>JARFMN010000010.1:1200000-1662470 GCA_029372045.1 Scleroderma citrinum
GGTCTTTCTTTCCAGCTTCAAATGTCAACACTAGGGTTTTGGTGTCAGCTAGATATCTGTAAATATGTTTTACCACTTCCCAATGAACCATGCCAGGGTTGTTATAGAATTGCATGACCATTGAGACCAACAATGCAATGTTAGGTTGTGTTCCCATGGCTAAGTGCATGAGGGATCCAATGGTGGCTCAATATGGTATGTGCTTCATGCAGGCAGCTTCAGTAGGTGAGCTAGGGCCTTGGTTGCATGAGAGTTGGATATTTGGATCCATGGGTATAGATAACAATTTGAGGTCCAAGAAATTGTATCTAGTTAAGATTGTGTCAGTGTAGGTTATCTGAGATAAGGATATGGTGCAAGTATCATGATCATGGGTGACTTTCATGCTGAGCAGCCAATTCATGAGTCCTAGATCAGAGATCTTGTATTGTGATTTGATTTCATCTTTGAATGCTTTAATTAGACTAGGCAAGCTACCAGTTAGTGTGCAATCATCAGCATGGCTAGCTAAAAGTAAAATATTGCATTTGTTGTGTAAGTAGAAGACACCCCAGTCATATTTGGCTTGATTGAGCTCAAGGCTGCAGAGCATGCAGCACAGCTCCAGGTACCATTTGAGGGCACCTTGTTTTGATCCATAGAGCATGACTAGTAGTTTACCAACCAGTCTTTTGTAGTTACCATTTGTTTTGTAGCCTGGTGGGAGCTCCATGTAAATGTCTTCTCCTGGATTGAGCTTTCCATTGAGGAATGCTGAGTGAAAGTCAAAGACTTCAATGTCCCAGTCATTGTGAGTGGTGATGGCAAGAATTGTGTGTAGGGAGGCTAATTGAGCAACAGGAGTGTAAGTCTGGTCAACTCTCTGGACTTGTGAGTAGCCTTTTATGACTAGTCTTGCCTTATACTTCTTGATTTCACTGGCCACATTATGTTTTGTTTTGAATACCCATTTGCAGCCAATCACATTGACTCCATCAGGGCACTCAACCACATTCCATATTTTTGGGTTGTCAAGGCTTTTCAACTCACTCTCTATGGCTCTCCTACTTGTCCCATTCTGATCTCAACTGCACTTCCTCAATCATTAATGGATTGAGCACTTCTGCCTTAGCTCATCTCCTTTGGATGAGTTTGTTTTCTGTCCATTGTGCCTTCAGTGGCTCTCAACTGTTTGAAGTATCCAGATCCTTAGTGTTTCTTAAATGCTCTTCTGGCTCCCAGGTATTTTGAGCATGTGGATATCCTCTCCACTTAATCTGATATTGGGTTTTCTACATTTGCTTATCAGTGGAGTGTTTGATTACTCACTCAACTTCCCATTCATTGACTCCCTCTACAAGGTCTGGTGGAGGAGGTGGTGGAGTGGAGTTGTTGATAGAAGTGATGACATAGGGGGTGAGGAGTGAGGCATGGAAGACATCACATATTTTCCATGCTCATGGGAGCTCAAGTTTGTAATTGACCATGGATAGCTTTTCTGTTATTGTAAATGGGCCAAGGCATCTTGGGGACAACTTTTGAGACTGTGTCACTAGATTGAGGTTAGTCCTGTCTAGCCATACCCTGTTGCTGACCTTGAACTCCTTGTAGGAGGGGTTGGTGTACTTCTGGGAAACCTTGTTCTGAGCCTTTTGATAGGCCAGGATGGCTTTATCATGGGTTTGTGCTAACAGCTTGAGTTGTTCAGCAGTGAGGGCCAGAGGGTTGGCTATATTGGAAGGGTAAGGGGTTAGCTTATAGCCATATAGGAGTGAGAAGGGGGTTTCTCCAGTAACAGAGCTAATTTGGCTGTTATGAGTGAATTCTGCATCAGGGAGATACTTTGACCAATTATCCAGATCTGTGAATGTGAACATCCAGAGGAAAGTTCTGAGTTCCTGGTTTAGGCATTCTGCCTGACTGTTGGAGTTTGGCTGATAAGTGGTGGTTGCATGGAGCTCAATGCTGAGTGACTGGTATAGCTCCTGGGTGAATGTGGACATGAACTGGGGTCCATGATTGCTGATAACTGCATCCAGTAGTCTGAATCTTGGATATATGTGAGTGTGGAAAAAGAGGGCAATTCCCTGTGAATTGATGGTTTTGATGGTGGGGATGAACATTACTGCCTTAGTGAGGCCTTGGTTGACTACTGTTAGGATGGAGTCACATCCTCTAGTGGGGGGTAGATCAGTGACAAGATCTACCAAGATTGATTTAAAGGGTAGTTGCCCAGTTTTTGTCAGGATAGGGATGAGGAGAGGGATGGTTGGGTGTGTGTTGACCTTGTTGGCTTGGCACACAGTGCAGCCTCTGACATAACTGTGAATGTTGGCATGCATCCTTGGCCAGAAAACATGGTGATTAATTTTCCTCATCATGGCTTGAACACCTGGGTGCCCTGCTGTTCACCCATCATGGTACTCTTTCAACACCTCTCTTCTCCTGTTGTCCAGTATGTATATTAGTCCTTTTTCATTTTTTTTTGTTGTTTGTCTGCTTTAGTATCATATCTTTAAGGGGATTGGAAAGAATGTATATCATAGTGGGGGAAGAAGAAGAAATCATTGTTTTTTCTGTGGATTTTGTTTGAATAGTAGGATTAGAAAGAGAAAAACAAGAATCACTACCCCCCCTGTCCACTGCCCCAGAAACAAAGAGTGAAGGGGGCAGGAGGGTTTGGGGAAGGAGAACCTCTTCACCAAAAGTGGGCATGCAAGAAAGGGTGTCAGGGGGGATGTTTTGTTTGCCTGGTAAATAGGTGAAACAGAGTGGGTACTCCTGGAGGGTGGCCTGCCAGCAAGCCTGGTGAGGCATGAGGTTTTGCAGCTGTCAGAAATACAAAATATTATGGTGGTCAGTATACACCATCATTGGGAAAGGGGGAGAAAGAAGATAAGGGTGCCAATGCTTGAGGACCCATATTACTGCTAAAAGTTCCAAGTTATAGACTTGGTAGTTTTATTCTGTGCTGACAAGTGACTGGGATAAGTAGGCACAGGGGTGGAGAACACCATTCACATCCTGTTGGGAAAGCATTGCACCAGTGCCAAGTTTTGAGGCATCTGTATGAATGACAAACAGTTTAGTAAAATCTGGGAGGGACAGCATGGGCAAGGCCATTAGCCTCTTCTTTAGCTCATCAAAAGCTGTCTGTTGAGGTGTGTCTCAATGAAAAGGAATCCCCTTCTTACTAAGGTTGTGGAGGGGTTGTGAAATTTGAGAGAAATTGGTGATAAACATACAATAAAAATTGCAGAATCCAAGGAAACTTCAGACCTGCTTGAGGGTTGTCAGGATAGGCCAGGTGTGGATGGCCTCTGTTTTGACTGGGGATGGTTCATAATGTCCTTGGCAGACAATGTAGCCCAGGAAATCAAGCTCTTCAGTTTTGAAGGTGGACTTGCTCAGTTTGAGGTGCAAGCCTTCTCATTCTGCAATGGCAAGAAACTGCTTGATATGTTCTCTTAACTCTTCATGAGTTTTGGTGTGGATGGCAGTGTTGTCCATGAAGATGACTGCCTTGTGGGTGCAGCACATATTGGAGAAAGTATGGTCCATATAGTGCTGAAAGGTGGGCAGAGAGTTAGTTTGTCTGAAGAACATTACTGTGGGCTTGTACAGCCCTCTTGGTGTAATGAAAGCCAACTTCCATTCATTGCCTTCCTTGATACAAATATTTGTGAAGCCCCAATGAACATTGAACTTGGCAAAGTATTTGGACTCAGCTAGTTCATTGAGGAGGGTTTTGATGTTGGGAAGCAGGTAGAAGTCTGTGATTGTGTTAGGATTCAAATACTGGTAGTCCTGTACTAATCCCTTTTTTCCATCTTTCTTCCTGATGAAAAACACCAGCAATACCTGTTGTGACTTGGATGGCTGGATTTTTCTGCAGGCTAAGTTCTCCTCCAGGAAGGAGTCGAGTTCTACAAGTTCATCTTGAGCTAGGTGATAGGGGACTGCTTTCTTGGGGACAAAGTCTGGTTTTAGCTGTATTTTGTGGTTGAGTCCCAGGTGAAAAGGGGGAAGGGGGATTCCCTTGTTGGAGAATACTGTTGCAAACTTGTTGTATTCTTGAGGAAGTCTGACAACTGCCTTTTGCTGGGAGGCTTCTAGTTCAGTTGAAATTGAGGTTCAGTTGAAAACCAGAGTGTCTCCCTTTTTGTGCTGTAAATCATCAGTCTCCAAATCAAACCCAATTAGTTTTCTGGTTTTTCAATTTATAATGGGATTTTCTTCTCTTAACCAAGGCATGCCAAGTATAAGGTGCTCCCACCCCATCAGGGTAGAGACATAGGCCTGTAAGCAGCATTCTTTTCCCAAAATTTTGACCTTTATCAAGATGATGTGGGCAATCATTCATCTGGTTGGTCCTGCTATTCCATGGACCTCAAAAGGGTCTTCTATTTTTCTTTTAGGGAGACCATACCTAAGGATAACTTGTTCATCAATGAGGGTGCATATTGCTGTGTTTGAATGCTCAGTTGAGTAGACAATTCCTGCCAATGAAGGAACAAAATGGTCTTGTTTGTATTGGTAGACCTTATTGACAATTCCTACTTTACAAGA
This sequence comes from Scleroderma citrinum, assembly GCA_029372045.1. Taxonomy (NCBI): domain Eukaryota; kingdom Fungi; phylum Basidiomycota; class Agaricomycetes; order Boletales; family Sclerodermataceae; genus Scleroderma; species Scleroderma citrinum. The sequence goes on from JARFMN010000010.1 coordinate 1,204,549, forward strand.
GCAGTCAGACTGGGGTCTGGGAGCAGCATCCCTTTCCTCTAGTGAAAATCCTTGGAGGATACACCTTGGGAAGTGGAGGGTGTAGATGTGTCCTCTGCCTCCAACTTCTGCAACTCATCCTTCATCCACTTAATACAAGTGGCCCTTTCCTTTGGGCACTTATCCCAATAATGCCCAGGTTCTCTGCAGCTGTAACATGTGGCTACTTTGTGGGTCTTGGGATGTCTGTGGGACTTGTTGGTGTTCATGGTGTTAGGACCTTTCTTGGGGATATGCTGGGAGTTTTTCCAAAGGAAATTCCAATCCTGTACAGCACTAGACTCATTAAAGACTTTCCATGTTGCAATACTTGCCCTAATGGCAATTGTGGCATCTTTCCACTGTTGCACTGTCTGCAGTATGACCCCTTGATCAAGGATCCTCTTGCTGATGGAAGGGTCAAGGCCCTTGCCAAAGAAGGTGGCAGTGGTGGCATCCTTTGCCATAATTCCTGTCTTTGCCATACAGTTGTCCAAGTCTGCAACATATTTGTCTAGGCTGTGCTTTCCCTGTTTAATAATGGAAAGATGGATCAGTGCCATTGCCTTTATGTCTCTGATCTGGAACTGGGCTTTTAACTTAGCCTCAAACATTGACCATGTGTTGAGTATAAAGAAGCCCATTTCATCCATCCAATTGTCAACAATGTAATTTTCTCAGAAGCCCATTGTGCTTCCTTTAGTCATGAATGACAGGGCAAACATGATCCACTTTGTGTCATCATCATAGATATGCTGGTTTACTCCTAGATAGGTCTTCACAGCAACCAGCCATCTGCTAAATTCCTGATGTGACCCATTGAAACTTAGTGGCTTATTGATTAGAATTTCTTTCAGGAAGGAAGGCTTGTCCTTGTCATTGTAGTTGTTACTTGGTTTAGCCTTTTCTTTCCCCTTGGGATTAGGGAACAGCCCTTTGACAATGCCTGGGTGGGCATAAGTGGATTTGTACCACTGGGTGAGTTGAGCTGCAGTGGGATCTCATCCTGTGAAAGGATCATTGAGCAAGAGTGAGCTTGTAGCTTGAGCCAGCTGTTTGGTCATTTCTGCCTCTAGAGTAATTGGGATATTAACATCTTCAGAAGGTTGTTCTGACAGCATTTGGGGGTGTAAGGACTCTTCATCAGTGTTGATGCTGAAGGCAGGTGGTGTCTGATAACTGCTGATAGGGTGTGGGGTAACTTTGGGTGAGAGGGATACTGTTGACATCAAAGGATTGATGAGGACTGGGGGTGGGAAGCACTTGGGGAAAGTGTGAGTTTTGTCCTCATAAGTAGATGGTCTGGCTATATGACCAGGTTAAGGGGGGACCAGGGGTCTATCTCCTGATGTGGTAGATGCTGGGAAGACTGATGTGGGGTTTGGTGGCCCATCATCAGATGGATAGAATGATTGGGATACTTTGCTGTTCTAGGAACAGCAAAGGCAGGTTAAATGATAAGTGGGATATACTGCACAGGACACAGCTGCTTATTTTCCAAAGGGTTGGTGAAGTCTTCAAAGGGTATGAGCTTTGTTTGTGGGATGATGAACATACCAGTTACAACAGTGGCTCAGCTCCAATGTCAGATACCTTCTATGCTACTTGAAGTTGGATGAATTGAAGAGAACTTCAATTAAGACATCAAGGAACAATACAGAACTCCTAGGTGAGACTTTTCACAGATGGCAAGGATATTTGCATTGAGGAAGTTTGCATGGAGAACAAGGTAGAATTTTGATAGAGACTTTATGGTCTCTATCACTAAGACTATATAGTACAGGTGGGGTGGTATTATACAATGTGTGGAGGGGTGTCCACAAGAAAGCTCCATGATGTAGTCAATGAAGTATGGAGTGGTATAGCCCTGCTATAGTGGAGTCATATGAAAACATATGGAATGTCCTCAAAGAGTCTGTGGGATGTTACATAAGATAGAAACAGAGGAATCCAGGAAAGAAAAGAAAAGAAAAAATAAATAAAAGAAATTGTAACAGTATCAAACATCTCCAGGTAAATCATCTAGCCACCATGTATCCTGCCTCTTGTTTGTTAAAGTAGGGAGGAGCTGAGTCAGGCTAGAGTTGCTTTCTACTGCTTTTTTGGCCTTGGTGTTAACTGCTTTGTTGCCAGTGATGTTTGTGTGACTAAGGACCCAGCTAATTTTTAATTGGTTAAGGTTGTGCTTGTTTAAGGTCTTCTCAAGTGACTGTAGAAATATGTCAGTGAGGAAGTGTCCTGGGTGAGAGCTGAAAGCAACTGTGGACTGGATTGCTGCTTGGTTGTCTATGCTCATGTGGTGTTTTTTGCTGCCAAGGTGGTATCATAGGGTTTTGTCCTGCCTTCCTCTTTTTCTAAGGATAGTGGCAGCTCCAATGCCACCTTGGTAACCTGACCTATCTGTAAATATCTGGATCTGTTCAGTGGCCTCTTCCACATATTTGATAGCATTTTCTTTTCTGTCAGCAATTAGGATGTTTACTCTAGGGGTCCACTTTGGTGCATTAAGAAAATAACATAGTACTTTTCAAGACTTTTTGGACTTTTAAAAGTACAAAAAGGTAAATACATCCCAAAAGTCCTGGACTTTTTAAGTAAATTCTTCTCTTGAAGGTTGATTACTTTTCTGACTTTTCTGCCTTTCAGTGGTAGAGGGACTTTCTGAGCTACTCTACAATTCTTGCAATTTGCTTACACATCACACCAAATATTCACACAACAATCATTAATTTCTGAAAAAATGAAAGACAGGCAATTAAACAAGTGATAATGTGAGGAAGGGTGGTAAGGATGGTCCAATAATGTGATGATATGATGATGCAATAGTACTAACACAAACAAATGTCAATTAGGCAAAAATTCATAATGAATGGGGTAGGGTCCAAACTCCAAAAGATATACAGTGACTCCAAAAAACCTTTCCATAACTACAGTGACTTCAAAAAATCTTTTCATAACTAACCCTAACAGCAGTGCACAAAGCACACTGCCAAACACATGGAGAATCACACTAAGCCTTGGTGGAGTCATATGTAGTACATACCCTTGGCTATGATATTGCTCTCTACATCATGTTATTCTGTTCACACAGTCCAGAGATATGGGCATTTTAAAACAGCAAGTCCATGGAAAGGGTTTTTTTACTTTTAAATTTACAAGAGTATTTGGATATTATCAGTACTTGGTATATCCACCTTTTGCTCTAAGGACTGCCTGAACCCTTCTAGGCATACTTTCAATTAGTTTCTGACACTCCTTCACTGATATCCCCTCCCACTCCACCTGAACTCCCTCTTATAGCTCATGAATTCCATTAGAGGGGTTTTCATGCCTTGCAAGCCTTCTTTTTAGGCAACCCCAGAAATTTTCAATGGGGTTAAGGTCAGGAGATTATTCAGGCTATACCATGATCTCAAACTCCTGCTCTTCTAGCCAATCTCTAACCTTTTTGCAAGTATGCTTGAGATTATTGTCTTGCTGAAATATTATATGAGATGGATTAAGATGATAGTGCTTCAATATTTGTCTTCAAAATCTCAAGGTAAAGGTCCCCATCCATTCTACCATCAATCTTAGCAGCATAGCCAACACCCTCCCAAGTCATGCAACCCCACATCATCAAGCAACCCCCTTCAAACTTGAGAGTTTCCTGTACCAGCCTATCATTGAGCCCCTCACCTGCCTTTTTCAAGCCCACTTGGGCTAGATGATTAATTGTGGTCTCATCAGACCATACAACCCTCTTTCAGTCCTCTATAGTCCAGTCCTTGTGGGTAAAGCAAAATCCAAGTGAGCCTTCTGATGTCTAGTAGAGAGAATAGGGCATTTGGTTTTGACTACAGCTTACATACCTGATTTCTTCAAGTGAAGACAAACAGTATTGGTAGAAAAAGGCTGGTCAATGATATTGGCAAGGGCTTTGGTGACTTGAACTGCATTTTCAGCCTTGCCAGAGGTGATAAGATATTGAGCATGGTGAATATTGGTGGGAGAATGCTTGGAAGGATGCCCTCCAATGGCCTTAGGAAGGGCAGAATTTCTCTTAGAGTGAAGCTTGGATACAGCAGAGGGGCTGACACCAATTTTCTTGGTAATAGCTTCACCAGAATGGTCAGAGTCAAGCAAAGAGAGAATGGTGTTTTGTTGAGTAAAAGGGAGAGATCTGACCATAGTGGTGGTTAAAAACAAAGAGGTGTGTGAGCTTTTTTAAACTCAGACATATTATTTATAGGTGTATTTTTGTTTGTATCAACAAAAAATAGCAATTATGAAGTGTTTTGAGTAAGATCCTAGTGATCAATTCAAAAGTGAAAAAACCCTTTCCATGGATGTGCTGTTTTAAAATGACCATATCTCTGGATGGTGTGAATGGAATCATATGACCTAGGGGGCAATATCATAGCCAAGAGTATGTACTATTTATGACTCCCCCAAGGCTTAGTGTGATTCTCTATGTGCTTGGCAGTGCACTTCATGCACTGCTGTTAGGGTTATGTATCAAAAAAGTGTTGATTAAGATACAAATATAGAGAGGACTTCAGAATGGTATCCTGTTCAAACACATTAGAAACCATCATAGAAAAACAGTGTAATTCCTACAAATATTCTTGCACTGACCAACAGCTGCCATCTGATCATTTGCCATTGCATTATCTTGACAACTGCCATCCTCTGATGAGATGCCATCAAAGGTAGATGTATTGAGATCACTTGCCATTGAAACAATTTCCTTCAAAGTAGCAACATCACATTTGTTGACTGACATGAAATATTCACAAGTGCATGACCCCCAGTTCCATTCAGAGAATGACAAGCCAGCTGATGATTCCTTCCCAGTCACCTTGTTAATTTTAAGAGGCATCTTTGTAGTAGCCTTACGATGAATACTGATCTGGCCATCAATATTGATGTCACCCTTTGGATCAGGTGAAGGGCATGTTTGAGCTGAAAATGAATGTTAGTGTGATCTGTCAAATAACATGCACAACTTACTGCTGCACAACAGAGTGAAATTCCCTCTTTGATGCTGTGTGCTTTCAGAGCAGTAGTATTAAATCTTGAAATATTAGGGCAGCCATGCAAGGTTGCAAATGGGTGTGAGCAAGAAGTTGCAACACAAATGATGATTAAAATGTGTTCTCTGGCTTCACTTCAAGATCTTTAAACAAGAATGCAAGTCCAGTTAGAAGGTCATCACAAATTTCCCAAGGGCTCTTCCTTTCATCAGTGTCCTTCTATGTCCTCCATTTTGTTTGTGTCCTCCCTTTCATCCACATCATTTGTCTCACCTTTGACTGGCTTGTATTTCAGACTAAGAAAATGAGCAATAATGGCAATGGCAGTGGATGCATAGTTACTGTGCCAGATGCTGAGCTGCTGACTTGCTTGTTGAGTATAATCAGTCAAAATCCAATTAAATAAAAGGACACTAATACAAGGATAAAAGTGGGTGTTTCAGGGCATATATTGGTGAGATCTTTGAAATATGGGACAACAGCAGTGGTGATCATTCAGAGCTTATTTATGAGGTCCTGATCTGTGATCATCCATGGATCATCAAGACTGCCAGCCCATATTAGCAAAGTGTTAAGACTTCATAGTTGTGAGACTTAACACCTTTGACACTGATGTGCTAACCCTAACCCTAGGCTGCTTACCAAGCACCTACAAGGCTTTTACAAGGGTTCCTCCTGCCTGGCATGAGTCCTTGGGCCAGAGCTCTTGAACCAATAAGAAGTCCTTAGTGGGTACTTCTGAGTAGCAAGAGGATGGATTGCAAAGGAGATGAAAGATGGGGAACATCCTGCATCTTTGTCTACCTTATATACTACTCAAAATACAGCAAGTATGCATAAGAGGAACAATGGAAAATGTCATATGAGGTGTACAATGGGTGTTCATATCAGTAGAATAATGTCAGTGAAGAAATGGAGCTGAGATGACTCCTAGATGCATAGGTATAAGTCCTTATGTCACAATGCATCAGAGTCATGTGATCTGAAAATGATGAGTCAGCATGCCAAAAAGTAGCAAGGCAGCTGCTCAGTACATGCATAAGGTAAAAGTAAGAGGGGAAATGTACTGTTACAAGAGCATAGATGCTCTATGAGATGTCCACAGAGTGTCTGTTGGATAGGGGCTAATCCCTGTAAGTAAGAGAAAGGAGAAATCATAACACAGAGCAGAAAGGATATGCTTAGACCACTTCCTATCCTCTTGGAGTGCAAGCAGTAAGTTTGTGATTGTATAATGGTTGAAGGCTGTGCATTACCCTTGTCCTCATCATACATTAGTGTGACTTTGCCAGCTGCAGCTACACCAGATGCTGCTGAACTGACAGTGGTTGCCTTGGTCATTGAGAAGGGCATAGCAGAGAATGGAGGGTTGGCTGTTCTACTGGTTAGGGAGTTGGAGGTGAGTGTGTTGGGAGGAGTACCATCACTGTCATTGACTTTGACTTCATTTGTCCAGCTGTTAATGCAGCCAAGGAGCAGAGCTCTCTTGTTTGATGGTATGGGTGTCCAGATATGATTAAGCCAATAGAGAGTAGATTCAGTGAGAAGTGACATGATTAGAAAGCCAAACAACATGCACAACTGATGGAACAACACTTCAGGTTGTTGCTGGACATATGTTGACTGTTGGTCTTCAACAGCCAAATTGTCCAGCATGGCCATTGCACTGTACCTTTTCAGTGCATGAATGTTGCTCCTAGCAGGAATGCCATCAGATGATAGCTTATCTTTTGGATTGGAGAAACTAGTGAGATTATTGGGTGCAGGGTAAGTATCAACTTCCATCTCAGTAGTACCTGTCAATTGATCACAATAAGTCTTCAGAATCCAGCCAATGGTCAATAAGTCTTGTACTCACTGTCACTGTCATCAACATGAGGAGCAGTATTTAACTTGTGGGTCTGCCTTGTCTGACCCTCAGTTTTGGTTTCACTGGTTTCACTCTGACAGCCTCCTTTGCACTCTGCATCACTGCCATGGTTACCTCCATCTCATGAACTTGATTGCAGCCCTGCTGAAGGGCAGCTTCATGAGCACTTTTGACTTCCTTTGCATGCAAGTCATCAGCCTTCTTCTCTGCTGAGATACACCATTTATTCTGTGTGTCAAGTATGATTTGACCTGGATGCTGGTTTGCTTTCTCTCATCATGGGCAGCCAACAGAACAATTATTAGCTGACAGGGTACTTGTCTGGCTGAGGGTGGGAGATGGAGACAACAAAAAGTAAGTTTGAACTTCACAGCTTTATCTGCCTGTTGGAAGTATTTGCCTACCAACAAATGACCTGATTCTGCCCTAAGTTTTTGCTACCCTGACATTCTATTGACTGCACAGTACTAGTCATGTTGAAATGCCCTCAGCTACTAGAGGCTCTGGTCACCAAAAACCAATGCAGAGGCCCACCAGCATGCCTCAACTCCTTTGTGATGAGCCAGGGTGTGGCCAATGGTTCAGAAATTTATCTGGTCTCATGCAACACAAATGGACATTCCACCTGTGATTCAGTCACCATCCTCAAGATTGGCCCAACTGCATGGAGTCTCCTAATCATTTTGAACCAGATGAATACCCTATGTTTCTGGTACCTGAACATGCATTTGATGGCCATCAAAGAGATGACCCATTCAGTCATGAACATGAGGCCATGAGGGGGGAATGTATTAGTCCTGGAAGGAAGCTTTACTGAAATTATCACCCCAGTCTCAATGGTAAGCCTGTCAGATTCTGGAGTATCTCAGCTAATGTCTCATTGCAGCATGAAAATGTGATGAACACAGTCAGTTTTTACCAGACAGTGCTCTGCCTCTGCCATGTGAACAGAAAGCATTAGATGACTGGATACAATATTGCAACTGAATGGAGTTTGAGCTTGCTAGCCTCCTTTTTAGGCAGCTTGAAATCCCTAAAAAAATTGATGCAGTACATCAGTGAGCTGGGTAGTAGTTAGCTGGTGGTCTCAAGTGATTATGAGGAGTCTGGATGACTTATAGCTTGGCTAATGTACTTGATATCTGGGCTGCAACAGTCCTCAAATTGGGGGGGAAACCACCATTCACTAATCACAAGGACCTCTACCATGTCATCAACAGCACCTGTTTTGGCAATGTTGAATGGAAAGGCTTCAATGTTGGATTCAATGGTGAACAGCAAGACAGGAATTCCATGTCTTGGATGTTGGACAGCTATGAAGTTTGGTATCAAGACCCATGGGAAGTTGTTCATAACATGCTTGCAAGCTCAGAATTTGCAGATGAAATGGACTATGTACCATATCAGGAGTATGATGCATCAAATGATCAGAGGTGCTGGCAAGATTTCATGTCTGGTGATTGGGCCTGGGAGCAAGTGGTATGTAACCTATCTTGCCTTGTTATGAATTTTACTAATGTGAAGTTACTAGGATAGGATTGTCAATGAAGATCCAACAACTGCTGGAGCCATGTTGGTTCCAATTATTCTTGGTAGTGACAAGACAACTGTATCTGTAGTGATGGGCCAAACTGACTATTATCCTCTATATCTTTCCATTGGTAATGTGCATAACACTGTTTGTTGTGCTCACTGCAAGGCAGTAGCTTTGATTGGTTTTCTTGCCATGCCAAGGAGTAAGCTTTACTTGTTTGATTTCATGTAGCTCCTAATACATTTTCTAGCAACACAAGAACACACCAGTACTCCAGCATTCTGTAAATTCAAGACGTGACTCATTCACTCATTGCTTAGTTGCATTCTTGATTCACTTCATCCTGCAATGAAGGATCCTGAAACAATGCTATGCAGTGATGACTATTTGTCATTTATGCTTTGGCAGCATACATAGCTGACTATGAAGAACAAGTCCTCTTGTCATGCATTGTATGTGGCTGGTGTCTGAAATGTCTTGCATATTACAAGAACCTTGACAAAGATGCACTTAGACATTGCTGAGAGCACAGCAACATGATTGTTGACAAATTTGAACTTTGCAATATACAGGAGAACTATGAATTAGATGGTGACATTGTGGTAAGTACAAGTCTGTTGTTTGTCATTTGCAGTGACTGATTGTATCCAGCTGTTCATCAATGACTTCCCATGTGCAGACATTTGTGAGATGCTGTCATCAGACATTCTCCACCAACTCATCAAGGGCAGATTCAAGGACCATTTAGTAGATTGGGTTGAAAGATACTTGATCTGAATTCATGGAAAGACTAACATTGAAATGATCCTTGATGAAATTAACCACCAGTATGTTTGTTGTTTCATACTAATTGATACTATCATCTATGTACTATTAGAATTGCAGCCATTGCCACATTCTCTGGCCTGCAATATTTTCCCCAAGGCTGGCATTTTAAACAGTGGACTGGCAATGATTTAAAGGGTCTTATGTGTTGACTAGATAAATGTTCTGTATTTGATAGTATTACATAAGCACAGTAGTAAATTTTCCATTCTTGTCTGTAGCACACCTCAGTGACTTACAAGTACACTGAGGTGAGTAGAGCCTTCATTAACCTTACATTACCCCTTACTCACTCACTGCAAACTTATAACTGCATTAGGTTATGAGCCCCATGCTCATGCTCTAACTCTCAGGCAAAAATTTTTACCAGTCAATCAAATATGATGAGTGTTCTCAAAGAAGAATTCATTAAGGTCCTAATGCTAAAAGTGGACAGAAACAACTGGATAAATTAAAAAAGCCTGGTGAAACTAGCTGTTGAGATGAAGGAACTAACTGGCTACCTCACTGAAACAAAACAACTACCTATAGATCCTTGTATTCTAAAGGATAGCTTCTGGACTCCTAGCAAGGATGAACAGAAGCTTATTGATGAGTATGATAAGGTGAAACCTGTTTGGTTGAAGGAAAATGCCACAATCAAATATATAATTGCAGTCTCACTCCCAGATACACTTTACCTAAAGGTCCATAAACAGAAGTCCACTCATGAAGTCTGGCAAATCCTCTTATCTGAATCCAAAGATTGCTCCTGTATTATAGCCATAGAGCTCTGTAGGAAACTACAGGGTCTTTGTTGTGGAGACAAAGCAGATGTCCATGCTCACTTTGGCAAGATGAACTTAATGTGAGAAGAACTTGCCTCACTCAGACAATTGATCACAGAGGATGACTATGCAGCAATCCTCCTCAGCTCACTCTCCTCAACCTATGATCCTGTCATGTTCTCCATCAGTGCCACAGCAAAGATGTCCCAGTTGATGCTCACTCCTTGAATAATCAAGTCTACTGCTACTGATGACTATGATACCTGTCAAGCAAAGTCTAGGAAATCTTCAAACACAAATACAAATGATGATGCTGCATATTCAGCACAGTCTGGCTCAAAGAAACACCTAAACTGCACTAACTGCAATAAAAATGGCCATATGAAGGAGAACTGCTGGGCAGAAGGGGGTGGAAAGGCTGGACAAGGTCCAAAAAGTCAGAGGAACAAATCCAAGAATAAAGGCAAAGGCACTGAGAAAGCTGCTGTAGCTGCTGAGAAGGACAATGAGCCTGATGGTGTTTGATTGGCACAGGTAGATGATGACAAAGACTGGTATGTGGAGTTAGCAGATGATGAAATCTCTGACCTTATCTATGACACTGAGGAAGCATTCATGAAGACTTTCAACCATGCACTCCTTGCTAGCAAAAATCTCAACTCTACAGAGCATATGGAACTCTTCAATTCTGGAGCATCTCATCATATGTCTTCCTACTGCAATCAATTTATTGATTACAAAGTGATCATTCCAAAATCCATCACCACAGCTGACAACCACATATTCCAAGCTATCACACAGGGAGATCTCATGATCTCCCTCCCAAATGGAAAATCTCATTCTTGCATTCAACTTTGTGATGTCTTGTACACACCAAAAATGGGCATCACTCTGGTCTCAATCAGCAAACTCAACATCACTAGCTGTGCAGCACCCTTTCATGACAAACAGTGTCAAATTTTTAATGCCAAGAAGAAGAAGCTCAGTGAGATACTGCTCAGTAAAGGCTTGTACTGCCTTAAATCAACTCATAAACCCTTAATCAGCCTTGCAAAGGCATCAGAAGCCTTCACCATGTCCAATATTCACACTCACTTAGGTCACCTAGCCTCTGATGCCATTTGAAAAATGCTGAAGAATGGCACAATCACCAGAATTACCCTAGATGAAGCTCACACCACAATGGGCACATGTGACTCATGCAAGTATGCTAAGACCACATGGAAGCCAATTAGAAAGCTTTGCAACCCTCTCAAGAATGAAAATCTCAGTGAAGTTCACACAGATCTCTGAGGACCCTCTCCAGTGCAAACAAGTACACACAGTTGATACTATGTTTTATTTACAGATGACTATTCACAATACACTGAACTCTACCTATTAAAGCTCACATGAGATACCTTTGACTCTTACCAAGCCTATGAGACATGGTTATCCACCCAACACAATACAAAAATTAAATGACTTCAATCAGATTGTGAGGGAGAGTACATGAGTGAAGAATTCACTAAGTATCTAAAGTCCAAAGCTACAGAATTTGCATAACTGTGCACAACACTCCTAAGCACAACAGTGTTGCTGAAAGACTCAATCAAACATTAGCCAAACATGTGTGAGCAACACTCCATGCCAGCAGCTTATCAAAAATGTTGTGGGGAGAAGCTATCATGCACACTACTTGGCTGAAGAACTGCTCCTCAACCTGCCAACTCAGGAATAAAACTCTCTATGAAGTACTCTACAAAACAAAACCTAACCTACAGGAACTACCTGTCTGGGGTTGTCAAGTAAAGATACATGATACATTGGGTTCAAAACTTGATCTGTGGGCCAGAGACAGCCACTGAGTAGGCTTTGACCCTGAATCAGACTGCCACCATATTTATTTCACAGATCATGAAACCATTGGCATTGAACATATTGTTGTCTTTGCCAGACATGCAGTAATGATCCTGTCTATGCTGGCTAGTGTTCAGCTCATGGGGGAGAGAATAAATAACTCACCTGACTCCTCAAACATTGAGCCAAGTGCTGAAAGCACTGAGGCTAACACTCCACCTGATGAACCAGTCAGTAGCAATGCTGGTCAGCACACCATGCCAGCAGACAACCCACCTGACCATCTCAGCTTCAACTTTGAACCACCACTGCCAAAACCTGCACTATGTCAATCAACATGCCAATGTTTTGAATCTCCTTCATGCATACCAGTGAGATCACCACCTGACCCTTACTGTCTTCCAATAAGCTCAGGATATGCTATGCCTCCCAACCTCTTCACCTATGACCTGGTCTCCCACTCACCTTCCCCCTCACTCTCCAATATCTTGGTGGAGTCCCTCTGGTGGGGATCCAAACCCCATTTTTAACACCACCAGAAGCTGTTCACTATCTATCCCCACCATTGTCTCCAAAGGGAAGTCTTGCACCACCTCCCAACATTCACTTCAACCCACTGACTCACTTCCAAGGTGCAAGATGGCCCCTCAGCCCTCTTCCTCCACTACTGCCAAGCCCATACATGCAGGCCATCCCTCTTCCTGCAAACATGATGACCTGACAACCACTCCCTTGCCATCCACCTCACAACTGCCCACCATCATTGTTATGGACAACAACCCCATACTGGACATCACTGCAGCCACCATTGCCCCCCTATCAAGCTTTGTCACTCCTGCAAGCTCACCATCTGTTGACAAGTTTGTCAGTTACAGCTGGATCCTTGCAGGCTATCTGACATGGGAGGCTTCCAGATGGGACATTGGACCAGACCACCACTGCCTATGGGTGTTGTTTTCAGTCTTCTGCAATGCCAAAAATATAGAATGAAGGCTTACAGAGTTGGCAGACACAGCAGATTCCACTTGGGAGGAGGCTACCATGTTGAGAGTAGACAAGATGATGGGGAACTCTGTTATTGATGTAATGAGTACCCAATCTGCAATCATCTCCATTGTACATGTCAATTTCAGAGTAAAACTTATCCAGTCCTTTCTGTCATTTCTTTCCAGACAAACCATCCCCCTGGTCACTACCAACCTCAATCACTACTGTCTAGGACCAACTCATTCAGGCAAGAAGAGTCTGACTGTTAGTAAAGGAAAGAAGATAACCATGCACACCCCACATCTCCTCACTCTTCCTGACTTCATGCTTCACCCAGGAACAGCTGCACAAGTTGCTGTCATACACACATGCAGGGATGTCCCAAGCCTGAAAGGTACTCAGGATGATGAAGATGCAGGTGCTACCTCCTCCCCCTCCTACTCCCAGCTTGCCTATGGTTTTGCCAGCACCCTTTGTGATGCAACCAGAGCATCCATCAGCTACTGGCTCCCTTTTCTAATGAAACTGTGTGATCTCCCCCTGCCCAGGAACATCCCCAACTCCCTCACATCAACACTCCCATTTTCAACTGAAGCCTTCCTCCCCATGCCACATACTACAGCTCTCAAAGTACTTCTCTGTGGGCACACCATGGTCCCCACCAATCACCCCCTCAGGCCTTTCACCTGCTACCACTGCCATTACCTCAGTCACTGGTCAACTGATCACAACTCTTCCCAACCCCACTGGACTCTTATGGACCATGGCCCAGCTCCTCCAGAGCTCAGCAACTACCACCAGAAGTAGCCTACCCTCAAAAGGGATTTGAGGACAAAAAGGGGGGGGGGGGTAATGTTATGATTTCTTTTCTTTTCTTTCCCAGATTCCTCCATTTCTATCTTATGTAACATCCCACAGACTCTTCAAGGACATTCCATATGTTTCCATATGACTCCACTATAGCAGGGCTGTACCACTCCATACTCCATTGACTACATCATGGAGCTTTCTTGCAGACACCCCTCTGCACATTGTAGAATACCACTCCACCTATACTATATAGTCTTAGCAATAGAGACCATAAAGTCTCTACCAAAATTCTACCTTGTTCTCCATGCAAACTTCCTCAACACAAGTATCCTTGACATCTTAATCAAAGTTCCCTTCAATTCATCCAACTTTGAGTAGCATAGAAGGTATCTGACATTGGAGCTGAGCTGCTGTCATAACAGTTAGTTAGAATAGTAGAGTGTATGTAGCATTACCCTGGATCACCACAATCCCTCCTCAGTGAGGTTCTCATATGGTTTTGATGGTTGCCAAATTTCTTGACCAAGGTTTCCAATAGTGCACTCCATTGTCCACTGTGCATAGCAGATCAGTGGGCCTTTGTGCATCATCTCAGTAACCAAGTGGAGAACTTGATGGACACATGGGCAGATGAAGTGAAACCAGTCTTACCTGAGTTGATAATATATAAGTTCAAACTTGTGGCTCCAAGAACAAAAAAGGATGTAGGCATGTTCAAGGTCTTGCTTGTTGATAGTGTGTTGAGACATGATTTGAATACCACAGACTAGCTTGCAGAAGTTGAACCAGTACTGTTCTGGAAGGATGCTATGGAGGAGAGCAGGAGCAATGCAGAATATGTAGACATGGAATTCCCAAGTCTTGTAGTCCATATTGATTTTGTCTGCAATGTTGCACAGTTTGCAATCAAAAGAGCCAGGTATGAATGTGCCCACATTCTCAACTGCTTGTCCATGGGTCATCCACATGTCTTCATCATGGAAGACCACCCAGTCCCAGGAGTCCTTGTTGTTGGTGTGACTGCATTCCATCATGCCATGCCAGAGTGAGATGAGAAGATCTGAAAGGTTACCAGCAAGATGCATGATATCTGTAGTCATGCACAGGGGTACCCCAAGTGATCAAGAGGGGTTGAGCCCAAGAATTAGAGGCAGTTTGGTTATCCCAGTTTCTGTCTTGCAGATGTCCCACTGTTGTTGGCTAGGAGTGCTAATAAGGCATTCAAGGTTGTGGGCATAGTCACCAGAGCCACCAACAGGAAGTTGAAAAACATCAATGTCTGGGTGATCACTTCCTGGTGCACAGTTGCCCTGTGGTCTCAAAAGTGCTGGGTAGTAGTGGGTTCCATGAATCTTGCACCTCCCTGGTGTAGGACAGTAGACCCAACAGCCATTCTTACTGCTATGTCCAACCATCCCATCCCAACAGACAAGACCCAGCCCATCAGCTGTTGTAAAGAGAAGATAAAGGTCTGACAAGAATATACAATCTTGGGATGCATCCAGATGTGAAGACCTTTGCACTGAAGAGCTGTGATGTGGTGGAGACCTACAAATAAAATGAATCAATGTTTTTGGGCTTGTTGGGACCCAGTATGAATCCACCTGAGCAGACATGGAATTTCTTGTACCACTTGTCCAGCACTAGGTTAAGGATAACCCATATGTAGAGCCAGCAGTTGGACTGCTTGCTCTCATATAGCTGAGCACCATCAAGGGAGACCATAAGGACAATGACATCCTCCTTGATGTCACCATCAAGAAATGCACCAAGACAATCCCAGCCTGCTGCAATGTCATCAACTAAAGAAATTGATCCAGTTCATCAAAGTTCAGCAATGATTTGCTGGGTGCACTCATGTAAGTAGCACATGTGATGGGCTTGATCAGGATTGCAGTAGAGCACCTGGAGCTGTGGACCTAGAGGAATAGTAGTGAATCTCTTAGCAGGTACCCTGCTCTATCCATTCATGCCCTGTAAGCATTCTTGATTCCAACACAAAGCTCCACAGACCAGACATTCCTCAATGTTGAAATAAGGACCTGTGAATACTGCACAGCTGTTGGGGCACATATCATGCTGGTCCTTCTCAGTGCCAGTCAGTGTCACAATAAGATTCTCTACCTTGTGGAAAGAAAGAATGTCTTCTACACCCAGCACATCTGAAAAGTTCCAAGTGGTGGATTGGCATATTTTGTTGTATGCATCCTTGGAAGAGTGCTCTGTAGCAAGATACACATATGCTATGTTGATGACCTGGATTGTCAATGAGAAGAGGTAGGCAAGGGGGATTACACAGACATTCTAGGCCCTGTGCACTCAGCTTTGTGACTGGGTCTTGTAAGGTAGCTGTTGCAAGAGTGGAGATGAACTCCATGGTCTCTTTCAGCTTGGAAAGGACTACACATTCACATAGGCCTTCAATGTTAATTTAAGATTGAGCACATCACTGGTATGTGATCTGGCAGTTTTCTGCTGGAGCATGGTCTGTGTGATTAGGAGGGGAAGGTAGTCAGGGTGCATTTGGCTCCTGTGGTTGAACAGGAGGGTGGGATAGGTTGGGTGGTGGGGAAGATGGCACATGATCATTTGAAGGGTCAAGCTGGTTATCCACAGAACCACCTAGTACTCCATCCTGAAGAAATAGCTACATCAGAGTGTACCATCAATGTTTCAAAAGAGAGCATACCTGAAAATTGTGAGCATCCAGCTCTCCTTCATCTGGATGTGTTGGCTGGGGCACAGACTGCAGCTGGGAGAACAAAGGACCAGTGAGATCATTGTCACCTATCTGAGAATGTGATCACATCCATTTCCAGTGTAGAAAAACACTAGAAAACTCACCTGGTCCCCAGAATTAGTGTCAGTTTGATCAAGAGAAGGGTTGGGATGCTGTACACAAGCATGCTTGCAGCATCCAACATATTGATTCAGATCCTGGTTCTCTCTTGCCTGCTTAGCAAGTCCTCTACATGCTTTGGCTCTACAAATCCTGGGGGGTGTAGAATAGCCATGATCAAATGGCAATGAAGCTGCAGTGAGAGGAGGGAGACTTGCCATGCAATCACCAAACAGCCTGGCAGTGTGTATGTGTTGGTGCTCTTCCTCTGAGCCCACACTGGCAAGGTGTTGATTTCATGCTGTGTGAGACACCTTGTGTAGCCATCTGAACCCATACTTGATGCAGACACAGTTATATTGGCATCCAGTAGGCTGCTTGAGGGGTGTAGAGGCCTGTGCTTGCATGTTACTAGGTAATTGACATTTTGCATGGTGCTTGTGAAGGTAGTGCAAAGCAAATGCTTTGCAGCACTGAGGTCAACATTGGGCAGATCACACACACAAAGGTAAAGTAAAGCATTGCAAACAGTTGTTTTGAGATTTGATAATATCTGGTAATATCTAATCATAATCCTAATAAGGAAAATCACAGCTCATCACACCAGGTCACACCTGGTGATGTCCACTTCTCACTGGGGGTCAGGTAGGGATCAATGTAGAGCTTAGAGTTAGAATTCGCGGGTTGGGGCGATCAGGTGACCATGATGGATGGATGGGTGCGAACCAGGTCCAAACGCGATGCCAGTACAGGTAAAACTACGAGCTATTTATCTGTAGGTAGAAATCTAATATATCAAAATGTAATTACTGTCAATCAAAGATGTCTTGTGAGTTTGACATATAGCAACTAAATATTCTGACACTTAGTTCATTGAAGTTCGTTGTACCGAACTCTTATGAACCCTTGCACTTTCGAACCGAATCCGAACTTACTTCGAATTGGGTTCAGTTCGGCGGCAACACTAGTGCGAAGAATCATGCGCAAACGAAGGAACCAAAGTTTGAAGTTCCAGCCCGCACTGCCACCGTCGGACCAGTCTCGGTCACACTGAGGCAACTCGCAGAGTCAACGACGCACACGGGATTATTCCACTGCCGATCCAAGTGGCCATGGTTAGTCCTGACATTGTTTCAGAATGCACTAACCTGAACACCATCACAGACACGCAGCACTATGAGCTACGGGCGTCTCCCCACAGACGCAATTGACAACGCACTCCCTAGTCACCCGCATGACCAACATGATGGAGGCGGATGCACTGTCAAAACGCCGCAGGATGGTACTCTCACCGTCCACTTCCCCCTGCGCATCTCCGAAGGACCATCCCCCACGTACATTTACTCCTACGCTTACGGCCCAACGGGTCTCACTGGCCTCTTTCGAAACCGCTATGTAGCCGGATGTGCGATATTTGCCTCAATAGGCGGTGTCTCGTTCGGATACGACCAAGGCGTGATCGCAAACGTATTGGTCATGAGAGATTTTGTTCAGAGATGGCCCGTTAGTCCGTGGGAGAAGGGGCTCATGAGTAAGTGTTTGCAGTCGCACTGGAAACGTTCTTTGTTCATCCCGGAGATAAATGAATCCATTGAATTATCGTGTGACTCATGGTCATGATCCTTAGCTGCAGTACTCGAACTCGGCGCACTGTTTGGCGCGCTCTTGGCTGGTGTGTTAGCAGATAGATATTCCAGACGACATTCAATATTCTTTGCTTCCGGTGCGTAGTTCTGCCCCCATTCCTCTCTCACTTCTGGAAGACGGATTATGCATCAACTATACTTCCTGTGCGAATTTGTAGCCGTGTTTTGTATTGGTTCTGGCCTCCAAGCTGGCGCACGGTCCCTGAACGACCTCACACTTGGTCGCGCCGTCGGCGGACTTGGTGTTGGCGCATTGAGGTATGTCTTGGACTTCTCCGTCCATGCATTCTTCGCACTTTCGATCCTAACGGCCTCTGATCTGGAAATACCTAGCATGCTTTCTCCACTCTACATGGCCGAGATAAGCCCACCGGAGCTACGTGGTTCCCTTATGGCTCTCGAACAACTTGCGATCGTGTTCGGTGTCGTATTTGGATTCTGGACCGGGTTTCTTACGCGGAACAGTCAGTTCTTACTATCACCATCCCCAGCCTTTTGCTGTATCATCTCCATATAGTTTCTGGTTCTGCATCCTGGCGCATCCCCCTTGCCCTCCAATTTGTCCCCGGCGTATCCCTCTCCTTAGGATGCTTCCTTCTTCCGCCCTCACCTCGGTTCCTTGTGCTCAAAGGAAGACTGGATGATGCGATGAGATCGCTTTCCAGACTCAGAATACGCACTGGCGAGGAAGCAGCGCGCGATCCATTAGTCCAAGTATGTCAGTACCTTCGCATTCTTAGCGTACTGATGTAAGCATTTGTTGGCCATGTTACCGTTTTTAGTTGGAGCTCTTGGAGATGCAGGTCAACGTCGCCCTCGAAACTAGGGATTTTGATGGGAAAAAAGACGAAAAACAAGGGTGGTTGTCTTCTTGGAAAAAGCTCTTCCATCACAAATACATCAATCGGACACTTATAGGCATTATGATCATGTTCTTCCAGCGTACGTGACCCGTCCCTTGCTAGCATCCACAGGATACTTTTTTGGATGAGTTGCTCATTCACCCGACAGAATGGAGCGGAATAAATGCGCTACTATACTATGGACCTACCCTTGTCACAAGCATCGGTCTAAGAGGTGACCTGGTCACGTTACTTGTTTCGGGGGGCATCGGTATAGTCCAATTTCTCGCTGTGATGCCCGCCATCTTGTACTTGGACAGATTGGGCAAGTATAATCCGTACCTACTTTGTGAACCTGACTTGACTGACTGTCATCCTGCTGTGCCCGCCACATTGCAACTTTCTTTTGTTGATTATGGTGCATGGTTACAGGTCGTAAACCCCTGCTGAGAGGTTCGTGGCTTCCACCCTTCTCTTCGCCCCTGTTCCCAGCAGAAAGATGGCCCTGATATATCGTCTCCAAACAGGTGGATGTGCCCTAATGGCAATGTCTCATTTCATTATTGCGACTCTTGTAAGTGGGCCCTGCTGCCCTTATTTCATGTCTGTCGTTTCCAGGGTCCTTGACTGATTGTGGTGTGATGAACCATGGATGTATGCGGTGTTGTTAGATACGCTTGTATGAAGACAACTGGGCAGTTCATTCCGCCGCAGCTTGGTTTGCTGTTATGTAGGTCCTACTTACTCCCACTACTTCCCATCACCCCTGAAGTTCCCCGTGCTCTTTAACTATTCAATCACTCGTACCCACAGATGCATATACACATTCACGGCAGCATACGGGACGAGCATCGGCCCCATTGGTTGGGTCCTTCCAAGTGAGGTCTTCCCGCTGTCCATGCGGAGCAAGGGCGTGTCGCTGGCCACCGCCTCCAACTGGGTGAACAACTGTGAGTGGATTCGACTGATAAAGTTAGATTGCTCGTGTCCCCCGCTTGAGATGCTGACTCGGTTTGCATGGTCTCGATGTGCTCGTCGACTTGTCTTGCAATCTCAATACGTAATTCTTCCCCATCACGTTCTCACGCGTACGGCAGTCGTGATCGGACTCACCACTCCGCCCATGATGGAGTCTTCGGCCGCGTACGTCATTCAACTATCTTCGCTACTTCTCTTCTGTTCGCCACCTCTGGCTCCCGCCTTTTTTCGTCCGTTCTCCAACCCTGCATTAATGTATGAATGTATTGGCGATGGATACTAACTTGCCTACCTTGAAATGAAACTACAGTGCAACCTTCTTGCTCTTCGCAACCGCCTGCTTCGCAGCGTACATCTGGAGCACGTACCTCGTCCCTGAGACCGCGGGCATCTCGCTCGAGGAGATGGATGCTGTGTTTGGGACAGCGGCAGGAACAGAATATGGGAAAGCCAAGGAAGAGGTAAGTCTCACTCCCTTTCTTTCATCATTGCGGCAGAGTTGGATCAGTCAGATGGCAAGGAGATAAATTCAACGTACATAAAGGTTCTGATGGATTCTTTTTTACAGCTTGAGCAGGAGTTTGGCATACATGACCTCGTCAGGGGTCTCATCGACCGACCTGATTAGATGCCGCACCGCCTACATATCTTTGGTCACCCGTCGTTCCAAACTTGGCAAGGTCGTGTTTAAACTTGGTTGCTGGTCGTTAAGTTCTCGCTTACGGCCAACGGACTTAGCACCCGCTTGTTTGATATTTAGACTCTTTCTAGTTCGCAGATTCGAGCTGTGGGCGTATATTTAAAACGTAGTGTATTACACGCGTCAGGGAAGATCAAAGCCTAAAAGACGGGAATCACACTTGGTAAAGGAAAGTAGTGAACAGCCTAAACCAAAGGTAGACACATCGACGTGTATTCGCTAACATGATCTAATGTAGTTGGTATGTTTACACATTTTGTACTTCTAACCCAGGTTTGGGTAGGTAGTAACGACAATCGAGTATAAATAATCCTCCGTCCTGAGCATTCTCAGCACTCGGAGCGAGGGTATCACTATCAGAAAAGACTGACTACGTATGTTGGTATATGTGAGTATCTGTAAATATCGGGGTAACTACGAAGACGATTTAGAGTTACAACATAAGGTTAGTGACGTTGTCCATGTACACATATACATAACTTCCCCATAAAATAATTTCGAGCGGGAGCGCGAGTAAAAGAAGACGAAAAGAGCCGAAGTAGCGAATGAGGGAAGCGAGTGACTGGTGTTCGCGAGTGAATGACAGGAAGAGGCGATGGATCGCAGACGAGCTGGTCTAATGAACGACAACGCCAGAACGGTCCGAGCCCCGACGCAACAGCCAAACAGGCCTACACGGTCGACTTCACCCTCCGCCTCCCGGTTAATGTCGAATACGCATTCGAGATTATCCGGAGTTTCCCGTTTGGAGACTTGGGAGTGTCGGGTGGGCTCAGATTATGTACTGCACTATATGCGTCGGGTAGAGGACAAGGAGGCGTCGAAGGATGGAAAGTATTGTAACCAGATGCAGGGAACGTGGGGATAGCAATAGGGATCGTATGGGCATGCGGCATATTCGCATTCATATTCGCGTCAACGACGATGTTTGGAAAGGGAGACGGAACAGGCGTAGGACTTGATATCTGAAGGTGCTGTTTCTGCTTCTTCCCTCCGTTCGACTTTTTGATTTTCGAACCTGTCTGTTTCTGTGCGTATCCCTGTGTCTGGTGTTGAGAACGAGACTGGGACATCGAACGGGTCCGGGAAGAAGAAGAATGAAGCGAGGATGCTGACGACTGTAACTGGGTTCGTGATTGCGATTTCTTCCGGTTAGACTCTCGTGAACAGGAAGAGGTGCGATCTCTCCTCTCTTTCTTCTCTCGATCACGGGGAACTGGGAAGTAGTGGACAGAGTCGTTCGGGTTAGAATAGAGCATCCTTACTCCAGAGGCCGCAAGTACATCAGGACAGTCCTTTGTTTTGGTTTTCATCATAATGGTCTGTGGCGGCGCTGAGAATGGCGTATCTGATGCTAATGCAAGATTGATGTGATGGGCTTCGTATGTGGAAGGTGTGATTGGAAGAGTCTGAGAGCCAATAAAATAAATTTTTGTATCAGTTAGAAGCCGCGGAGAACGAGGGAAGGAAGGAGCGGGAAGCAATAAAGGTAGAGACGCCCGAACCTGAAAGAATGTCAACTCACCAACATCTTTTTCTCGTAGAGGGGCGGCGACGGTGCGGCGACCTCTACCAGCCTCTTCCTTGGGTCTAGATCCGGACCTATGAGATTCCCACTGTCCTCCGAGGACAAAGAAGACGACAATGGTGCCATTGTTCGTGCTGGTTGCGGGTGTACCACGGGTCGTCGTTGTCGCGGCGGAGGGGTTGATGGGATCCCAGAACTTTTCTTTGGATACTTTTCTACCGCATCTGTTTGCCTCCCGTGTACGGTGTCCATGCAAACGCCCATGTCTACAACATCAACATCCAGCTCGAGGAATTCTTCTTGTTTGTACTGTACTCGTTCCTCCTGCACCGCAGAAGCCCAACAAATGTCCGTGAAGCAATCAGTAGGCGAACGAAGGAGTTGCTCGTCAAGAGTATCGAGGCAGCTTATGTCGAACCCAGTATCACGGAGCGTGCGGTCGAGCACAGAGAAGGCTGCTTGCACCGTCGGGGACTCAGGCAAGCTCGAAGGGCTATCTTTACGATCAGCGAGGATGTCCTGTTCCTGATCGTCAAGATAGTTTCTACGTGCGTGACGGTCGATTGGTGAGGAAAAACCAGTGCTGCCCATAGCTTCGGCCATTTGGGCTGCGAAGGACTGGGACGGTGGGCGAGGACGGAATTCGCTACCGACTACATAGAATGCACTCAGCTAGAGCTTCCCCGTCAGTACTGACCAGACTATTTGAGCAGCATAGGGAAAGAGGTCGCAGACATACCGGAGAGTCGAGCACGAGATCGTCGACGCTGGTACGAACAGATCTGGGGAAGGATATTTGTGTACGTGCGTACTTATCACGGGGGGTACACCTATCCACGGAGAATTTTGTCGCAGCCAAGTTCATCGTCTACAGCTCGTTGACAAAGCCTCAAATGAGGGGATGCGATAACCGTCATTGACACATGAGCGAGCTATTAAGTACTGCCTGAGGTGCGCATCCGAGAGTCGAAGATGCTGTGGGAGCCATTGTCGTAAAAGTGCCGGCATGACAGGGACTTGCGGTTTCAGCCTATCAGCAAAGCAGACCCGAGCAAACGTTCTCCAATGGCCCTCCATTTGGTTTAGCGCGTCCTGACACCTTGTCTCCAACCAATCAGCGTGTTCACTGAGTATTGAAAGGATACAGAAAGCGGTACTTAGTGTCATTGGGTGCTTTTGCTGATCGGCGGCATCTTGTCAGCGCTACCTCTCTTCATTTCTCGAAGTTAACGTTACTATTCAGGGATGCCTCGTGTTCAGCTCGTGAGCGACAGTCAATTCAAATAAACCTGAAACTTTCTTGGCTCAAGTGTGCAGCCGAAATAGCACAACTTCAACAACGATCCGTACCATGAACGCAGTACTGCCAAATGCTTGACACCACGGTGTGCGCCTGGACATATCGTGATATTCACAATATATTCATAATTGCACGTGGAAGAGCAATACCTCCTCATTTGGTCTAGCCGATAGCCCTGTCGTCTTAATAATATCGTACCCGTAAATATATGAGCTCTGATTCCTCATTGTAATACTGTAACAAGTGCACTGTCAGGTTTTCAGCAAACCACATGCTCGCCAAACTGGAGTACTTACTCCTAACATTGACCTGTTGGTAGCCATGAACTGACCACCGCAGTGAAGTCCGCTTTTGTGTCGGTGCCTTGTCACGACGGAGAAATATATCCCTGTGGGAATGCCGCCGCACCTGGGTCTGGTTACTACAGTACCATAACAAGTCGCTTTAGTTACACAGCTGCCATCCATCTATCCAGGGTCATGCAGGCACCCTACATAACCAGCCATTCTGACAGGCTTAATTGAATTGGTACGCCGTACCAGCCGACTTGTCTCACCCAATCAGAGAGTTCACCAACGCATTCAGAGGTTTGCGTAGCCAGTGGGGCACTCTCTGTAGAACACAAGTATCTTGCGCAAAGTGGTGGCGGCCCAGATGTGACAATTGTAGTGGCATTCAGGTCGGCTTAAAACCAGTGCTTGTTTAAACCTGCATGACTCAACGACATACAGACAATTGGGGACTATAGTAACGCACCCAAACCTCATTTGAGCTCCATTATAGAAAATGGAGGTCCATATGCAAATACCCTGGCGTACGGTAAGTTGTACCACACCTCTGGACTGCGCATAAGGCTATGTAAAATGTAGATGCCCAAATAACTCATTGACTTTTGTCGTTCGGGCTTCACAAGCTAGATCACAGTTGTACAACTCTGACACAATCAATGATCCATGCTCGGCGGGGGTGATCGTTTCCGTTGGCGATCCCCACATAATGCCGGGGAGTCTTCGCAAAGTCACCGGACACCGAATCCGTGTCGGATCACGGAGCTTGCAACTTTCATGGGGGTAAACACTCGTTAGCAGCGTGGCATACACGCGCATCCACATGGATGTTGTGTCTATATAAATGTAAGCACCGATACTATGTCAACAGGCGTTGCGCGGAGTATCGTGTCGGGCAGCTCTTAGTAATGTCACCCACTTCGAAATACTGCAAAATGGTATTTCCGGCCGCAAACGTGCAATGGTACGTCGAGAAGCAGGGGTATATATATGTACGAGTAATATTGACAACGGATGCAACGAGGTTCGCGGCCATGCCTGCGATGCAGTACTGAAGGACTGCAGTGTGATTTTCTCCGATTCTTGTGCACAGCTTCACCCTCAACCAACGACCCATCTTGAACTGCATGCCCAACTCAATACAAAGGATGACGTACATGCACGTGCTAGAGGAAATAAGAAATTCGTGGTATTTCTTACCTAGGTAAAGTTACACAAAACCTCCGAGCTTTGAAGTTATCCTCGGGCCGAGTGTGCGGAAGGGCACACATTTCCCACTGCAATAGGCAGGGAGGCGAGTTGGCGTGAAAGCATATGCCACACGATGTACTTCGTTATCACAGGCACACTCATCTGTTAGACATATCAATTATGGGCTTCATCAAGTGCTTACTTTTTTGACGGAGTCCCCATCAAGGGTGAAATTTCTGCCATCTAGAAGCTTACTCATTTCACTGCACAACGTCATCTGGATCTCGGTGATTACTCTGAGTCGGTGACTTACCCTCTGCGTTGTCAGACTTTGTAGTATACCTTAATTGGTCAAAGAATCACGAGCTCGGTGAAGAATAGGAAGCGGGATATTGAGTTTTGATGGCCTACGCTGAGCACGATGGTTCTAAGGTGCGAGAATTCCATGTCCAATTGCTAGAACATGTACTGTACTTGTACCTAGCCTCACCTGTCGTTTGGAATAAGTGTCTTCTTGGGAGCCCCTCATCACTTGTCCGAGCAACTGTGATGGCAGGGATGATAGTAGCACTCCATCGGGGCTACCCGTATGGCCACCACGAAGCTAGTGTCAATTTCAGCATCCACCGGATCCTGCGCACACCCTAGCCATCGTTGATCTATTGATGCAGAAGATATAACAGGAGTGGCCACCAATCCTGTTATAGCAGGGTTTTTACGACATCAGTATCGCGCATTCTGCTTCGAATTCGATGAAGTCTCGATAAAGGCGGTTAATTACCTCATTCTTTCGAACTCCAACCAATACAGATCTGTGACGAACGACGACGCTATTGAAAAGATTTCGAAGATGCCCGTCTTGAACCTGTGAAGTAGATCGAGGGTGTCTTTAACCACCTACAATGTTTCTCAGCGTCTTTCATGAGGTTTCTTCTCCGTCCCAGTCTAAGAAGAAGGGATCTACTTCGTTGCTTGAACGTCAGTACACATGATTTCCTTAACTAGGCTAGTGTGAGCTTCGGGTACGGTGGTGACCAAGCGGAGTTCGAAATGTCTTCCGAAATTGACCACTGGACGCAAAAGATACCTCAAAACCGACCGTCAAGATCATCTGTGAGGTATGCATATCCCAGTTTACGGATGGCCATAGAAGCAGAAGATCTGTGACTGCTTTTGTGACTTATATTTAACGGAGTTGACAACTTCACTTCGACCGACATTCTTCAGGATCCTAGTGAGGATTATCAGTATAGGTTAGTCTTCAAAGTGGATAGGAACGAGTGGACTTGGGAATGGGTACCCATGGACCATCGTGGACCTGACGTACTTCCAAAACCGTTCAGATTGCGGGTTCTCCTACGATAACCACCATCGTTTCCAAGATCTAGGACAATCAGTGTGCCACTTCATCATCACCGTTTCCATCCACTTGGCAAGAAAACCTCTGTACTCCCAATCGACAACCGACAGGACACAATGCTTTGACAAGATGCTGGTGGGATTTCCCATGTGTCTGGGATACCACTCCACACAACGGACTACCAACCTTGGAAAGTTACCGTTCGCACTACAAGCAACACCTGTCAGCTGAATGAAATATGATCCTATCCCCACATTCGGGGAGTGGAACACAGCCAAGGGCGTCACTGGTGAGTCACCGTAGTTGGGCAATGTCGAAACATAAACTCCAAGTAGGGAATGACACGAGTATACCCACGAGTGTGGAGACCCGTACCCCTATCGGTGCGGATATGCACTGTAAATCATCTATTGTTGGTGCTGTCCTTGTCGTCTCGTTGCTATCTCGCCGTCGACCATCGTCGTCGTCATTGTCGATGGGGTTTGGCGTCATGCTCTCGTCGTCGCGCGTTGTCCCACATCGCCGTCAGCAGTGTGTTAATTCGGGAGCTACGCGTGGGCATTGTCGTCGGTTGGTGGTGTGGCAAGGTGCCAGTGAACCAAGTAGTCGTCTCAGATAGCTTGTGGAAGGACTGACTGAAGATCTCTCTGTACGAGGTAAAGAAGGGAAAATACCAGTATCAACGCCCTTAAGTACCTGCTCTGTGTGGCGACAAACAAGCGAGTAGCCAAAAAGAGGAATAAAGGGAGTGTGATAAGTCCGAGGAGGAGCTCGGCTTTGGGACTTGCTATTCGTTGCACAACGTATGTTACCCCTCGCTACAGTCGTCATTATTGAAATGGCGGCGCAGGGGTCAAGCGTCGTCATCGTCGGTAAGCGAGCCTTGTGGTTGCATAGGGGCTTCGACGTCGTTGTGTAGTAGTGCCACCGCTGGAGTCTTCATTCTCGTCCTCCTGTGCGGGAGCTGTAATCCGCGCTGGTATCATTGTCATCGGGTCGTCAATGTCACAGTGCAGAGGCCGCGCATTGTCCCGAGTTGCATGTCGTGTCCGTCATTATCTCCGTCGAGGCAGATCAGGAAGGGTGATCTACATGGTGACCTCATTCTCATTGTTTATGTAGCAGGGAACAGATCGTGCGCAGAGCATCTTCGTCGTGTGTCAGCGCACATCCAAATCACGAGTGCACACTTCATCATCGTAATTGTTATCATAAGTCTGTCAATGTCAATGGTTAAGAGGAGTAAGGGTACCTATGAGCTTTCCTAAGTGTGGTACCCCTGGATGTATGGATTCGTTGCGGGTACTCCCAGATATAGCCCGTGCACGTACTTGCATGCAATTTGAAACTGCATGAACAAGCGGAGTGATTTCCAACTCTAAAAAGCATGTCACCATCGACGAAGTCGGATCCATGGCCTACCAATTTTTGAGACAGCATAGCCTGGTTGAGGAATTGGTAATACATATTTGCACGAACAAATCACAGGTATTCGACTTCTCCAAGCACATCATGCGTGAGGATCAGTGTGTTATTTATCTTGTGGGTGAATGAACGACGGATGGGGAGCCAGCAGCGCACTTGATCGATCCTTCATCTCGAGGGTGAGTCATGGGAGACCTTGATCTGAACTGGATATCGCTATGACCTAGCGGCAATCTGCCTGTAAAATCGATTCCTTCGGAGTACTTAGATAAACTGCACAGTACCTCCGGGCTGACTGGACTTGGGACCCTCGCCACACAACCCAAGATTGGAATATAGCTAAGAAGTGAGAAGTCGGACGTCGCTATGTTGCATGTACCTGCGTGGCTTCATGCGAACAATCAATCACAATACGGTACTTTGAAGGCAGATACTGGAACCTACTTATGAATGAGGCAAATCTCTACAGACCATGGCTTGTCTCTGCATTGGGCGAAGAAACAAAGGAAACCATAATGACAAGCGATCCTTCGTTCAAACGCACAGGCTACAGAGGCATTCACGTTGTTCAACAATGCTTTGCAAAACAAACCCCAGCGAACCAATAAATTGAGTGGTTGTCAAATCGACGACTTCAGATTCTTGACTCTAAGTACTGCTAATACTTACACGAAAGGCCGACTCCAAACTGAGATTCACATCAGAGGATTGGCGGCTTAATCTTTGGTCCCTGGAGACGTTGCCCTTGGACCGCCCACCAGGTTCCAAAGTGTGATCTAAGCCGATACTCGATCAAGCTCGACAAGACCATCACGGAGACGCCTACACAATGCAGTGAGACATTCGAATAGCAATCAATGCCAGATCCCCCGTCGATAAGCACGTCACTATTCATAATGAAACCACTCACCTACACGGACCACAACAGGCAAATTCCTCTCCCCACATCAAACACGACAGTCTCAACAACTGAGAAAGTTATATGCAGTGCACGTAGTGTATCAGACAGGAACTTAACCGTGGTGCAAAAAAAGTAGGCATAAACTAAAGCGCTAAGCTAAACGGTAAGAAAAAGGGGGGAAGGGTAATGTCACAAAGACACAAGGTAATAAAGGTAGGTCGCAAAAACAACCGTGCTTCAGGGTACGCGTGTAGAATATGAAAGAAAAAAAAGCGAGGGGGGAAGGGGAAAGATGGAAACTACAACCGAAAAAAAAGATATGAATGTATATGTACCGCACAACCAATAGCCCTAAATGTTCCTTTCGCATCCGTTAGTGTTAACCCGTCGTATAGTAGATCCATGCATTGCCATCCAAGGTCGGGCGATACATACGAGGTAAGCGATAAAAGACGGGAAAGAAACCCCGGAACCAATTCCCTTCATCCTTCATCCGCATTGTTCAATAACCGTTAGTTGATCCTTCAACTTTCTTCTCCGCTTCGGACGATCAATCGGCAGGCGTCTAGGACGAGGAACGAGCGAGTAGGGATCGAGTCAGCGACGGTGAGTCGGGGCGGAAGGTAGCACGTAGAGATAGGAACATCAAAAACGACAGGACAGGATGGAAACAGTGAGAGACAGGGGACGCATATGCACAGAGATGGTGACACAGGGAGAGACAGACAGAGACAGAGAGACAGGGGTATCATCAAGAGTCGAGGGAAAGTGTCCAAAAGAGAGAAAGAGGCAGAGGCAAGCAGACCAAGACGTTCTAGCAGAGCAATTTCATCTGATGCCAGGAATGCGAGACGAGAGAGAACAGACGACAGGCAGGAGAGCGGAGCGGAAACGAGACGAACTCCACAACGGTGAAAAGCAAGCACCCACATTTCCGAAACGCGCAAGCATTCTTGACGGTCGGTGGGCCTGACCACATCACTACCACCATTCATCAGTCGGTGCCATTTACGCCCTCATGTTCAACATCATCCCCAGGCACATACCCCTCCTCTTCCTCTTCCTTCGCCTGCTCACCCGCAGAGGGATCCACAACGACAGCCTCCACACCCTCACCGCTCACACTGCTGGCTGCGGCCGTCGCAGCTGTGTTCCCACTCGCTGTCCGTCGACCACCACCCTGAGGACCCGATCGAGGTGGGTTCGCACACCGGTCTTTTCCATGCGCAATGCGCAGGTTCGCGTAGTCCGACTTGTTCTTAATGCCATCAATGGCCTTGATCGCGTTCGAAATATTCGTAAAGTTGACGAACGCACAGTTCCTGCAGGACACAGCACGTATCAGCACGGAGATACTCGACGCAGAGGCTCCGTAGAATACACGTACTTTTCCTTGAGGAAATTAACGAGCTCGATCTCGCCATACTCTCCAAAGTCACGCTTGAGCTTCTCCTCGCTGAATAGATCAAAGTCCTCGATGTTTCCTACGTACACATTCCGAGTAGCACCTGAATGGACTGCCAACGCAAGCGATGGCGGGAGAGGGCCAGAGTTTTTGCCCCAGCCAATCTTCAGTCGCCGGTTGTTCAGTGTGAGCCCTTGGTACGTGGACACCTGGAAAAACGTGAACGCAGCAGCAGGATCCACAAACGTCACGAACTATGACAGGCGAACGTAAGTCGCGCACAAAACCAACGAAGGTCAAATCAATACGCACCGCGATATGCTTATCCTGCATATACCTAACACTCTGTAGTACGCCTCCACGAATAGCATTACATAAGTCCTCCGCCGTCGTCTCGGGATGGATATTCCCCAAATACACGGTCCTGTTCATGGCCATCCCAGCAGTACCAGCAGCGAGGTTCATCCCATCAGGCGCAAACGCAGCATAGGGCGAAAATGCAACGCCGAACGGGGTTGGACCCGCACCTGGCGAAAGCGTCGCGGATTGCGCTACGAGCGACTGGGCAGCGGCTGCTTGTGCGGCTTGTGCAGCAGCTTGCTGGGATTTTGGAACGTATGCACAACGGTCCTTGCCATAGTTGATGCGCTTGCCAGCCCAAGCTGGCTCCGTCGGGAGAGTATTGACAACCTATCCATGGAAGATGAGCACCCTCACGACGAAGATGACATCTACAAACCTTGGTAGCCACCGCAATACTCAAAAAGTGTACGAACCCGATATTCTTGTCCCGCACAATCTTCACCTGGTCAATAAGCCCAAATCGGCTAAGATCATCCCTGAGCTGCTCTTCCGTCGTAGTTTCATCCAGCCCACCAAGGTACACATTCCGGCTTGCGTTACTCTGCTGGATCGCCAGCTGAACCTGCGCGCTCACCGGGGATGGTTTCCCCCAGCCAATCTTGAGCTCCTGGCCATGCAGCGACAGCTTCTTAATCGTCGCGTCGGCATGA
Source organism: Scleroderma citrinum (assembly GCA_029372045.1). Lineage (NCBI taxonomy): Eukaryota > Fungi > Basidiomycota > Agaricomycetes > Boletales > Sclerodermataceae > Scleroderma > Scleroderma citrinum. Next base: position 1,235,629 of record JARFMN010000010.1, read on the forward strand.
AAGGCAGCAGCGGTGCCGGCATCGAGGAAAGACAAAAATACACACGACTTCTCGGGGAGAACGCGAATGGACTCGAGTGGTCCAAAGTGGACGAGGTTTAATAATTCGTCGACGGACGCTGTGGCGGGTAAATTGCCTACGTATACGGTGCGTCCGATCGGGGCATTCGGGGTGCCCGAAAGGGCAACAGAGAGGGCCGCAGGAGAGTATGCCCCAGGTGTCGGCGGAATATTCACATTAAGAGAAGGAAGCCGTGGCTGCTGAGAAAAGCCCTATCGTGCAAGACGCGCGAAAAAGAAACAAGGTAAAAACATAGCTCCTGGTGAATATGAGCGTTTGGCACGGAACGTACCTGTCCAAATGTCCCCGACTGGTTTGAGTACCCGAATCCACCCAGCATCCCCATACTCGGTAATCCCATGCCCAGCATTCCGTATCCAAATTGACCCGCCTGACCCTGTACACCCGGCTGATGTTGTTGCTGTGCAAAGCCGCCGGTGGTCATCGGATGAGGGCTCATCTGCATCTGGCCGTGTCCATTCATGCCCACTGCAGTATTGATGCTGAGCGCAGGGGTCGAGTACAACTGGTTAGCAGAGAACGCGGGAGAACTCGAGGGCTGGAAAGCAGGCTGGTTGATGGATGCCTGTGGGCCATATCCGTAGTTTGCAAAAGCGTCGCGCGTCGAGGCGTTTGTCGAGCTGGCTGTAGTGGTTCCGCCAGAATTGTGAGCTGAGAGTGCGCCTGTCGTAGCAGTCGTTCCGTTGAAAGAGGTAGGCGACCAACGGGCTTTTTTGGCATCTGGGCCTCCAACTGATTCCATAGACCTCTGGAAAGTTGTCCATCGTCAGCACGCCAGTAGAAGAGGACTGCGGCGATAGGTACCTTCATCATGTCGAGATCAAAGCCGTAAGAGGGATAGTGGGATGCGAAAACGGTCTGTGGGTCGTCCATGTCGATGAAGACGGGCGGTTGAAGAGAGTATGCGGTTGGAAGGAAGGAAAGGGGATTGGCAACGGCAGAAATGTCGTTGGTAGAAGTTCAACGAATGGTGAGAATAAACCACAGGGAGAAAAAAAGGGTAAATGTTAGAGAAGGAATGAAAACCGATCGCAAGGGTTAGGGAGCGTGTGTGTTGTGTAAGTATGCAAGAGAGAGAAAAAACACAATTGTAACCGAAAAGTGCTGTTTTCAACAGCCTTTTTCGTTGGGATTCAAAGGAGCGTAGGGTGGTTGGGGGGAAGAAGAGAGAGAAGAAAACACGCACAACAAACGGGTAAATGGATGGATGGGGATGAGGAGGAGAGAGAAGAGGGTGTGCAGTGTTGTATAGATAGAGGTCAAACCTTGGTAAAGACAAGACTACGCCCTGTGACAATTGTCAGTTGCACGCCGGCGGCGGCGACGACGACGACGAAGACACGCACGTATTCGATGCACAACGACGGCGACGGCGACGACGAGACGAATGAAATGAAAAAAAAAGAAACTCGTCAGTCGTATGAAAGACAGAAACTGATTCGAACAATCCGTGGATTAGCCGGTGCTAATCTTATATTTTATTATTATTAATTACGATTCTACGCACGGACCCAGACACACATCAGCCCAGAGACCCGCCTCGTACTCTTCTGCCCGCTCTGCATCCTCCTCGTCGACTGCCTCGTCCTCCTGCAGCTCAGCATCCAGCGCCTCTTCGTCTGTCTCGTCTGACATCAATGAACCCTGCTCGTCTCCCTCGATCTGTCTATCCGTCCTCCGCGTTGCCTCCCGCATGTATGTCTGTGACAAGCAATCGAGCGGGTGCACCCCCAGCACGGATGGCGGACGGACGAGCGGTGTGTAGATATCCCTGTGTGCGGATAGCGCGGGTGCGGCCGGATCTTCCATCTCACGTGTTGTTCCATCAGCGACCTTGGCGGGAGAAGACTCGGCGTTGCTTAGCGGGGAACCCGACAGTAGCTCCGTAAAGTAGGCTTTGTGGCTGTGGTATCGCACACCGAGCGTCTCAAGCGCGTGCTCGACTGCGTTGGGCGCTATCTGCTGATGGTCAGGACTTGCACGCACGACACGATTCGCATACCTGTTCACTGGCTCTCCACGCAGCACTGTGTCTCTTGACTCGCATCTGTCTTTCCTTCCACACGATCGCGCGATGTATCACATCTGTCACGAAGACCACCAGTGCAGCCTGGAGATGTTGCACCAGGGTGCCATCGATCGCGTTCGGAACAGCCTCCTCTTCCTTGTTGCAGTCGAGTATACTGTACAGACATTGGCAACCGTGAACATAACACAGGAGACAACACACCCTCTCAAGCGCGCCAATGCGCCTAGATGTATCAGATCCATCCCTTGAGCACGCAAGTACGCAGCATCGACGCCAAGTTCCCTGAAAATTTCCCTGAGTTTGTACGGCAACGTCAGCCCACTATGCCTTGGCTTCGCGGATTGCTGGTCATCTGACTCGTCATCCGACACAGGCGCAGATGGGGTCTCGGCCTTTTTTGGCTTACGCCCAGGCTTCAGGCGTTCCAGGATGTTCATCGTTTCTATCGGACCCTGAGCAGAATCCCGCCCCTGTAGCTTCGCCCGTCGTCGTCGCATATAGAGACGTTTCTGTAGGCGACGGCGTGACTTTGGTGAGAGAAGATCAGGGTTTGGACAGGAAGGGTCCTCATTGGCCGCAGCGGGACCGCTTTGTGAAAGCGCATCATCGATGCTTGCGGATATTAGTGGACCTGTAATAGAAGTAGCTCTGCTCGAGACTAGAATGCCAGTGTCAGTCCATCGATGCCAAATAGCAGAATGTGATTACCTCCAGAAATGGCCAGTAGTTCTGGGTCGATCAGTGTGTCGTCCACCGCTGTCTCACTCGCAGGATCCCCACTCTCTTCTCGGCTGTTTTCAATCCTCCACGATTCCTCACCTTCTCTCAGAATAGCATCCAGCACGGACAGGTGTGCGTCGTCCAGATGAGTCATGTAGTCCTCGCGTGAGACGGTGACACGCGGATGCTTCTTACGAGGCTGATCTGCGTGCTTGACCTCCATCGCGTCATCGTCTTCTCGAGCACGTTTCTCCTCTGGTTCGACTCTCCTCGCACCACGTCGTCGGAGTCGGGATCTGCGTCCATGATGAATGCGAGGTCGTCCGCGAGGACGCTTCTCCTTCGCACCCTCCTCGACGATGCCCCGATGGCGTTCGAGAAGTGCCAGGTTTTCTTCTTCGATAGTGTGCGATGCGAGGGTCTCTTCCAGTGCAATCCACGCCTCGGAGACTTCATACGCGGGTTCCACCTCGAGATCGGAGTCGCTCTCTTCGTCGTCCTCGAGACCCTCCTCAAGAGCGAGGATGTACTGGTCGACATCCCACACGGTGCGCGTCGGGATGGCTGCAGCGATGAGATCAGGTCGCCAGCGCGAGTAGACTGCAATGGCGCGAAAGAAGGCGTCCTGCTCTGCGAGTGTCCACATGGTGGAGTGAGTCTGACCTGCTCAGCGGCGCTATAGTGTAGTGGTTATCACTCGGGATTTTGAGTCCGATTTCCCGAAACCCAGGTTCGAACCCTGGTAGCGCCTGATTTTTTTTTTATTCGACCGAGGACCGAGGAGGGGAGTGGAGTCCCCCACATTGGCACCCCCACCAACTTAGATACGCCTCTGGGCTGCTGTACCATGCACGGTCTCATCGCCGTGTCCAGCCCTAGTTTGTAGTCCAGGGGCCTCATGGCCGCACTGGTGTTTCATTGCAACCGAGAAGTTTAAAATGAGCAGCTCTATTTTATCGCCCATCTTGTTTTTATCAGTGTTGGTCCAACCAAGCGTGACCTGCAGTCGATCAAACCAACGGCGACGCCAACACCGACGACCACCATGCACGGAGATTTAGTTGACAGCGACACGCGGATCGGGGGCAGCCAGGGGGTGGCTCAGGCGTGTCGCAGCGATATCTCGACGGAGGCGTCGGGAACATGTCTGGGTCCTTTCGAATGCACACGTCTACAACGGCGAATGAACGCCAACACGGACTCTGAGGGGGGCGAGGCCAACGACGATCACCCACAGCATGGACTCGAACACGAACACAAGCCTGTCCCGTCGCCTCGTTCTCGCCGCGTGGGCATCGTGTCGACGCCTCAAAATTACAAACGCCCCCACTCGCTCCTCGACTTGAAAGACGCTGCTGCTGCTGTTGCTCCTTCCGGTCGTTTCTGCCGCAATCCCAGCCACGCTAACGGCACCATTCCCTTCTCCCCGCCACTCGTCCCTCCCCGCTCTCCACTTCGACCCACTTCTCTGCGTCCTCCTGATCTCCAGGACACTCCCACACCATCCCCCGGTCATACTCCAACAAACCAGCGCAACAGCTTCCACACCGCTCTCAACACCGTCCGTTTCCTCCACGACTCGAATCAGATGAACCGGAGACACAGTCTTGGCTCGCTCTCCGCCCTCCTCGTCTCTTTGGCCGCCGACCCAGCGTCCTTCCATGACAAAGAACTCCCCCTCCCTCCCGGCTTCGAAGAGGACCTCCTCAGACTCACCACCAGCGACGACACCGGCGAGGAGGACGATCTCGATCACGACAACGACGACTCGTCTTCGTCCAGCGAGAGCCTCGCCCACCAACTTGGCGTCCCTATCACCCCGGGCGTCCCCCCCGATCCAGAGTCGGCTTCCTCAAATCAGCCGGCCATCATGACCAAGCGCATGCATGCCCTCGTAGAGCTACTCTCATCAGAACGTGCTTACGCATCTGATCTCGCTCTCATTCGTGATATACATATCCCCCTCGCACTAGGCAAGTCGTCCCTTTGTTCCCATATGGCGTCTCATCGTGTTTTCCCACCATATAGGCCAACCTCTTCCGTTCAGCCCGAACGGGTCCAGCAGCCCGCCGCTATTCCCACCCGGATCAGGCTCAGGTTCATCCTCTCGCACCGTATCCACCGTATCCGACTCATCCACTTCATCCTCGCAACTCGGTCCACCCATGACTCGCGCAGATGCCCGCCTTATATTTGGCAACATCGAAGAGCTTGCGGTCTTTGCTGACCGCTTTGTGGGGCTTCTTGAAAAGGCCATGGGCGACAGCATTGACAGCGGAACAAGCGACGATAGAGTGGGCTCTCTCTTCTTGGAAATCGTACGTCATCTTCGATGGCAAATCCTAGCAACTCATTTACTCTACTCAGATCCCGTCCCTAGAGCCTCCGTACAAAACGTACATCACACGGCATCCAACAGCACTCGCCCACCTCAACGCCCTCCCATCATCTCCTGCCTTATCTGCATATCTCTCTCACACTCGCACACTCGCCTCGTCCCTCACTCACGCATGGGATCTGCCATCTCTCCTCATCAAACCCGTCCAGCGGCTTCTCAAGTACTCACTCCTCCTTGGAGCCATCATCGACGCCACTCCCGATGCACACACCGACCGTGCCGCCCTTATCGAAGCCAAACAGAGAATGGAAGAGGTCGCACGAAGCGTCAACGAAGAACGTCGCAGATGGGAAGTCGTTCGCGAGGTTCTTGGCAACACTCCACTTCCAAACACAAATGGTAAATCCAAGAAAGGCTCTCATGCCGTCGGCGTCGGCGTCACCGGCACGGTCCACCGAATGAAATCCTTGCGCCCATCCAAACTGAAGGAAATCGCTGAGACAGCACTCGATAATGCCGAAGCGACCGAAGTCGCCCGTCTCGAGAGCGAGCTGCAGAGATATGCCGCGTTCTTTGATAAACTTGCACGGGACGTCAAGGACTGGCGGGACTCCATGCATGTCTCGTTGGTCGCGCTGCGCCAATGGGGTATCACGTTCGGCGCCGTATTAGGCTTAACACCTTCCCCATCCTCTCTCAATCCAGACCTCATACCCGATTCGCCCAGCGGACAGGCCATCGACACATCAGATCCTGCAGTGCGCTCAGAGGCATACGACGCGTTCACACTCCTTCTGTCCTCCCTCCCCCCCCTCTGCGACGTGTTCGATGAACGACTCAATGAGGCCTTCATCCCTATTCTGTGCGAGCTCAAGTTGAACCTGGATCCACCTAAAAAGCTCCTAAATGCGATGCACACGCTTAGCCCCCTGCATACAGCACTTCTCCATATAGCGCCATCTAAGGGCCGTCGGCCCGCTCAGGCCCTGCTAACCGCCTCTCAGTCCTATCTTGCCCTCCGTTCCGCACTCGCCGCGGAGCTTCCGCTGCTCCTATCCCATTTGAATCGTGCAACAGGACTTGTCGTGCGTATACTCGCCGAGGAGCAGGCGAGCCTGTATTTCCTTATCGAGGAGCGGTGGGCAGAACTGTGGGACGCGCTGCGAGTGGAGGGGGAGCGGTGCAGTGGCGCCGAGGAGACACTACGCGTCTGGTGGGAACGTTGGAGCGAAGTGGAGGGCGTCACGTGGTTCAAGATTATCCGACGTGACAAGTGGTGGGCGGAGCGGGAACGGGAGCTGAAGGAGGGGTGTGACTTCAAGGGTGAGGCCCGGGAGAAGCCACGCGACACGGTCCGGGAGAAACCCGGCCGGAAAGGGACTGCTGCGCCGGTGTCTGGGTCCAGCACGGCTGGACTCTCCATTCTCGACTCTCCTCCTCTTCCTGCCCAGGCATCTTCTTATCCGCAGTCGAGACGACATCATGTACATTCCTCCACCGCTTCCAGCGATATCCCAAGCCCGGGTCGTCGTCGGAGTGGAAGTAGTGCCGTTACGCCACCACTGCCCGTCCAGGTCCATCGCAGACCCTCGGATGAATCTCTTCGCTCAGGGAAGTCTGGCAAGTCGTCCTATGGCGGCAAATCGGGTCGAAACAGCAGAGCCGAAGATGAGCCCCCTGTACCTCGGCTCAAGCCCAACTTCATAGCGAATTATTCCTCTAATGGGCCACAACACAGGAAGAGTGCACCAACCGTCATCACTCCTCTACGTACGTCGGCGTCACTATCATCGACCACGATCATCGATATCGACGCTACTCTCCCACCTTCTCCATTTTTGCAGTCCGTCTTTGGCGATGACGACCAAGACAGAGGACGGAGCCAACGACAATCGAGCGTCAAGGCCAAAATCACAGATTCGTTCAGGCCAGCTCATCATCGTCGCCGTTCCTCGTCTGTCAAGTCCCTCGGTGCACCACCCTCTCACCCGTCGTACGCGACCGACATTCCGCTCCCCTACTCCCCATCCTCGTCTCAATTTGCACATTCACAAGTGCCGCATCCATCATCTACTTCCCGACCGCGCGCGTCCCCTTCTTTGGCGACTACCCGTGCTCTGTACACCACACGTGTGATTCATGCATGCGATCCACCCCGAGGGGTTTCATATCGCAAACTCCCATTTTTTACCCTCGAGCACAACGACACGTTTGATGTGCTGCGCGAATACGGCCACCCCTCGACACACGTTGATCTACCGCTCTATGTGGACGACGGCGAGGACTGTCTTTTACTCGTGAGAACGAGAGGGAAGGGAAGTGGTTGTGGGGAAGGGGGCGAAGTGGGCTGGGCATTGGCGAGCTTCTTGGTTCCCGTTGACTAAACATGCCCTGAGTCACAGATGCATCGTGTCGTGACATTTTATTTTTCTTTCGTGTCCTTTCATGTTGTTGACATCAGGACGTCCATGTTCAAATTCTTTTTTGTTTTTCATTTTCACTCTCAGAGCCCCATTTGTTTTTCAAATTCATTGATCTGCTCCACTGATGATCGCTCAGTATTATATACTTCTTGCTTTTTCACCCGTCTTCTCTTGATCGTCGACCCTTGTTCTCCGCGCGCTGTCGACACCTATGAGTCCATTCCACCACACTCGCTTCAACTTGCCACCTGACCCACCGAGCTACCTCTAGAATCCTTACTAATCCGGATATGTACCACAAAATCTGTGCTTTGTGCTGCTTTAGTTTTCTTTCTTTCTTCATTTTTGCATTTTCTGGTGGTTCTCGTGTTCCCCCCCTTGTGAGCATATGTGTAGTATACCTCAGAATGTACTTAGAGGATGTACTGTCGGGACAATCTGAAACTTTTATCAACTTCGGCAACCGGTCAGTTCCACAAAATACACAATGCCGGACATTTTTCGATGTCTACACGACTGCATTACGTCTGGTGCGTAGTTGGGGGTGCTGCGAGGTTGAACGAATGGAACTGAATTCGAGGAAATATGGTTGTCACACCCAACTGCTAAACCGTGTCGCTCCAGTGTCACCTGCCGATCAAGTGGCCGGGCTGAGTTTGAAGTTTTTCGCTGGACAACGCAGCCTGCGAGGAGAGGATGGCATTGTTACGCCTTCGCAGGTCGAAGGGAGGTACATACATTCGACTTGCTCTCGACATTCCACCGCAAGGACAATGGCATCACGCTTGTCGATGCCACTGCAATCCCGCGAGAAGGGGACTTGCATCAATCCTTCACATACTAAACATTGCCTGGAATCCATCACTTCCAAGCTGGAGAGCATGCGCTTGGCTCTCAAAATACTCCAACCCACGCATCTTTCCGTATCACGGACGCGCTTTCAGCTTCATTCAATGGATTAAGATAACCCACTCATACCCACACCGTCAATCAACCTCATAGCGGTGCCGAGCGGAGTTTGCATTCGGCATGTGTGAGCATGTGTGACTTTTTTGTGACTGCTGAAGTTGTTGTACAGCATATGGGCACTCTTTTGCTTATCGGCGTGTGTGAAAATTGTCTCAGACACCTGACTTACGAACTTTTTTAATATTAATTTGGCATTTGACCCAGATGAACAACCAGAAGGATCAGAAAAGTCTGCAAGTCCATCAAACTGGATCATGAGGCCTCTACTACTCTTGCAGGTCTAGTATAGCCAACCTGGGCCGAGATGAATGTATTGTGGTTAGGGCTTCACAGGTCGAGTCGGACCGAGTGCCGGCACAGGTTGGTCGCGTTTCAAGGCACTTAGTGGTCAAGAGACACAGGGGCAGCCTGCTTGTGGCGCCTGAAGCCGACTTCGAAATGATCCCGGACAGATTGCTCTGCCGCTATCTTTGCTAGCTGATCTGATACTACGTTGACGTTATGGTTACGAAGCATTTTGACAGGGATCGGGCGCCTTCCCCTTTTCTCAACACGGCCACAATGTTTAACGAAATTCCACAATATGTTTCGTGCGTGTGTTCATTTTGTCCACTATTAGTGGCTGCAGCTGTAAATAAGTGGAGTGCCGCATGATATTGACCGTGAATCCGTGACAACAAAAATCTTTCTCGATCCTTAAATTTAATAGCTTGGATCTGGCCGCAGAGTAGGAGGCCAACCCCTGCCATATCCGCTTGAATCTCGTCCTTTGCTCCCGAGGTATCCGAATAAAATGGACAGTTACATTTCTCTTTTCCTCCTTCGTTCCATTCTTTTTAACCCTGATGATGACGCTTCGCTACATTTCCTTGGTAGGACTAAATACCTACCAGTGGGCTCGATCAAATTCTTACAGTCATCGATGGGTGTAAAGTTAGTAATCAGATCGGGGGCTCTACTCATTCCCAGCGAGGCAGCGAATCTAATCTGCCGCGGTTGCTTTCATCACATTCAGATCCTGTTGGTGGTAATTATTCTAATTAAAAGGATAAGTTACAATGGCTCATCAACGGCGAACCCTGATCTGTATTTACATCTAATTCGACGAAAACGCTCTTTCTAGCTAGCTTCCTTGTCTCACGCTGCGCTAATTCACCCACATTCCCTGTATTTCATGTGACCTTCGAGAAATCCAATTTCACGCAGCACCATGCTCACTAATTTCTATTGATGCTGACGCGTATTTAGTCTATCTTGGCATCGAAATCGCATCAAGGATAATCCGCATACGACCGTAATTGGTCTGGGGCAAAGCCGGTGAGGCCAAGTGTGTGAGGTAAACTTCCCTTTATTGGCCCCCCACTGGTTCACGAACGAATCGCCTGCATACATATCTGTTCACGCCAAAACCTTATGGCTCACGGATGATCATTCCAACCGATGTGGGCTAAGGAGATCTTGACGCAAATTTCTATTTGGATTCCGTCAGCCATTGTCAAATTTCATTGAACATAAATTTCCGTCCCTTCATGTTATGCTCGAACATTGATCGGCCTTCTATCACCAGAAGTGTTAGTAAACATATCCATGCGCACAAGGAACCCGTCATGTATTCTGTCCACCCCGATAAGTATGAACATGTGTCAGGAATCAGTAGTAAACAAAGCCAATGTCCCAAACGTAAAATACAACTAGGGAGCGAAGAATCCTCAATATGGGAAATAGTAACAATGATCAATTTGTTAAGCATGTATCGATGAGCAAAACACGGCCAAGGCCAGTAATTCACTTGAGAAACACAATTATCTGGGAAGAAACCACGACCAACCACTTTGGTTACGGTAGCTGATCAGAACCGTATGTGTTCTGGCTCATGTTCTTCAGGCTCGATGATCTCGCCCTTTTCGTTGAGAGGCCAGAACGAGCTTCTGAAGAAGTTGGTTGGGTCGTATGTCTGCTTCACCTTTGTGAGTCTCGGCCAGTTCTCGCCAAAGCATGCTATGACGCGACCTGGCGGCTCATGGCGGCCTAGGAACTGATTATACGATTGGACTACCACTTCCGAATCATTATTCACGAAAACGCTTACGCTTGGAAGGGGGCCACCAATGGTCACAGGAGCAAGAGTTTCCGCAATCCACTGGGCAACCGCCATAAGATTATGACAAACTCAAATTAATAGTAACCTCACCTCCTCTGCAGATTCAATGCATCGCGGGTCTTCAAAATCAATGTCCCATTGATGAAGCGCAGCGACGTTGAACGCCGCTTCACGCTGAGCCTTTGGCAAGCAGCTATCCTTGGTGTCAACGATAGCTCCCCCAGCAAGTTCAAACAGCCATGCTAAAAATTGCTTAAATGAGTGGAACTGATGGTTAGTAAAGACCATCAAACGTACTGCATCCAACTGGCGTTTCTGCAAATTGCTTCACGGTCTTATTGATGATTTCGTCCGGAAGAGAGTTGATCAGAGCCGAGCGAATGAACCATTTGTTTCCGGCTTCAGAACAATTGAGACTATCTTCAATTAGGATGAAACTAGACAGCTTGCCTTTGCCTCGAAGGACCTGGGCAACACTGTCTTGTTGGTGGAGGAATGACTTTTCGTCCACTTCATTTAGCAAGCAGCGCTCTCCGTCCCAAGAGGAGATCGCTTGGAGGTACTCCTGTCCTTTGATCTTAGGCCCGATATAGCACATCTGGATGACAACAAGGGAGTCCTGTCCAGCAGGTCCAGCCGTAAGCAACACATTAGCATATAGTTCCCGCGGCGCCCCCTTGATACAATCACGGAAGTGCTTTATCAAAGACGGCGCTGTTGCACGATGGAAACGGCTGTAGAAAGGAAAAAGTATCATTGTGGCATCATAGGATAGAGGGAAGGGAAATGGCCATACTAGATTAGATTTCCAGCGAAGACCACCGGAACCGGGTAAGCTCGCGCCTTGTAGAGGGTAACGACGCCAAATGCCGAACCAGCACCACGCAATGCCCACCAAAGATCTAGATCAGACGTGTGAAAAATAAGAAATACCTGCTATGGATAATAGGAGTTACCTGAGTGGTTCTTCTCGCTGGCGAATACAATGCTCCCATCAGCGAGTACGACTTCAGCCTCGACGAGGTTATCCACGCTGAGACCATGAAGACGTGCAAGGAAGCCGAATCCACCGAGAAGCATCACAGCAGATCCGGTGGGATGGGCAGCACTGGAATCGCAAGATCAGACTCCACAAGCTTCTGCCGCTACAACGCCACCAAACTCACAATGGGACATGATACGGAACGGCCCCACGCCCCCCTGCGAGGGAAAGTGCTTCCAGAGGGTTAACGGCACAATATTGATCGATCTCCTTTTGCCTCATGCCTGCCCCAAATGTAATGAACGCGTGAGAATGGATGGGTGTGGCATAAGTGAGGATGTTCTGCGGAGAATAGAGGAACGCGGGGGTTGCAAACATCGAATTGGGTATCGATTGAACAAGTCGAGAAGTAGATGGAACCGCATGAGGTTCCTGACAAGGCCCATCTTCAAGGTAACCAAAAGGATCAGCTTCAGCGGACGAAGGGGACGCCTGAACGCAGGAGGCAGGTGGGGGGGGTAACGAGGTGGGGGCAAATGAAATTGCTCGTGACAGGTTCGACGTATATGAACTGCTCGACGGCAGCATAGGTATGGAAGGGAAAGAAGTAGCGGCAGAACTCGTAATAGCGGAGTTTGCAACGCTGGTACCTGGGGAACATATAGATAACTGTGGCAGGACGGCACGGCCAGTAAACGGGAAGGGAGGGTCTGTTCTCCTGCGGTTAGTTGGCCTACTAGCATCTGGCAGGATCTCTTCTTCTTGGTGGAGAAAATCCTCGACTAAATGAGAAGCCGAGGAGTAGTCGCGCAACCTTGCGTCGTCTTCCCTTCTCCGTTTTCCGCTCCAACTTCGGTGGGTTACAAGTGGGCCCGTCCTATCTTTCCCCTTGTCCCCTGGCAGTGGCATATCTTGAATACTGATGAAATCTCCGTCTTCGTTCGGCGCTTCGATCTCGATCTGAGTGATCCTGTTGAGATCCATGATAATATTTCCGCCAACTGCCCAGCCAGCTGTGCCATAACCCCCTGCTTTGACGGAGAGTGACAGGGCATGCTTCCGACAAAAGAGGACAATACTGAGAACAAGAAATTCGTATGAGAGTGTACACATTTGATATGCAATCTAAGCTTACTTGCTGACGTCCTGTGTGTCAGAAGGACAGACAACTGCAAGAGACGCGACCTTGACGTCGCCGTTGAACATCTTACAGTAATCCTGAAAACTATACGATGTTCGGGGAAATGTACACACATGGATACTACACGGACTCACTTTGGATCACCCCGGAGGTATACGGCGCCCCGGATGGACGCGGTGAGCTCGCGGTGAAGATCAGATGAAAGGTCATTGCAGATCGATGGGGAGACAACAATGCCGCTGATAGGCTGCATAGTGGTCAATGAGTGGCAAGTGGAGGTGGTGTTGTGTAAATATGACGAGGACTGGGTACCGATACTTGGACGATGATCCTGACTTTTTATATAGGGACTCCGAGCGGCTTGGACTTTTTCGCAAACTTACGCCTTGAATTAGGTCACATTCTACACATATGGGTGTGGTATCTCCACAAGAAGTCTTCTGCAACGCGTTCGAGGCGATGACCTAGTGGTGTTCTGTCAGGGTGTAATGAATGGGAAGCATCGCCGGGTCGCAGTCGCGGAACCAGAATTCAAATCAACCCGCGTTCTCCACAACTAGGATTTTGACATTTGCCAGTGATCACCAATAAGATCCCATCTATGAGGCAGTGGACGACATTATTCACTTGAAGGTTCGTCCTTGGCCTTTGCGGTGGGCAGTGTAGTAACTGCGGGCGGGTTGCCGGCAATAGATCTATCCAGTGGATCTCGGGGCCCAAGTAATGCGGGACACACCATCGACCAAATTGTATCTTGTTACTCCCTAGTTCGATATCTGTTTTCGTTGACCAGAATTCTAGATCTGGCTCTGCCTAAAAATCACCTAAAGCGCACGTCGATGACACCGTTGGTACGTATTCTACGTGCACGACCCTCCACGGTGGCCCAAATACCTCTGCCACTGTCTCTCCACCACCCTCATTCACATTTACACTCCCGGCAGCAGTAAGTTATGTCAATCCTCCACACTCTCGAAAAGGATTATTACCCTAATTTGAGGACGACATAACGACAGGTCCTCGTGGTTTCTCATATAATTGACATCCTGCAGGCTTATCCCCAAGGTCATTTACACCGAACCCCTTTTCTATCTTATCATACTATGAGATGTTTCGCTTGCATTAAGTAACGACAAGCTTGCAATGCAGCGTGAGGATCGACAGATCGTGAGCGATACTTAGCACCTGATGACTCGACATATTACCAACCCTCATTGGGTGCTCCACAAACTTCTTGCCACAGCCAGTTATATGACCTTCACTTCCCCTCATATCCATTGTTATCTTTGGCAGATATAGCAGAAGTAGGTCGTATTCTGTAGAAGCCGAATTTCCACTGGTCGTGCTCGCTCCATGATGTTATCCTACTTTTTGACCCCCTCACAGCCTTGCTTGGCTGCGGGATGAAATGAATGGCTCAAACGCCTAAAGGATTGAAGACGTCCCTTCGTATTCGCAGTGGTACCTAACCATACTCACCAGCAGCAGCCCTCGCCACGGAATTCAACTATGTACGTACAAGCTCACAATAATGTTCAGACTCGTCACCAAGCATGCGCAAAACCTCCACAGGACAGCCTTGCATATCAATCTCACCCAGGTAAGTTGGAGCAAATCATTATCCGAGGTTAGTCCGCTTACGATGATTGTGAGTTGTGGCTGCCTCGACGCCTAAGAAACTACGCAGGAAATGTTCGTCCAGTCCGAGAAGGCCGGAAATCAATGGCGTGCTCCACACTTTTCACAACTCAGCTGCATGGACGAGGAACGAGGGTATTGGACTTGTGGTGGAGTCACCCCTCACCCCATAAATTGAAGTAATTCCTTGGCGCCAGTTCAACAAAAAAGAGGTGCTGCCCTGCCCAAGTGTACACCAAGGTTTGAATGTGAAGAGGTGTTGCAAGTACCCTCCGAGTGGATCTGGAATGACACACGCACAAGTGCATATGTTCTCCACTAGCGTAAAAGTACACTAGTATTGAGAGGAAACTAATATGCGAGCCTGATGTCATGGCGGCACGTGTGCTTACGATAAGTAGCACCACATCAGCAGGCACTTTGCTATACTTGCTGGTGGTGATGTGGGCGTCAAATGAACGTGATCTTCAAACATCCAAGTGCCGACCACGGTCCATCAACCATTCGACGCACGCTCCGTTACCACGCACATACCATCCCCGATACCATGAACACTATTCGAAACCCTACTTCACTACGATCCACGTACCATTACACTAGACACAACACGCCACCTGGCGATCGCGTCTTAACGGTTATTTAGGTTGTTTGTTGCAATATAATTTCTCTCTCCATCAACCATTGTATCATGGCCAAGCATTCAAAATAGACAGTTCAGCACACCTAACTCCAGGATGCAGAGCTTGGCATTTACTTGAACAATGCAACCTAGAGAAGATCTATGTCGTCCTGCTTGAGTCGGAATTAGAACGTTTCTGGAAAACCATAACAACGAAAGCAGACGGCCTCACCCGAGACAGTACGTGGTCACCAGACACCATGGACATATTCGGATAGTCAGCAACGGCAGCAGGGTCAAATGATCAGTCCCGACAATGTTGACCCCGCCGATACACACGAGTTTCGAATGGGGAATCGCGTCCTGCAAGCGAGGACAGGACACAGAACAAACGTCAGATATGACCAATGCTGGCATGAACTTGCAAGATGGTCTCCTGGCGGTTGCCAACACATGCTAGCGCCAGTGGGTAATGAATCACGAATGTGGCGTAGTTCAAACCTCTTTGGGCCGTTCGTCATTCAGATTTCACTGGTAATCAGCACCAGACGTGTGGCACTCGTGGTTGTCTCAAACATCAGTCTACGGGCCGCCGAGTCACAAGGGATCTCTGGAGTGCCGGCACTGTTACTGAAGAAGGGCCGTACATATCGGCCGCCTACTATGTCCCTGCAAGCAGATTAGATTCGTAAACCCCAAGTAGTGTTGAGTCGCTGTCATGGAACCACATTGATTTATGAGCAACCAGACCTTGATGTGTGCATGGGATCGGAATATAGCATTCGGATTCTATAATATGCTTGATCAAACGAGGGCAACATCACACTCACCCGTTCCTTTGCCATGATGGCAGCTTCTTCCTAAAACACGATATTTGGTCCAGGTTCAGACCATCGTGGCGTCTGCAAGGGTCAAGTGCCCACATGGTCATCTTTATGTTGAAAGAAACGTAAAAAAATGAACTACACAACCAGCCCAAATCAATGAGAACTGACTTTGTAATGAAACTGGACTGTCCACGGATGCGGGCTCTGTTTCAATAAGCGGGATGATTGGTTCGGAGTGAATCGGATCAGTCGTTTAATGTTTTTCTGACAATTGTCAGTGTTAACTGAATAGCCGTTGCTTATAAGAAAGACCGAACCCTGCGGACAAGGCGCGTTTGTCTTCCCTTCCCCCCTCATCCCTGCAGACAGAGACGTGCCCTTTTTCTTGCAGCAATTCAGGTCGCTGCCGTACTCGACCCCCCATTTATCGTGTATAAATTCGCAGGGAGTCGAGCCACCAACAACCCAGTACTTTGTTCTCTGCTGCTTGCGCTCAAACAATTCCTACGGTGTCCATCACCTTCGGCGTGCTCTAGAGTTTTCTTAACTCTTTGCATGTACTCAAACCAACTCAGTAGTCCCCATAACCCCCATAGAGGACACAAGCACTCCTCCGCAGGCTTTCTTGCAGCTCATTAACTCTATCTCTCTTCGCACTACCCGTCCATAAACATCCAAATGGCCCCCCAATCCTCCGCCTACTCTTCTGGTTACGGTACTCCTCTTTCCGAGCTGGAGTCCATCGTTCCGGTTCATCCAACCGCTGCTCGTCGTCCCAATTATATTACTATTCAGTCCGAGAATACCATTTACACAGATGACCACATCACTGCCAAATACTCTTACCGTGGTGCTGATGTCGTCGTATCTGACGGCCAGTTCATGGTCACTCCTACCGTAAAGCCTTTCGAGTTCCAAACCACTCGCAAGGTTGGCAAGACTGGGTAAGTTCACCGTGTCTGTTTCGTGCACTTCTGATTGATTTTATCCAGACTGATGTTGATCGGTATGGGTGGTAACAACGGTTCCACGTTGTGTGCTACCATCCTTGCCAACAAGCATAACATCTCTTGGCATACTAAGGACGGGATGCAGCAACCTAATTATATTGGTTCCGTCCTCCGTGCATCTACTGTATCTATCGGTACCGAGCCTGGCACCGGGAAGGAAGTTCACGTTCCTATCTCGGATGTCCTTCCAATGGTGCATCCCAATGACCTCGTCCTTGGTGGTTGGGATATCTCTGGTATGTCGATGGACAAGGCCATGGAACGCGCCCGCGTACTTGATTATGATCTTCAGCGCCAAGTTGCCCCTTATCTGGCACTTCTTGGCCGCCCCCTCCCTTCTATCTATTATCCCGACTTCATAGCTGCTAATCAAGAAGCCCGAGCCGATAATTTGATTGTCGGAACTGACAAACAAGCTCATCTCGAACACATTCGTGCCGATATCCGCCAGTTCAAGGAAGATAACAGTTTGGATCGTGTGGTTGTGTTCTGGACTGCCAATACTGAACGCTACAGTGACATTATCCCCGGCGTCAATGATACGGCGGACAACCTCCTCGCTTCCATTCGTACTTCCCACTCTGAGGTGTCACCTTCGACGGTCTTCGCTGTTGCTTCTATCTTAGAGGGCGCACCGTTCATCAACGGTGCCCCCCAGAACACTTTCGTTCCAGGTGTCATCCAGCTTGCTGAGCGCGAGAAGTCCTTTATCGGCGGTGACGATCTCAAGTCGGGCCAGACCAAGCTCAAATCCGTGCTTGCCGAGTTCCTCGTGAATGCTGGTATCAAGCCACTCTCCATCGCGTCCTACAACCATCTTGGCAACAACGATGGACAGAACTTGAGCGCGGAACGTCAATTCAAGAGCAAGGAGATCAGCAAGAGTAATGTCGTAGATGACATGGTGAACGCCAACCGTCTGCTGTATAAGCCCCCTGCGGCAAACGCTACCGGTAAGGCGGCCAAGGGAGAGCATCCTGACCACATCGTTGTAATCAAGTACGTCCCTGCGGTTGGAGACTCGAAGAGGGCCATCGACGAGTACTATTCCGAGATTTTCTGCGGTGGGAGGCAGACCATCAATATTTTCAACGAGTGCGAGGTGCGTCTCTGCCTTTCCCAAACATTATCTTTCAATGCGTTTATTGAGCTGGGCCAATAGGATTCATTATTGGCCACACCTCTTATCTTGGATTTGACCATTTTGACGGAGCTTTTGACGCGTGTCCAGTACCGTGACTCGTCCACCGGGCAGGTCGACTTCGCCCCCTTGTACCCGGTGTTGTCACTCCTTTCTTATATGTGCAAGGCTCCCTTGGTCAAGCCTGGTGGGTGCTAGTAACAGCCTGTATTGCTATTTCTGCTAATGCATTCATTTCTAGGCACGGACGTCGTCAACAGTTTGGGCAGGCAGCGCAATGCCCTTGAAGCTTTCCTCAAAGCTTGTATCGGCCTCGAGGCTAACACTGACCTGCTCCTCGAAACTCGTATCTGGTAAATGCCTAGGACAACTCCGAGGTCTAGAACGAGAAGACATGAATGCGTGAATGGTAGATCTTAATTTTGGCAACACGGTTCTCAACAACTGTTATACGTTTTCGTTATGTATAATCGACATTCAACTGTCCAAGCTCTATCATGTTTTGCATTGGTCTTTAAATTGTCTACGTGCATACCCTTGATAATGTGAAAGTATTTGCTCACTAGTAGTGTCTTCACCGATGAATGCAGAAAAGTGCAAGTTTTCGACAGCTGTCTTACCCGAAAATTGTGGGAAAGTGCACAGGCTTGTCTCCGATGAGAGCTTGATTGAGGTAGAGCTGCTACCCCTTGCATATCTTTGTACCCCAGTAGCATGGTCAGTCAATACTGTTACAAGTTCCAGATCTACAGTAGCAAGTACTATTAGAACCGGCAAAAAATATACCAGGAATGCTCAAATCTCCGCAATGTCAGAATCCAATTATTATTGTCACAGAAAAGCGAAGCATTAGAATAAATCCAACAAGGCACGGAGATAAGCCCAAGTCAGCTGCATGAGACATACTTGGCAGGGTCATTCCCCGCAGATCCCAACACCAAAGGACAACGGTTCAGTAATAAGAACCGCATCAGTCATCGTCGCCCCTCGGAGCGACGGATATAGCGAGCGGTAATTGAACCCCGTTAGCAATCTCGCCCTCTACCGTCGGGACCATCACCAGACAAGCCTCTCGACGGATCTTCTTCGCTTTCTCGGTGAGGGATATCTCGAATTTGCTTATAATCTCCACCACAAAAGCTTGGATCTCAATCAGACTGCACGGACAAGATGTATTAATACCACCCCACCCCAGGTACCAGACACTGATGATCAGAAATGCATTTCGAATGGAGCAATCATGTCACTCACGCAAAGCGCCACCCCAGACATGAACGGTGTCCTGTGCCAAAAGTCATCCTGGGAAACGAAGCTCAGTCGAGCCGAGTCGTGAGATATGCACCAAAGACTCTCACAGGTTGGCATATACTCCGACAGTGGATTCTTTCTTATCTTTAACGGTGCCGTCCAACCAACGATCGGGATTGAACACGTGGGCGTCCTCACCCCACAGTTCTTTGTTCCTGTGATACATCTGTTGGACCTCGATCGGAAGAAAGTAATACGAAGTACGGACCGATTGTATGCAGAAATGGAAATAACGATGCGGGTACCTTCAGGAACAGGTATTTCGTTGATCAGTTTCCCCGAGTTGGTCGCAATGGGCCTGGAAAGCGGTAGAACGGTGTCCCGCCCGGCCATGCGATGCACCAGAGGTGCTGTAGGGTGATACCTCAGTCCCTCCTATTACATAGCGTGGCATAAGCAAACTGTTGCCTAGAAGAGGATGCATGCTCACTTTAATGAATGCGGTCAGGTACGGCATGCCCTCGAGGTCAGAAACAGTGAATTGTGAATCGCCACGAACGCGTATGGCTGATTCACGATCCCTAATCTCTGCCCTCAGCCTAGTTTGCATCTCCGGGTTCCGTGCCAGTTCCATCAGAGTCCAGTTGATAGCATGCGAGGTCGATTCGTGACCGACAATAAGGAGGATTCTAGGTCGCTTGTTAAACCGGGAACTGATGTAGTACCACACGTCGCATACCGCATTTGAGCATAGAGCTCTTCGTCACTTAGCTTGTCCTTTGCTTCAGCATCCATGTTCGCCTTTACTATTTTATGTGGACGTGATTACTGGGGCGACTGATATGATCTTTTGAACGTACCGAGTAACGTGAAAATATCCCGACTACCCTTTCCCTGTAAGAGAAATTCCGCCTTTTCTGTTACCATATCTTTGGCCTCTGCAGTTGCAATATCTCTGGTCTGCCGGGCGCGCAGGAGGCGAGGGTTTGAACTGTGCTCAAACCAGTATTCCAGTAACTTGGTAGGGAAACACTTCAACACTTCTTGGACAAAAAGCTGTGGCTTTGAAGGGGTACCAAACATATCCAGCCTATATGCATAATCTATTAGATCGTGCATCTCCCTTTGCGGGGGAAAACAGAATCCAGACATACAACATGCCACTGTAGCTTCGTGCTAGCGTATTATCTGGATCATGGACAGAGCCCAAGCGGACGTCAAAAGAAGCTAGTTTTCCGTATAAGATTGCTGCATATTCTGTGCGAACGATACGACACCTGCCTTCTACAATGGCATCCAAGGTAGCCCGAGACATCAAAAAAGGAACGTTCACTACAGCCCCGCCATTACTATTGGTCTGGATGGCGTCCATCCATTTTGCACTCATCTTGATGCATCAATACGAAGCGAGGATCGAGGCAAAATGAAGACATACAGATTCTGCAGAAGCCCTTGCAACGCTCAGGAATGCTCGCGCCTCGGGAACACCAAAGCCTGGATTCAGAATCCTCCTATGTCGCTTGTGGGCATCCCCTACCAATAGAAATCTGTTGGTGACCGTAAGCGCAGAAGACGAGTCTTTGGCGTACCCTCTGCCCAGACGATGCTTCTCCCATTCAGAAGGAGCGATTGCGCACGACGCTCGGGTTGCTTGGGGAAGTCGTACCCAGCAGTCGCAAAGATCCATTGCAAGGCTTTTGGATCAGTAACCATCAGCTGATCCTCCTAAGATCAGTCAACACGGGCGAGACAAGTTCAAAGGTGCAAGGGTGAACCTACACCAAGAATGCCCTTGAGTCGAATGACATCCCCATAGAGATCTTGCCACCGGAAATCGGGTTCACCAACCTGACTCTGGTACAGTTCCGGGAGATTTCCTATGGACTACAGCTGAAAAATTTTAGCAGTGTCCGTTACGACAAGACTTACCGAGAAGATATGATGCAGGCTTAGGACCACGGATCTGAGATAGAGAGGCCCGAGTAGAGCGCCTATATATGACGTAGACAGCAAGTACGACAAGACAAGGGACTACAAGGCGACGGTCCATTGAAAACGCCTGCGACTGCGAAGTAGGAGAAGACGGTGTTTATATACTTGATGCAGAACTCTACCTCACGATGACATGGCCGCCCGCTCGAGACTTCAAAGAAGAATCGCTTGAGGATTTACCCTGATCCAAGGTGTGAAGTTAGGGACATACTACGTTGTTGACAGGTTTGTGTCAACACCCAAACCGAACAGATGAGATGTGACTAGTGGGCACATAGTCATCGTTTAAAGATCTCGCATGAATACTTCACGCGCGAGACAGGCACCGAGACGATCTTGACTGGCAAATAACACGTGTAACGTATAAATGCAAAACCTGCGCCTCGGAGACGTCGAATATGGTTGCATTGGCCATAGACTTGGCCATGATTATGTAGATCTCCAAATGAGTTTACGGCTATCTTGACAGGAGTGGGTAAGTTTTGCAGATTTGTTGATTCTTGTGGGTCCTGGTGAGGAAGTCGCTATGTAATAGGTTTATCGTCATCGGACGGTGACTGAGCCTTGAAAGTTGAAACTGTGAACAGGTATATTGAGTCACTATGATAGCGCTCAGAACGTTCGGTTCTCACATTCATCGTGAAGCAAGCTCTGGGCTGCGCCACTGCGAAGAACCCGGACTGCTTGGGCTATCAATCCGACCCTAATCTAGTTGCAATGGACACGGACGGAGTCGGCGACCTAACAAAGGGACATTTGCTGCCTTCCCATCAGCCATGTTGGCTAGACGCCGCTGACATCTGATGGTACCCAAGCTCCATTTCAAATATTTTGTGGTCTTCAAACTTGCTTCCACAGTTCGCTGCTTAGAGGTATGTACACGTGGACCAGGATCTGGTGCTACTACAGTATGCCGACTGCTATCTGCACGATTCCACCAAGTATGGTTGATATTGGCTAACTCAGTTGCAGCTGGCTTGTTGTAATATACTGACGCACTGGAATATGAAGACCTTCAGCTATGTACTTCCATATCCATGAGTCGGGTCATGCTTCTCTGCCACGGTGGGATAGTACCGATGCAAGCCTGGGATGACACAACCAGTGACAGTAACTCCCAAGTGTCCACCAAGAGAAGCCCAGAACTAAGAAATTCAGGATCGACTACTTCGACTAGGTAGTGATAATTGTGCGAAATACGACTGGAGGCACTACTTATGTACCAGAGTCATCTCTCCGTTCCGCAGCAGCATCCATGGGTACATGCAATCCTTTCAGAATGGCTTCAAGCCGGCTGTTTCCACCTAGCCGGACAATTTCTTGACGGACCTAACGATGGGTAATTGAGATAGTTGATCAAATATCTGGTGCAAAAGCTGACAGACCTGTTGCTCCAACTCCGTCATCACTTTGAGCGTGTAGTCGAAGGAACCCGTCGCGAATCGAAGGTGATCGATGGTATATTGTTTTAAAGTGGGTGTCGTAGGTCGCTTTTGTAGGACGTCTAAGGCGAATAGATTATGAGCGCCAATCAAAGCACGATATTAATGGATGTATACGCACTCAATACGACTCGATTCTTTGCATCTGCTCGTACACCGTGAACAATGGGAAAGGAGAACTTTCCCTCGGTAAGATCTTCTGCAAATCCTTTATTATTCGAGTACTGAGTTCGAAAGTGCGGTTGTGAACGGGAACGGAGGAAGGGTATATGAGCTGAGAGATGATAGCAACATGGACGTAAACAAACCTCCGTACTCTGTAGGTTCATGTAATCGTCGCGGATCTGAAAGTATATTCCAAACAGGTTCACAAGAGGTACATAGTCGCTGAGAAGGGACATCAACAACGAGATAGCGGTAAAGAGGGATGGTTTACACGTCGATATTGGTCGTAGCACAGGCCATCATGAGCTTGATCGCAATTCTAAACAAGCCACCCGTTTCTGACTCATAAGGTCAATACGATGAACATTAGATCATGATAACGGACTCAACTGTTGTTAACCATGGAAATGTACTCCTGCTCTGTTGGACATTGCAACGAGTCCCGCCAGAAGATCTCAAGACCTTGTCCTCGATGAAGCGACAGCAACTCCTCCGTGACGACCAGATCAAGATCCTTGTTTGCCACCACCCTCTGACCAGCGGTCTTGGAATCATGATCTCTCAATATTGCCAACTCCTTGTAAGCCAAGAAGTAAACGTAGTTGGCGGTGTTGATGGTTTGCGGCACGCCATATATCCGGTGCGCTACCGGCTGACCTCTTCGGAGTTGTGCACCATCTTCGATATCGTCCACCATCAGGCTCGCGCTGTGCAACATGCGCACGACCCGTGAAATGACATCGAGTTGATCTCGGGGAACAGAAAGCCACTCATTGAAAGCTTCTATGAGCAACGTGCGGATTTCTTTGCCGCGCTTTGAGGTCGTGTACGTATATGGTTCTAAGATAACTGTTTCGGAAGATGCTGGCCAGAAAGAGGGTTCCTTGATGGGAGAGAGGAGGTTGGAGATATCAAGTGGCATGGTAGAGCAGTGGGTCACAGAAACGCTATGACTGGTAGGATATGTCTTCGCCACGCTTCATTCGCTGGGGCCGCAGCTTGGTCGGGCACGGATGAGACACGGACCTGCCCATAAATGGCTGCGTCACTCGCCTCAGCCAGTGGTTTGTAAATATCCTTGAGGCTTCTCGAGGTAAGGTAGTCGTGTTGTTGCCGCTCGGTAAACATCCTCCCCACAGAATAGGCTTCAAGCCACCACACACTGTACCATAACAGGCCCCAGTCGTCTGATGGCCATATCATCGTATTGAACACTGATCGTGACGAAAGATTCTGCAACTCCCTGAATAGCGTAAATATTGGCAATACGCCAGGGAGTTGCGTCATCAATATTCATTTCAGAGCAGGTCACCAATGTCTCAGTTTCACTCCCAAGTGCTTACGGGGTAACTACAACCCCCCGTTTCCG
Source organism: Scleroderma citrinum (assembly GCA_029372045.1). Taxonomy (NCBI): domain Eukaryota; kingdom Fungi; phylum Basidiomycota; class Agaricomycetes; order Boletales; family Sclerodermataceae; genus Scleroderma; species Scleroderma citrinum. The sequence goes on from JARFMN010000010.1 coordinate 1,259,864, forward strand.
CGCAAATACTTTGATTGCGTCTGTGATGTCATGAAATGGAGCATGGTCTCGTCAGTCCCCTCATCGATATCAAAGTCACCGAACTGCGTTTATTCATGAGCCTTGAGCAATTCACAGGACAAGTAGGCCACCACTTGGCTACACAGAGCATATGCTGCATAACTAGTGAGGTCAATACTAGTGTACCTGGAGCAAAAGTAGTCCAATGGACTGGGAACCCTTCATTGAAGTAAGGTTAGGTTGTGACGTGTTAAAATTTCGCTCGGTAAATTGTGCATTGTCGTAAGTGCAGACAATCGACTGTTCGTCTTCACTGTTCAATGACGGACATTCCCCTCAGGGTATGACGCCTGACACATCTGCAAACCAAGCATACAAATCTTTTGGGGCAGCCCAGTCCGGTGTATGGCCTAGTATTAAATTGGGTGAGACCCGAGTTGGCCAGTGTCAAGGTAGCTCGTCCTCACCTCCAAAGAATGTCTGAAAGTGCATTCCCTTGATACATGACGCCTTATCTTCTCGAAGGATGAGACCTTTGACATGGATCACGGACATCCCGTTTATCCACAATTGGATTTCTCCTGGAATTATTTATCGAGTCGGTATGTTTCCACAGATGACCAAGCCTATAGATTCACCATTGGCATCACCGACCGTGTTCAACTTGACACGTTCCGCTACGGTCGTCCAGACACCGGGTGTAAAAGTCCACGCACCCTGGCCCACAGATATACCGTAGTCACTGTTCATCTTCGAGTTAGGCACAGAAAGGAGAGCCTTCTCGTTAGTCTTGTTCAGAGGTGCATACACATAAAGTTCCCCAAGGCCGTTCCTCCTGTTGTATCAGGAGGTCAATATTCTGGCTTGGCCGTCGAACACAAACATACCTCCACATAAGACGCAGATTAAAGCATCGTGCCCTGTCAGTCTGACGCCCACCAGAACAACGATACGCCAGGTCGCCAACACCACCATCTGTAATGATAGATCATCGTAGGAATGTCGCATCGCTTGCATTGTGTTTTGATGACGTACATGCCCCAGGGAGCTTTCCACCCTTGACCCATTCCCAATCCTTTGAAAACATCACACGGTAACCGAAGACAGCTTCCTGCGCACCTTTCTCCAAGGCACTAGAGAATTCTTTGGGTCCAGCAAGATAGAACCCTAATCCACCAGGAATATCTGTCCTCGGGCTGCAACTTCTCTCGGGGTACGAAGCCTCCCAAGCTGATGATGGTTCAGGGTGGATAGAAGGATGAATGGGAGGAGGAGGGTGGACTACGTTGTGGGTTAGATCTTTGGTGTTCTTGTGGATACCGAGAGAAGAGTCTGAGAGAGAAACAGGTATTAGGTTGGGAAACGCTGGTGCTGAAGTACACGTCGTGAAACCAAGGGAAAAGTTTTGGATTGGAAACAGTGGCTCTGTGATGTCATGGGCTTGTAAGGTAGATTGAGACATTATACGGGTCACCGGAAGACAGTGCAGGGGCTGCTTGTGTAGTGAAGTTGACCGGACGATGGCTAGTGTGGCATGACATCATTCCATCGTGAAAGGGCCCCTAAGTCTAGAGTGGGGACCGAACCGGATCCTTCCATTGTACCCGAATCCAAGTATTCTTGGTTTGGGGGGTTTGTTCAATCGTACTCGCCGCAGAACTTCAAGCTTATCTGGCTCAGGCGTCTCTGCTACAGGAGGAGAGATGGCATACGTGCCCACTAAGGAGATCCCGAGGATCAAGATATCAGTGCATACTACACAGGTGCTCGAGTAACACATGCAAGACCATTAGTGCGAGGCTGAGGATGTTTGATGGTAGGTATGGGGTTCAATCGATGACTCGCAGGACGGAATCTAAAAATTCCCAGCGGGAGGTAAAACGCATTTGCCAAAACGTACATACCACTCAACTGGTTTTTTTGCTTATGTCAACCGCACCTGTGATGCAAACAACATGCCGAGCCCTACAAGCCTTTTGCTTTGCAATCTGCCGTTTGCTGTGTGGACCCAACGATGGTTGACTATCTCCTTGCTGTATCAAGAGGGGTTGACACAACAGCACTCCAGCCCCAACAACTGTACAGGAGGGTCAACGGTCATCTTATGACACCCGTGGCTATACAAAATAACATACCATCAATGGTTGTTATCTTCACCGCTTCTACGACCGACAATTTACGGAACAAATCTGGGCCGACAGGATGCGGCGAGCACATTCGACATTCGATCTAGCTGCGAAAGAATGTCATTGCTCGTCAGAACGTGCGAACGCCGGCTAAGAAAGGAGCTCGGAACCGTGCTGAATGTACTGGTGCATCAAGCCAAACTGTATCTACCATAGGGTTAATTCTTTCTCCAGTGAGTATTACGATCTCTCTTCCTGGTTGAAGAGAATTCCTAACGAAGTGGTTTTCGTTATTTCTGATGCAGAAACGGGTCTCTAGTACGAGAATAAGAATTGAAGAACTAAACTTGATATCATCAGGCTAAGTTTGGGATGCCACTGAGAAAGTCGGTGGACAAATCTATGATACATCAACTACTCAGCCATCGGGATTTCCAAGATCAACTGTTCTGTTCAGGCATGTAAACAATGGCGTGTGCGAAGGTCGGTAGGTCATTGGCACCGCCCATCTCTGGTGGGAGACTCGAAGCTATTGGTCGACTAAAAAAGGAAATCCTATGACTAGTATTGCACATCCTCGCAGCCCTTGAGTTAGGGAGGAACCGAGATCAAGTCACCGCCGCAACGGCGGGGCTTTGATCAGGTGATGCATTTGGAGCTGATATGGCTGCATTAATCGGACGCTGAAACGATGACACCGAAAGGCGCATAATTAGCTATACGGCTGGTGTTGGGCAAGCAGTTACTTGCAGGGCATTTGCCAGAATATCTTCGCTCGGTGCTGCCGCAGCTATTTTGATTTTATCAAACATCGGAACAAATCCCACATACTCGTATGATCAGTAAGACAGTTCTGCATCAAATCCATTATATAACAGGGTATTGCTTCTACTTCCGCCGTGCAGGTGTCCTGACACTGATATCTTCTCAGGTGACCGGTTCAGATTTAACCAATTTCTGAGGGAAATTTGGTGTTCTCTCATCACGCGATGGAATATTGTAATCAGAGTGAAGGTAGGTCGCAACTAACATTGCCTCCCAAATCTGTCTCTGTAGGTTATTTTAAAATGCTCCCGAAGGCACCGCTATGCATCGCCAATGCCGTGCCCGCAACCCTCTCCGATGTGATGATGGCGGGAGCAGAGACATGGCAGACTGAGCGATCTGACTTCCTAACGACGTTTGCAGAAAAACTCAGAGCATCGTATGTCCAGCCATAACATAAAAGCCTCGGAGAACACCACCATGACTCTTCACTTCCAGTCACTTATTTCTCTTTCGTCATGTTTTCTTTATTCACTTTTTTTATTTTCGCTTTGTTCATCAAGGACACTGGTGTCCTTGGTGCCCCCATCTCTCGCAGGCAGAGTGCAGGGCCAATAGTCGACCTTTCTTATGGCTCTTTTCAGGGTTTCTCGTCTGCTAACTCGACTGAATCTTTCCTTGGCATTCCCTTTGCTCAACCACCGTGAGCTGAACTTCACATCGTCCGAGCGGCACGCTCTCATATCCTTGCCAGGATCGGCGATTTACGCTTCCGTATTCCTCAGCCACCTCAGAACATCTCCGGCGTACAACAGGCAACCAAGTTCGGCAATTCTTGTCCTCAGCAGGTCTCTTTGCAGCCCAATGCAAGCCTCCCAAACTCCACTCTCTTGGAGGGTGTTCCACAGGCTCTTGCTGAACTGATGCCGACTTCCAACACTACGCAAGCTGAAGATTGTAGGTCTCTCGTCGGTGACTTCTTTCCAGGACACACAACAGTATATTTATAGGTTTGTATTTAAATGTCATTCGTCCTGCTGGCGTTACTGCAAGCTCCAAGGCCCCTGTTATCGTGGTACGTTGAAGTGTGATTTGGATGAGGATATTATGTGACATATGCTTATCAGTGGTTCTACGGCGGAGCTTTTGAAAGTGGAGATGCTTCTGCTTACAATGGCGCCCCAATCGTAGCTCGGTCAGCTGCTCTCGGAAGCGAAGTTATCTATGTCTCTTTCAACTACCGGACCAACGGTGTGTTATCAGCTGTCGAGGGAGCCCCTGCAATGTATACTGAGAATAGTGCTAGCTTTTGGCTTCCTTTCGAGCGAAGAAGTTTTGCAAGAAGGCTCTACTAACACTGGTCTCTACGATCGTAAGTTTTTACAATGACCGGTCGTGCTATTAGAGCAGAGTCTGATATATCCATAGAACGTATGGCTTTGCAGTGGGTTCAGGACAACATTGAAGCATTCGGAGGAGACCTGTCTCGAGTGATTGCGTAGGTGGTATTGCTCAGATACAGATACAAAGACTCACTGTAAAGCAGGTGGGGCCAGAGCGCTGGTTCTGTATCAATTTGGCTGCATATGGTTGCTTTCGATGGCCAACTGAATGGACTATTCCAGGGTGCTGTCACGGTACGTCCCTAACACTTTCGTAGAGATATGCCATCTTGACAGAATGTGAACAGCAATCCGGTTTTGCTCACCCCATGGAGCAGGCGAACGAGAGCCAGCCCATCTATAACCAGTTGCTTGAGTACGCCAACTGCACCAACCCTACTAACGGCAACTCTACTCTCGACTGCTTGCGCGCAGCGCCATATCAATCTCTTAAGAATGCTGTCAATATGGTCCCTACGCTTCTCTCGTACGAATCACTTGCCACATCTTTCCACCCTGTCGTCGATGGTATCATGTTCAAGAGACCTGGCAGGCAGTCACTGGCAGAAGGTCTCTATGCCAAGGTAATAGACCCGCGCATGGTAGTGTTCGTATGGCTTGCTCACCAAAAGAATAAAGATCCCCATCATAGCAGGTGATGTCGAGGACGAGGGAACGTGAGTGCTGCAATGATAGCGGGTTCCCAAGCACTGACACCTATTTTACAGACTATTCTCCCTTCTCAATGTCAATGTGACGTGAGTCGGCATAAGAAAATGGCGAATACGCATTGCTAACATCCATATGTCATAAGGACGGACCAGGGGTTTGTCGACTACGTGCAAACGAAGTAAGTTTGGTGGTTGCAGGGGGAGTGCCTGTCTCAATATGATCTCTTAGCTATATTCCCACTGCCAACGAGACCCAGATGCAGGGACTTGCTGAAGCATACACCTCAGACCCAAGTCAGGTATGATTTCTTGTTTTCCGTTCTCTTCACAGATCTCTGACATCATTGAATGTAGGGCTCTCCGTTCGGAACTGGCACTAACTTCACGCTCACGTACGTCAGCCATGTTCTACGTGTACTTTTATTCACTAGATTTGTTGATTTAGACCCGAGTACAAGCGTCTTGCGGCTTTCCAGGGCGATTATTACTTCCAGGCTCCTCGTCGCTACGGTGTGACGATTACTTCGGCCACTCAGAATGTATGGAGCTACTGTACGTTATCTTTGCAATCGCTACACACCCTGTTACTGAACGAGAAAATGGACAGTGTTCCGTGCTCAGAAGTACAATGGCCTAGGAACATTCCACGAGTCTGATCTCCAGGAGTTCTACGAGTTGACCCCCACCCCCGACTTCATCGGCACCGATGCCCTTGGTAAGCTTTCCAAATGTAGTTGTGAATGACAGAGGTATTAACCTATACTCCAGTCAACTTCGCGTATAACCTGGACCCCAACGTTCCTGCGGGAGGCTACCAATCTTCTCCCAACCCTCCCAGTAAACTTGCCTCGATCCAGTGGCCTTTGTACAACTCCAGCCCCAACGGAACATTGCTTACGTTCGAGCAAGGCGGAGTCCTAAACGTCACGCAGGATGATTACCGTCAGGAGAGCATATTATTCTTGAACAACCTCCAAACACAACTGGGACTCTGAGACCCCATTGTCCCTGAGTGGTCAAACATATGGGAAAGACTCCATTTGAACCACAACACGAAACTGCCCCACTGGAATTGTGTAAACGACCTTGTACGATCAACTTGCAACCCTCACGACCCTTCGTCTTCGCTTTCCATAGAGCTTGATGCTCTCGTAGCCTTTTTACACTTTTTTTTACAGCTGAGACATGTCCACCCTTTTGTACCTTCGTTAGTGTCCTGTTGATATGACGAATGAGAAGTTTCTGGTTGATTCTAACTTTCGCGTACCCTTTCTATTGAATGAAGGGAAAAGGGGTTAAGATATTTGCGGCCGACGGTCATACTCGGAGATGGCTGTGTCCATTATCCCGCCCGACCAACATTACAGTAATACAGCTCTATAGGTTCCTCGCTTCCTGACTCTTTTACTGAACACAGCGAAGAGTTTATTGCACAATGGCGTCCATCTTATCGCGTTCTCAGGCAAGCAAAGTGACTCTGACTATTCGTCGTACTTGTCAATTCGGTTCTAGGTATGTAAGCATTATTGGCCACTTTGGAGAGAGCCAGTAACCAAAACATCTAATCAGATTCTCCACGTTGGCGGATAATAGCACCAGTACAGACGAACTTCCACTTAGCGGTGTACGCGTCTTGGAGCTTGGCCAGCTCATCGCTGGACCGTTCTGTGGACAGCTTCTAGGGTAAACCTGTTTGCTGCTAAGACGTCGACACGCCTGTGTTCACGCGTCTCGTGTATCTCAGGCATTTTGGGGCAGAAGTCATCAAGATAGAGCCTCCCTCTGGTGGGGACCCGTTGAGAGTGTGGCGAGAGCTCGACGTGGACGGTGTAAGCCCCTGGTTCAGAAGTCTGGGTAGGAACAAAAAGAGTGTCTCCATTGACCTAAGAACAGATGAGGGACGGGAGTATGTAATGACATTTTGCGTGCGCGGCGTATCTACTAATGTACTGTTTATCAGGCTCGTGAAGCAGATCGCTGCAAAGAGCGACGTCGTGCTCGAGAACTTCAAACCCGGAAGTGAGGCTTGTTCACCTCGATAGTTTTCTTCCAGAACTTATGATTGTATCAACAAGCTCTTGAGAAATGGGGTTTGGGTCCATCGGACTTGCACCCACTCAACCCTTCTCTCATATTCACCCGTGTCAGTGGGTATGGCCAAACAGGCCCTTGGTCCTCTCGTCCTGGATATGCGTCTGTTTGTGAAGCGGAGTCTGGGTTCCGCTACATCAATGGCTTCGTTGATCCGGAGACGGGTGGCCATGCAGGTCCACCAGTCAGACCAAACATAAGCTTGGGAGACTCCGTTGCTGGTCTGCATGCTGCCTTTGGAACAGTAAGTAGCCCGAGGTCCTTCGTCTGTTCTTAGTAGCCTCACTCTGGTAATATGTGATCACAGGTCTTGGCCCTGATGTCCCGACAAAAGCAGGCCACACATGGAAAGCAAAAGTGTCAAACTGTTGATGTCAGCATCATGGAGAGGTACGATTCCATTCACAGAGCAGGGCATCACTGAATGAAAGCTTAGTATGCTAAATTTGATGGAAGGAATCATTCCTGAGTACGATCGAAAAGGCCGAGTATGTGCAGACTGTTGTTTTTTTTACAGGTATATGAAATTCTGATCGAATTCCATATTCTCGCTAGGTTCGCGGACCATCAGGGTCGTCTGTTACGGGGATTGTCCCTACGAATGCCTACCCTTGTCTCCCTTCGCCATCGACCAAGGGCTCTCCGGAATACATCATTGTCGGTGCTAACGGTGACACCCTTTATGCGCGTTTGATGCGTGCTATTGGTCGCGAAGATCTCATTGGACCGCTCTATGCATACAACCACCATCGCGTCACTCGCCAAACAGAGATTGAGACAGCCATCTCAGAATGGACAAGTGCACGCTCAGCGGAGGAAGTTTTCAACGTGCTAGAAAAAGCCGGCGTGCCAGTTGGCCGCGTTCTTGGTGTACGTGAAATTGTAGAGCACGAACAGGTGAAAGCCCGTGGCGCTGTGGAGGATGTTCGGGTTGAGAAGGAAGATGGTGGGTGGAATGTGAAGATGCCCCATGTTTTCCCGGTTTTGGAGGGTTCGAACGCTAAGACAAGATGGGCTGGCCCTGACCTTGGTGCACATACAGACGAAGTGTTGATGCACGAACTTGGCTTAGACTCGGATGGGGTTACACGACTGCGACAGAACGGCGTCATTGGATAAACGTGCTTGTATTGTCACACGGTTGGCTGGCATTTCCTGCTAAACTACAGCTAATGTACACCGTTGGTGAAGACATTTCACTGGACATTGGGAGTTGACTTATATCCATAGGAAACAAGTGGGCTTGGGGGCGATCTTCTCACTCAAGCTGGCCACTTCTTTCAAGCATTTTCCACCCTCCACTCGTTCAAAGATCTTGATGCCACCGCCTTCGACACCACCGGCAATGAGATACTTATCATCGCCCCCACCGAAGTACATGCCACGAAGATGTCTTAATCCAGTGCGTACCTCTGTTACGAGTTCCGGCTGGGTCTCCCCGGCTGCAAGCGAGAAAATAGCAATCGTATCCCCTTCTGGGCTCGGGTCGTTGCGGTTTGAGACGTATATGTAAGGATCGGGAAAAGTGGCATTCGGTTTGGGTAGCAAGATTTCCGCTGCTTGCATAACGTTTGGTGCAAGTGGTGGATTCACAAGCGTGGACAGCGACGTCTGAGGTGGTCTGGTGTCGCTTGCGGGAAACTCATGCACGGAGAGCTTCGATGCAAGCTCAAGGAGGGTGTACATCGTCTTTCCTATGACACCATGGGAATTGGCACTGTCATGTAGGTTCAGAACCAGGCAACGCACCGTAAGTTACGACATGGCGGGGTCCACCACCCACCTCGCATTGCACAGACCCATGGAGAGCCCAGCGTGCACTGCTGTTCCTTCTCTTGAGGCGCCACACCTTATCCGCTCCTAGATCGGGTATAAGGAGCTCTTCCTCTGTGGAGTCCATTGTATTGAATATGGTCTGGTGAGGGTGTGATGAAGCTTGGCGGGCCCTATTCGGGCCAGATGTAGCAAACGGCATCGATAACGTCCACGGTTTAGGGGTGAGGATGAATGGGGCTGCCGTTGAGATGGGAAGCGTTGCCAAAGTGCCTGAGGAATACTAGCGAGCAACATGTCGAATGGGCCGGTCACATCGATGGTTGGGGGTGTTCAACTTTCTGACCGAACAAAGTGTATGAGTGGCTGGCAACTTACATTCCCGATGATGAGCTCGTCTTCCAACACAAGTAACGTGCAGGGGTCTTTCCCCCCACTTTGTGCCCTTGCTACAACCTCTCCTTCTGCCCCTTCTCCATACTTGATGACAGCAATCTCGCCGTTAGCTAGTTCCAAAGCAGCAAATACCAGCGATCTGTCAGACGGATGAGCTGCAAGCCATGAAGGACGGTTGCCAACATGAGTCACTCCAAGGAGCTTGAGAGACGACGGAGAGTCTACATCAGGAGATGGGTCGAACTGGAGAGTGTAGACAGAGTCGGTGTATGATCCGGCGAGTATTGTAAGTGGAGACATCGCGAATAATGTGAAGAGGGGGAATGAGGAATGATACTCGCCCGTCCAAATAGTGATTCAGTCGAGGCGCCAATAGTTCATTCACACACTGACCACAATGTCAGCGAAGGTTGAACGTTGGAGCTAAAGACCTTACGAGAAGAAGGATAGTTCTTCTGTCGCCCAAGGATGCCCTTCCTAGGTGCTGTTCCTTCATTTGAGCCTCCGGGGCGCCTGTGGTGTGACGTGTCCGCTAACGACGCAAACTCTATCTAATCAGATTGTTTCAGGACTAGGAAGACGCACCATGGTGCAGAGGTCAGTTGAACACTGGCGCCTACTTCATCAACCATGGCCATGATACACCGTGATGGGTGGAACGTTGTCATCCCGAACGGAGATGGCTTATCTTAGTCTTAGAGGCACTTCTCATCTGTTCAGTCGTATGTGAGTGCACTAACTTCGATGTCGCTGGTGGCAGGTTGAAGACGCAATGCCACCTGTTGTTCCCGGCGGATAATTGTTTACTAGTTTGCTGTCAGTTGCTGTCAGAGTGACGCAATGCGGCAACGACGTTCCCACCCGAACCGACAGCTCAGACTTGGCTTGTCATCCATTTCAGTGACCAATGTTAGTACGTATGACATCCAGCCAATAGGCTGTCGCGCTGACAACTTTTTGTCATAGAAGCAGGTATGACTGAGACCAGGAACGTGTCTGCTGCCCTTCCTGCAGCGGCAATTCTTTCTCGTGTGCTATTCGACACCCACGAGCGTTATGGACTGCGCACAGAAAATAAAGAGGCGACTAGCCCAATCCTTATGCTCCCGACGGAGTTGCTTCTCGAAATATTTGTATGCCTATACTCGGAATACTACCAGGAGAGTAGCCAAGTCCAGGAGGAATCTAACCAAAATTCTAATGTGGTTTCCCCAACGCACAAGGCGTGGTTCGACCCACAGTCTCCGAGCCTGTTCCCATACAACGTTGCTTCAGTATGCAGACAGTGGAGGGACATACTGTGCTCCCCTTCTTTGCCCACCTTCTGGACACGGGTGGTAATTTTTGTCGGAATAACCACGCCAGGAGCAATCCAGGAAATTCTTAGTTGGTCTCGAAATTTGCCTGTTGAACTGTCGGTTGTACAGCAGGTCAATTCCTTTTCGCCAGCTGGGACCACACAATCCTGGAACCTGGAAGCTGAAGATGTGAAGGACGTGACACGCAGCATACTCCCCCACATCAAACGCTTTACCACCATCAAATACTCCCTCTTCCACAGTTCTTCTCTTGCCATGGTTCGCATGACGCTTTCTGGAACAGCTAGGCTGTTGAAAACACTTCACATGGAATACGAGAATGACGATGGAGATGGTGGATATGAGGTGTACCTATGGCTGCCTAATTTCAACGGCGGACAGCCCCCATTGACTGGATGGAAGTTAATTACCCATGCCGTCGAGCACCTCTCCGTGGACAATTACACCTTCAAACTTGCATGTTACCCGAAATCCGATGGCTTCCACGATTTGATGCGCTTGAGGTCGCTCACACTATCTTGGCCGAGTCCTCATCCGCGTCACGAGCAGCCCACCATCAGCCGACATGGTAGGATCCGCTTTGACGGGTTCATGCTGGTCTTGCAGGAAGCAACCATGTTAACATCTTTGACTGTTCGAAATGAGCAGTTCGATGCCATGGAGCAAGAGGATGTTTTCCCAATAGAATATGATCTTCCCTGGCTCCGTTTCGTCAATTTCGACGGCGTCAGTAAACGATTTCTTACTCACTTTCACCGCTCGGTCAACGTCGACACAGATAATCTTGTTATCGTGCACCTGTCGATATCGGATTCTCCTGTCGAGTAGCACCTCTAGTTACCAGTTATCCTTCGCTGGTCCTGGGACCCTTCGAGTCCACGTGGTTACCGTTAGCCAGCTGGCTTTATACTGGTAACCGAACATATACATACATATACAGCTTTTGGTTGACTCGTGATGTTATGGATGGCCAGACTGGACCAGTCTACTTCTCGAAAGAACTCATCCCCGGTAAAGTGCATTCCCATTCCGTGAAACCACCGATCTGTACCATTTTAACCCAAGCGATGATCTATACCACTCCACCACGCTCATTCATAGTGATGTGAAGTCTAACAAACCGATTCTTTGGACTCACGTCTGCTATACACGCAAGTGCCTCGTTGCTCCGGTGTGGGCTTATATGCCGCTTCATCTTGAACCTGGACTACCTTATCCAAGTACTTTGCTAGTGAACAGTCACATTGACCCTTTCCTACACTACTTGGATGAGGGTTTCTTCTATCGAATGAAAGCTGGATTCATTTATTGTATCGTAGAGTGCTATGTGCCGCACCTTAAGCTTTTCACTATCCAGATCAGATGCTCGCTCTACCACTACGGAAGTAGTATGTACTTCGGATTGTAGGGGGTACTGCCTTGCCACTTGCGCATGGCCTATCCTACACTTACCAAACTGAACAGAATCACAATGCTGGACCGCCTGTGGTAACATTCCATTTATCAGACTACAACAAGGACATGCAATGAGAAGGCGTACTCGGAAAGTACGGCGCCGAGATGGAGAACAGTGTGCCACTAGCCATGCCTTCCATAACAAATCATGATGGACACTTGCAACTACAACCACCAAGCCCAGAAACGACTCAACCACGATGAAACGGACGCGCTCTCATTCAGGCGTGCAACGGTCATTAGTGTTTATATGTGTACAGTGCCTAGTATCAAATGTAGATGAGAAATGCCGCCATTGAACCAGGCCTCCCTTCATATTGAAGCAGCTCCTCTTGTGGATAATGCATCAAGTATTTATGATGCAGCTTCGACTACATGGTCAAAGACCACAGTTGCGGGGCCCCTGTACAGAGTCGAGTCGATAAAGCGTCATAAAGCACAGAAAATTTGGTTTCTCACCTCCTCTCTTCGCCCTGTGGTTCACATGTAGTTAAGCGTATGAACTCACACACGAAGGGAAAGCACTCACATCTTCTGTCCAACCAATATACGCCTCAAGTTCAGTCAGTCCAAACATGAGAACAATGCTAAATTGCTGTCTGAAATACTGCATTCCCGCGAAGCCACGGCGTGGACTCAGTGTCCTGGCTACTCGCGATGTGTCCGCATGGACCGTGCACAAGTTTGAAAACATGCCTAGTTCGAAACAAAATAGTAAAAATCCAGTGATACATTCGATGTATTGTGCATACCTGGCTCCGAATCTGTCCAGCGAGGGTTCAATGTATGACCCCTGTAACAGACAATTTCCGCGGCAACAGTTTCGCTCGTGCTTCTTTCCGCACACTCCACGATGAAGTCCTTGCGAAACTCTTTTGTTTCAGATACTGCTGTTCCCTGTGGCACGAATCTGAGTGCGGATAGGAGTGTTTAAACTAAGATGTGTGACCTTGTGCAATATAACACTGAATGCATTTGGTATCACAGTGCGTCCTGATGGGCGGGGGATTGCGGCAGCAGCGCGCAGCCGATGCTGTTCATCATTTCTGTCGAATTCAACAGCACAGCGTGTACCATATGCGAACTTGGATACCCGAGCGGAGACACGATGATCAAGGTAGAAAGCTACAGCTCCCTTGGCTACAGCTTTATTTCTGTCGATAGCCCGTTACCACAATTAATTTTCGTTACAATCTATATTCGTTTGAAAAACATACGTATGACTATCTGGTCGGGAGAGCTGAAGGTTCAAGGGTTCGAAGTAGCCTTTCAGTTTAGAGAAGAGCCAGTCACTGGCACCAAAACCACCAACGAGGAAAACAGACTAGGATCACGTCAGTGCTAAGGTACCGTGCTCCAATGATTGTCGACTTACGCTGATTGGCTCAGTCGCCGTTCTCATTTGTTCCTCCGCAGCAGCTATGATAGCATCTGCAGAGGGTTCAAAAAGAGTAGCGACGTCAGAACTGGGTAGTTGTCAATATGTCAGTACTTCACAAAGGAGAGACATTGGAGTTACCCTGGAATTTTGAGCTGTCCTGATCTGATATTGAAGTCAGGGTCCCTGTCTCTCACAGTCCCGAAGCGAATATAGGATGGTTCACTGGGGTTGCTGAAACGGAGCTTTGTTGTCTTGTCGAATTCGTTCTTCATTTGAGTTATGTCCTCTGTAGTTCCGAATCTGGAACCACGTAACTTCCCTGCAGAATCACCCGTCAGGCATAGGTCAACAAAAAAGGCCTACGCTCACTTCCAAGATACTCCTCAGCACGTTGTGTGATGAACACCGATCCTTGCAACCGACCTGCAGGTTGTGAACAGCATATCCCTCAGTACAGCATGAACCTACATTCCGCTGGAGTAATTTCAAGGAATGTTTGGGTAGATGAATGCATAGAATAGGAACTAATATCGATCGTTCCTCCACCAGCATCAATAACCATAACACCGACATTTTCCTGGGGGATTTTCTAAGTCCTGCAACATAGAATATGTGCCACCATACCTGAAAGCCATCCGCAGCATGCCTGCATCCTAAACAATAGTGCAAACTTGCTTCCCCCTCCGTGACGAGTCGAATTCTCGCCTGTCCCTCTGAGGTATCCGGAACCAGACCAGCCATCACTGCAGCCTGACGGATCTGTGCTTGCTGTGGACCTTCCCAACCATTGGGGTGGCTGAGAACGAAGTCGATGTTGTCATTGAATGATGTCCACATGTCACGTCCATTTGCATGGCTCTCCTCTATATACGTCTTTGCACACTGAAACAAGTAATGCATGAAGTCTCCGAGGATCTCGACAGCTGTCTTGGAAGGAGGAAGAGCTGGAATGTCGCTGTCGTTAATATGGGCAGACGGCATATTCCTGGGTCGCAAGTGAAGTTTCCACCTGCCTCTTGAGATCAGTACGCGTACCGCTATATATTCTATGGATCCCACCATTCAGCTTTTACCCACTGTTCATCCTCCGCTGTTTCAATGATAGATTCCTGCAAGGCCTCCCCGCCGAATGCGCGAGGGGTACCCTCCGTGTCATAGTAAACGATAGATGGTATCTTCGAATTTCCGCCTGCTCCCGTGGAAGGGTAACTATTCAGTGGTTCAGTGGATATGGTCGCAAGAAGCAAGTCTGTGCCAACCGTGTCACGTCGAGGACTTCAGGGGAATAACCTGGGTCAAGAATGCTGTAGGAAATGCCACTGTATGTGGTTCCTATATCGAAAGCCAGAACCAGTTTCCGCGCCTCCCCCTCGTATGATGGTCTTTCCGGCATAGTGGAGTGGTAGTTTGTAACGAAGTGCCCAGAGTATTACTACCCAATTGAAGACTCCGCCTTATGTGTATGGCAGTCGCCCCTCGCATCAGCCACATTAGTAAAGGTGCACAAAATAATCTTGGATCCGCCTCGCATGCTACGTGGTTTCAGCAAGGCAGGCAACGAGGAAACCTTAATCACAGTTCTGTAATGTTCATACGCCACGAGGCTGTGTCAGTGTTGGCGGCGCCTCGAACAAGTCGAACATCACCACAGCAAGGTTCAGAAGTTAATCTCCGCCAGTATATAGGGGGCACAAGTGATCGTCGAGTTTGTAAAAGGAATAGGGAAATAATTGTGGAGTCCTGCACCAAGTATGCGAAATGATATGGGCATCTAAGCCGTAGCAAGACAGGATGCTTATTCCTCGTTGTATACTATCGAAGCTGGGCCCCTGTCACATTCGATGTTTGTGAGGTCACTTTTCTAAGGCTTTATGTGAGTTGGACTATACCTCTTTTCGACACCCTGTGGATTTTGGAAGGGTTAGTGACAACAAGCGTGCAGTGGGAAAGAACAAACATTTTCTGACCAGCATATCTGCGCTTTGAGCTCAGTAAGGCCAAATAATAAGATCACCTCGAAGTCGAGGGAGTAATACGTGTTCCCATGAGGAGACGTCCGTGGAAGGAGTGAACTGGCAGCATTAGATGTATCTGCAAAAATTCTGCAGTTCTCTGTAAAGGAGGCTGCACAGTGTGTCAGATATCAACTATTTCAAATGCTACGTTCGAGAAAATTATTGACCGGGCTCAACGTCCATCCAGCATGGGTCAGAGAGGCTTCCTCTGTAATCATGGATGTTCTCAGAAATACTAGCACAGTCAGTTGTAGATCGTCGGTATCTAACGAAGCTAGACCTGAATTCTTCCTGTTCTGAAACCTGGGTTCCCTGGAGGATGCCATGAGGGTCTGTATTGTAGTCACAAAATACAAATACCCTTTTCAATATTGACTGAAATGCATTTGGCAAGTTCCAATAGCCAGTAAGGTCACAAAATTTAGTGTGCGCCCTGGAAGCATGGTCGGCTAGGGAAGGCTGGAATGGAACATAACAAGGGAGCCCATAAGTGACTTTTGCTACCCTTGATGTGACTAGATGGTCGATGTGGAATGACACAGCCCCATCTGCGACGGCCTTGTTCCTGGTAACAAATAAATGCCATCAGAATGGAGTAGAAAGTTCTAATTCGAACGTACGGGCGACTTCCTGGTCGACACAAAGTAACATCCGAGAAACTTGCGTGCTGTTGGAGGCTCATAAACAAGAAGTCGCTAGCAGCGTAGCCACCGACTAAGAAGGCATGCTGTGTTGTATTTAAGTATCTAAGCCCGTACACATGGTGGAGGTTACCTTGATGGGCATGGATGCCGTTCTTTTCTGTTGGTCGAAAGCCTCTGCGATCGCATCGACTGAGGGCTCGAAGAACTTGGCGACTTCATTACTGCACGTGCGGCGTTCAGCACACTATCAAGTTGAGGGAGTAATGCTCACCCAGCTATCTTTAGCTGGCCTGACCGAATATCGTACTCAGGATCTCTGTCCCGTATTGTGCCAAATTTGATATATTGAGGGGTTTCAGCGTTACGAAACCCAAGTTTCGTTTCTTTGTCGAAAATGTCGGCCATCTGCTTCACTATTTCTGGAGCGCCGTAACGTGAATTAGCGAGCTTGGCTAATGGTTTCAATCAGTCGAAGGTAAATGTTTCTTTGTTCAAGATATTACCCACTCGTAAGGAACTGTTGTGCACGGAGGGTGACAAATACAGATCCTTGAAGGCGACCTAGAAACACATCAGGCCACTGCACGTTGAGCATCCCCGACACTTACATTCGGCTGGGGCGATCTCTTCCACAGATACAGATGGCGAAAATGTCATGGAATACACGCTCAGGTCAATAGTACCACCGCCCGCATCGATGATAGCAACGCCTTGGTAGTCTTGTTCTGCAGGTTCATCTTCAGGTTGGCCTGAATACAAGATGGGCGTCTGCGAGAGTGTATCCGAAGCTAGTACAGTCGTCACGCAAAAATGCAAACTAGCTTCTCCTTCAGTCAGGAGATGGAGCCGCGATGACCCTTCCATTCCACTGGGGACAAGTCCAGCGAGCTCTGCAGCTCGTCGAATTTGCTGCTGTTGAGGTCCTTCCCATCCATTCGGATGTGTGAGGACGAATTCAATTTGGTTCTCCAACGATCTCCACATGCTAGAACCGCTGGCGTGCGATTCTACGATATAGTTACGTGCACACTTAAACAGATACTTCATGAAGTCGCTCAGGACTTGGACCGCACTTAGTCCTTGAGGAAGCGGAGGGATATCATCATCTCTGATGTGAGACGATGATAAATGTCTTGCGCGTAGGTGTAGCTTCCACCTGCACATTACCAAATCAAATTTCAGCTACCGTTGTAATGGAGTTGCGGCACTGACCATTCGAGTTTGACCCAGTTTTCATCCTCTGCCTGCTCGATAATTTGTTGTTGTAAAGCCTCAGCACCGACCGCCCGCACTGTATGTTGCTGGTCATAGTAGAGGATAGATGGTATTTTGTTATCACCTCCAAGGTGTTCTTGAGCTGGGTACCTTGACATGGCATCATGGTGGGATTTCTCTGGTTAGATGGTATAGACTTACTTCGCTACTCCATGTATAGTGGGGATCTCCCCTGGATCGAGTATGCAGTACGAGACCCCGCTGTATGTAGTGCCCACATCAAATGCGAGGACTAATTTTCGTGTGCGTCCTTGGAACGGTTCTCTGCCAGGAATCATCGAAGGGAGTTAGTTTGTCGGTAGCCGCTGGCTATGAATTGCGTCGAGAGGAAGGGCCTATGATATAAACCCGATCCCTAACCCTTACGGGCACGTGTGAGCATGCACATAAAATAGTCACCCCCTATGCAACTCTCAAAACTGGGAGGATAGTCGTCCCTTCAAAATGAGGCAAAGAGGTCCGAGGGGCCCATATGGTCTGTTGATGCAACAACACCACAGCATGGTGAACCTTCAGAGTGTTCCTGTGTTTGGGTGGACATTCCCTGAGCAACCTTCCGGAAACGAAGACAGATCTGACTCAGAGAGATAACAAGAGCCTCAGCATCGAAGCATGGTTCCATTATGCCAGGAAGTGCCGTCGCCACAGCTCAACGAGTCATTCACACACGCAGAGACACTAGTACGAGCTGACTGTTGATGGCCATCCTACACCCCGGACCATCCTCGCGACCATTTTTGCGACTACATCAGCACCATTTCAATCGTTCCAGACAGGCCTCCTTCAGATGCAGTCACCGCACGAATAAGTAGGTCAAAGACATAACGCTGAAGCATGCACCAACGTCGCTTACGGGAGAAGAAAGGTGCAGCAAGCCCCACAGACTGTTCCACCCAAGCTGCATTCTCAGTCTACCATGCCAAGTCTCGGATAACACCGTTGACCATTGCAAGGCCTCGAAACGTCAAGGAAGAGTAGGCGCGGAAGAAAGGGGCAGTCACCACCGTGTGCACGGCCGAGGTGGAAGACTCCTCTGAAGGCAAGGCCCCTCTTTAATTATGTCGTATCTGAAAGCCAGCAGCTGAGTCGTCTTAGAGTCCATGTAACGCAAGGACGTCTGTATGTATCCTTATGAAGCTCAATCGCATACGTTCAACAAAATTAACAGACCTGGAGGAGTCAGTCGCCCAGTGGAGCCGACCCCAAAAACTTTCCGCATCAGATGTAATTCCGCTGAAGGCAAAGTTATCTCGCGTTCTGTCCGTCAGTGTCAATTCTGTGTGACTACTGCTTATGCCTTCACCGACCATCGTTCGCAAGGAAAAACGCTACCAGTTGTCGTAGTTGACATCGCGACACTGCCCACTGGCGGACTGACATTATTCAACGTGTACATGGCCCGCTCTCCAAAATCAGGTCGCGAGACGATCCGGTAAGTTATGCGTGATTTCGACGACAACGTGTTCCAAGCATTGCACTGCCTGGAGCTACTAACTGAGAATGATGGGCTGGAGAAACTGAATGAGGCGGCTTTGCAATGGTGGAAAAGGTGAGTAGGACCCCACACGAGATCCACTTAGGCTGACTTTCCTTCGAAGCTTTGGATGTAAACATAATGGTACAGGAATAGGAAGCAGGTTCCATATCCACACCTTAAGGCCTCATTTCTTTCGTTTGGCTACCATATGGCGGATTGACTAGGGGCTGCACTTTCTCACAAATTACGGGTGCAGAATCCTGCAGGCAAGGTGATACAGAACCATGCCCGCTTCTAACCTTGTATTCCCACATTTGGTGAACTTACCAAGGTCTATGTGCTCAAATAAACCACCACATACTTAAGCACAGATAGATATCTCAGATCCAGATAGTCTTTCAACGAAGTATGTAATGCTGTGGGGTTTGGAGTAATTAGCAATGGAAACAAGCATATTTTGGTAGGATCAGGATAGAACAAATAACGGCAAGTGGATCGGCTCCTACCAGTCCCTTGGTCAATCACCATATGATATGGAGGCAGGACTTCTGTAGAAATAATGGTGTGAGATCAGTTACACAAGTCAACTCATTATGCTGACCTTTTCTCGACGCCCTGTAAGATGGGAACGGGAAGTTAGCAACGAAAATCTACAAATACAGGAAATAACACACATTCTCCAACCAACTAAGCTGGGCTTTCAGCTCTGTCACACCAAACAACAAAATCACCTTGAAATGGATAGAATAATAGGTTTCGCCTGTTTTGGACCTCCGCTGGGGAAGTAGGCTGGTTACCTTGGACATGTCCGCGTGAATCGTACATAGCTCTGTAAATGAACCTGAGCCAATGGTCAAGGATACTATTCGCTTCCGATACGAGGTAAGCAGATACCAGGGTCCTCGTCCAGCCATCCTGGAACTGTATACTTTCCTCTGTAGGCACGAACCTTGATTGAGATTTGACTGCAGCCTGATGGTGTTTTGTCGCGCTGAGTCAGCTCATAGAAGAACTCTTGTTGCTCTGAGACTCGTGTTCCCTTGGACAAATTATGAATTCCCTGACTATAAGCTTTGAAGCGCCTCACCTTTGCCAATATGGACCTGAATGACCCTGGTACCCTCAAATGACCAGTAGCGTCACAATACGTTGTATGTTTCCTAGCCAAATGGTCTGCACGACTGGGAAGGTATCTAGGAGAACATGTCACCCCATACGTGAACTTTGCTACTCTAGTTGCAACCAGATGGTTAAGGTGAAATAATATGGCACCATATGACGCGGCTCTGCTGTTATCAAGTAGTCATTAGCAAAGTCTCAGGCCACCCTTGGGAAGCTCTTGGCGTACACATGATTCCATGGTCGAGACAAAGTGACACCCATAAAAGCCGGATGACGTTGGAGGCCCATAAACAAAAAGTCACTGGCAGCAAACTCGCCGATCAAAAAAGCGTGCTAGAGTATCTTCAGAGATGAAGTGTCGGCGCAGAAGTCAGGTACCTTGATGGGCAACGCCGAACGCCCCTGTTGTGTCTTGAACACATTTGCGATTGCCTCAACTGATGGCTCGAAGAACTCAGCAACTTCATTCCTATCCGCAGTCAGGCAATCATCAATTCAACCAGAATCATAGTATACTTACCCGGGTATCTTCAGCTGACCGGACCGAATATCGTAGTCGGGGTCCCTGTCCCGTACAGTTCCAAATTTAATATATTGTGGATCCTCAGCACTCCGAAACCTGAATTTTATAGATTTATCAAATTGTTCCGTCATGTGTTCCACTATTTCTGGTGTTCCATATCGCGAATTAGTAAGCTTAGCTGGTAATGCCAATATAAATGAATAGATGGAGAAATTTATGATGTCCAAGACACTACTCACATTTGAGGAACCGCTTCGCACGCCGTGTAACACAGATGGATCCTCGAAGAAGACCTATGAAAGCCCCTCATGGTTACGTGTTGTTGCGTTAACCCATAGCACTTACATTCAGCAGGGGCAATTTCCTCAACAGAGACAGATGGCGAAAACGTCAAGGAATATACATTGATGTCGACAGTGGCACTCCCAGCATCGATAACAGCGATGCCCTGATAACCTGGGTGATTATTTGGTTCCTCGGGTTCATCCAAATAAACAACGGGCGTTGTCGAGAACGCGTCCGAGGTAGTGACGCAAAAATGTAAATTGGCCTCTCCTTCAGTCAGAAGATGGAGCCGCGATTGACCGTCTTCCCCAACAGGGACGAGCCCAGCGAGCACTGCGGCTCGTCGAATTCGTTGCTGTTGGCGTCCTTCCCATCTATTCGGATGTGTCAGGACGAATTCGACCTGATTCTCCAACGATCTCCACACGCTAGAACCGCTGGCGTGCGATTCAACGATATATTTACGTGCACACTTAAACAGATACTTCATGAAGTCGCTCAGGACTTGGATCGCACTAAGGCCCCGAGGAAGCGGCGGGATATCATTGCCTTTGATGAAGGATGAAGACAGATACCCCGCATGCAGGTATATGCGTATCTTCCGCCTGCATGTTACCAAAACGAATTTTGGCCACCATCGTAATGGAATTACCGCACTCACCACTCTAGTTTGGTCCAGTTTTCATCTTTTGCCTGGTCGATAATGTGTTGTTGTAAAGCCTCAGTACCAACTGCACGCACTACATGCTGCTGGTCATAGTAGATAATCGATGGTATCTTGTCATCACCTCCAAGATGTTCTTGAGCTGGGTACCTTGACACGGCATCATAGTGAAATTTCTCGGGCTAGATGGTATAGACCTACCTTGTCACTCCATGTATAGTGGGGATCTCCCCTGGATCGAGTATGCAGTACGAGACCTTGCTGTACCTATTGCCCACGTCAAAGGCGAGAGCTAATTTTCGTGTGTGTCCTTGGAACGGTTGCTTGCCAGGAATCATCGAAGGGAGCTAGTTTGTCAGTAGCTAGGTATAGATCGCGTTGAAAGGAAGAGCCTGCCTATTCCAGGACTAGGAACAGTCCTGGGTCATCTTTGTGGCCAACAGGTTTACTCAGTGGTGTTGTTCTTTAAGGGTAACTGTTGATAGGAATATCGGCCGAGATGATAAGATGACGGATTGGTCCAGCCATAGCTGTTTAGCAGTAACTGTCCGAGGACGATAAGATGATACACGATAACGTTTCCGACCTCTCAAGTAGGTACACAACTATTTTCTCGGTGTCGGCACAATTTCATTGAAGTTGGTGCTCGTCTATCTGAAGAAGAAGGGATGCCTGGAGGTAATCAGTAAGTAGGTAGTTATGAAGTTACTAATCGTTCTGTTGGGTGCGTGTGAATTCATCGGTCAACCATGTTACATGACTTCCACCTAATCAAAATATGTCTGTGGGAAAGGCCCCCTCATGGTCGATGATTCGGCCAGGGCTGACTTTCTGGCCTCCCACTGGCACTGGAAATACTGTCAGGGTCCCAGTCCACTGAGTCAGCTCACTCAGGCATAGAGTGACATACTCAGACGCACCGGATAGCAATACCTAAGATACCATTCACTCGCTGCACGACCGTTCGGGTACAGACATATCACATCTAAACGGTAGGTGGCTCAACACTGCGTCGATGAGATCGCCTATGCCCATTTTGGCTAGGCATGAACGTAGGTGCAGTTTTAGGCGTCCCTACCAGGGTCTTCCAAAGACGAGCGTACGATAGCGTTGCCAGGGTTTGAGATAATTAGCAATGGAAACAGCATGCTTCGGTAGGTGACGCCAGGTCAGGATAGAACAAAATGTAAGTAGTGGTAGGTTGTAGTTGTCTAGTGAGTGACCAGTTCCTTCAAGATCAATCATCATACACTATGGAGGCGGGACTCCTGAAGAAACCATAGTGTGAGATCAGTTGAATAATACTCTTTACACTGACCTCTTCTCGACGCCCTGCAAGGTGCTTAACAAAGGAAATCTATCAATACAAGAAATACCACGTACATTCTCCAACCAACTAAGTTGGGCTTTCAGCTCCGTCAGGCCAAACAACAAAATCACCTTGAAATGGATGGAGTAATAGGTCCTTCCTGTTTCGGATCTCCGCTGGGGAAGCATCTCAGTTGCCTTGGATGTGTCTGCATGAATCGTACATAATTCTGTAAATGAACCTGGACCATGGTCAGCTATGACAATCGCCTGCATTGAGAGGTAAGTGGGTACTAGGCTCCTCGTCCAGCCATCCTGGGACTGCATGACTTCCTCTGTAGGCGCGAACCTTCACTGAGATTTGTCTGCAACCTGACTGCCTCTTCCCGAGATGAACCAGCCCATGGAAGAACTCCTGTTGCTCTGAGACTCGTGTTCCCTTGGACAGATTTATGAATTCCCTGACTATAAACTTTGAAGCGCCTCACCTTTGCCAATATGGACCTGAATGCCCCTGGTACCCTCAAACAGCCAGTGATATCACGATACACTGTACGCTCCCTGGCCAAATGATCCGCACGATTGGAAAAGTATTCTGGGGCACATGCCACCCCATACGTGAACTTTGCTGCCCTGCTTGTAACCAGATGGTCAATGTAGAATGATATAGCACCATCTGCCACAGCTTTGTTGCTATCAGAGAGTCATTAGTGAAGTCTCAGGCCGCCTTGGGAAGCTCTGGACGTACACATGATTCCCTGGTCGACACAAAATGACATCTGAGAATGCCAGGTGACACTGAAGGCTCATAAACAAAAAGTCACTGGCAGCATATCCGCCAACCAAGAAGGCATGCTAGAAGGCATCTTCAGAGGCGCGGTACCGATGCAGAATATCAGTTACCTTGATTGGCAACGCCGAACACCCTTGCTGTTGTCTTAACACCTCCGCGATCGCCTCAACCGATGGCTCAAAGAATTTGGCGACTTCATTACTATGCGCAGTCAGTTGGACTCCAGTGCAGTCAGAATCAAATGATTACCCAGCTATCTTCAGCTGACCAGACCGAATATCGTAGTCCGGATCCTTATCCCGTATAGTTCCAAATTTAATGTACTGTGGATCCTCAGCACTCCGAAACCTGAGTTTTGTAGATTTATCGAATTCTTCCGTCATCTGTTGCACTATTCTTGTGTTCCATATCGCGAATTAGCGAGTTTAGCTGGTAATGCCAACAAAGTGAATAGATGTTGAAGAAGTTTACAATGTCCAAAGCACTACTCACATTTGAGGAACTGCTGTGCACGCAGTGTGACAAAGACGGATCCCTGAAGGCGACCTATGGAAACCCCTCGTGGTAGTACGTTAATTCGTTAACCGTGGTACTTACATTCGGCAGGAGCAATCTCTTCAACAGAGACAGATGGCGAAAACATCAGGGAATATACACTCATATCAACAGTACCACCTCCAGCATCGATAATAGCGATGCCCTGGTAACCTGGCTGATTATCTGGTTCCTCGGGTTCATCCGAATACGCAATAGGCGTCGAGAACGCGTCCGAGGCAAGAACCTTAGTTACGCAAAAGTGTAAACTGGCTTCTCCTTCTGTCAGAAGATGGAGTCGTGACTGTCCGGCTTCTCCGCTAGAGACGAGCTCAGCGAGCTCAGCAGCTCGCCGAATTTGTTGCTGCTGAGGTCCTTCCCACCCATTTGGATGTGTAAGGACGAATTCGATCTGATTCTCGAGCGAGTTCCACATGTTAGAGCCACTGGCATGGGACCCCACAATATAGGTACGTGCACACTCAAACAGATACTTCATGAAGTCGCTGAGAACTCGGATCGCACTTAGGCCTTGAGGAAGCGGCGGGATATCATCGTCTTTGATGTGGGATGATGAAAGATGTTTCGCACGCAAATGTAGCTTCCACCTGCACATTGCTGGCAGTCAAATCTTAGCCCATCATAGTGGAATTTCCGTACATACCATTCTAGTTTGACCCAATTTTCATCTTCTGCTTGCTCGATAATATGTGGTTGTAAAGCCTCAGCACCAACCGCACGCACTACATGCTGCTGATCATAGTAGAGAATCGATGGTATCTTGTTGTCACCTCCAATGTGCTCTTGAGCTGGGTACCTTTGACACAGTATCCTAGTTGTATTTCTCAGGTTAGATGGGATAAATTTACCTCGCCACTCCATGTACAGTGGGGATTTCCCCTGGATCGAGTATGCAGTACGAGACCCCACTGTACGTAGTGCCCACGTCAAATGCGAGCACCAACTTCCGTGTGCGACCTTGGTATGGCTGCCGGGAAATCATCCTAAGCGTTCTTCAGTGGCAGTTGACAACAAATGAACTTGAAGGCAGAGGTTCGTGGTATATGGATATACACACCCCTCCGCATGTAAGTGGGATATACATGTTATCAAGTGTGCATTCCAAAGTTGGTGGCGCCGTCTCATCCTCGAGGCTTCCAAGATCATCAAACCTTGGACCCTCGAGGTGATAGGAACCTTCCAGAAGTGTGGATAGACCTAGCTCGGAAATGACACGGACATCATACACTCCATCAAGTTGAGTGCGCTGAACGCACCAGCCAAGTAGGTACTCCGAATGCATGTGGCATGCCCGGCAGGTGACGTACGTGAAGATGATTTACACCATTCCAATAAGTACTTCAATCAACGGTCATGGCAATTCACTTGAAGCGTTCAACTACTAATAACAGCCTATAAACTTGGGACAAACAAATTTCGACAAACACCAGTTCACAAGTAGCAAGCGTATCGGCACAAGGGTTGGAGATCGTGTGCGGGGATGTGGGTGGAGGTTAGTGGTCTTTCTGAATGAGAAGCCTATAGTCATGAATCAAACTAGTTACACCAATATCGCTCCCGGACTCGCTTCAAGGGCTAGTCGTCATACACCACCGTAGCAGGACTTCTATTGAAAATTCAACATTGTTCTACATATCATAAAACTCTGGAACTCACTTAACTTCCCTTCCCTGCGAGAAGTTGCCGAAGGGTAAGTCAGTATGCTTTTGGTCTTAGACAGCTCCCAACGTACGTTCTCTACCCAGCTAATCTGTGCTCTAAGTTCCGTCAAACCGAAAAGTAAGACCACATAGAACATGATGGAGTAGTATACACCAGCACCACCGGGCAGTTGATGGGAACGCATGCCATTGGCTAGCTTCGACGCGTCGGCGCGAATCGTACATAGACTAGTATATGAATCTTCGCTAGGTCAGTCGCTAGTCTAGTAATAATATAAGAGAGGTACCTTGTTCAGTGTCCATCCACCGTGGATTCGCGAGCTGTCCGCGGTATGCAACTACATCTACCTGTATCTTGCCACAACGGGAACGATCAAATTCTTCGAGAATGAAAGGCTTCCTGAATTCCTGTTGCTCCGCAACTTCAGTACCCTTCATACATTATTGAGCACTCGAAGCCTCTAAATGGCACAATACATGCCTTTGTGAGGATGGGCTCAAAGCCGCATGGCAACTCCAGGCCACCGAATCCTTCGAAAGCACTAGACCGTCTGGATGTATGCTCGGAATCGAATTGATTATATGTGACATTGCATCCCGTGCCATACGTAAATCTTGCAGCACGACCCGAGACTAAACGGTCGAGATAAGATGATACTGCACCATCAGCAACCGCCTTGTTCCTAGAAAAGGCTCAATAGTGGATTCGGATTGCAAAGATTGAAGCATACACATGTTGATTGGGTCGACAAAAGGTGATACCAACGGCAGCCATGTGTTTCACGAGACTGGAGTAGAGCCAGTCACTGGCAGCGAAACCACCTACGAGGAACACACACTACAGAGACATGAATCTCAGTTGACCAAGGCATGAAACCTAATGACCGTGATTGGCATCGACGCGGCCTTGCGCTGTTGCTCAAAAGCAGCAATGATCTCGTCTACGGATGGCTCGAAAAGTTTGGCCACGTCCTCACTGTGCCGATCGTAAGCTTGTGGTTCCCCAGCGGACATAAATACTGACCCAGACAACTTAAGTTGACCCGATCGAATATTGTACTCTGGTTCCTTGTCTCGTGCAGCTCCGAATTGGATATATTGTGGTTCATCTGCACGTCGAAACTGTAATTTGGTCGTTTTATCGAAAATATCCACTATGCGATGCAAGGTTTCCTCGTTTCCGTATTTCGAATTAGCAAGGGTCGCTACATAGAGGTAAGAAAGAAACAAGGCAGGAGTGGATGATCCTGACCTCGTAAAAATGCTTGAGCGCGATAGGTGATGAAGACGGATCCTTGTAGACGACCTGCAATGGCATTGAATGCATGAAAATCTACTCGTTATGTCACGTACACTCCGCAGGTGCAATCTCCCTGAAAGACGTAGGAGATAATTTCATGGAGTAGGCACTTAAGTCAACGGTCCCACCTCCCGCATCGATTATAATGACACCCTGGTGTTCCTGCTGTTGTTCTTCAGGCACTTCCTCAACTTCCTCAGGCTCCTCCGTACACACGATTGGCGTATTAGAGAACGTATCTGATGTCAAAATGTTAGTCACGCAGAAGTGTAGACTAGCTTCTCCTTCGGTCAGAAGATGAATGCGCGATTGACCCTCCTCTCCGTCAGGGATGAGCCCACCAAGCTCGGCAGCGTTCCGTATCTGCCGTTGTTGGGGGCCCTCCCAGCCATTAGGATGGGTTAGAATGAACTCCATATTGTTTTCCAGGGAACCCCACACAAGAGAACCACTGGCATGGGCTTCAGTGATAAATTCCTTGGCACAATTGAACAAGTATCGCATGAAGTCGCCCAGAACTTCGACTGCTGTTTTGCCACTAGGTAGCGGTGGAAGATCAGCATCTGAAAAGTGAGAAGCCTCCAAGTGCTTGGAACGAAGGTGAAGTTTCCACCTGCAAAATGTCATAGTCATGTGAGCCTTTCGCTCATCACAGCATGCTTTTGCGCACCATTCCAATCTTATCCACTGGTCTTTCGTGGCTTCCTCGATTATATGTGGTTGTTGTGTCTCAGCACCAACAGCCCGCACAGTGCCCTCTTGGTCGTAATAGACTATGGACGGTATTTTGTTGTCACCACCAACATGGTCTTGCGCTGGGAATCTGAGGGGACGGATGGGGAACTCTTCAATACAAAAGAACCTCGCTTACTTGGATACGCCGCGGATTTCTGGAACCTCTCCGGGGTCAAGTATACAGTAGGATATACCGCTGAACGTGGTTCCAACATCGAACGCAATTACTAACTTGCGCGACGAGCCCTGGTACGGTTGTCTCAGAAACATGAGGGAAGGGTTTCTTGATCACTAAGTGCAACACCAGCTGGGGTTAGCCTTGAATCAATAGAGACAATATATATGAACTGTGTGTGTTCCCCTGATCTAAGAGACACCTGCATCACCGTAGGCATCGGAGCAGTGTGATTCATCAACGAAGTTGGAGCGGCCTCGCATAGATGGTGAGGGTGGCGCAAGGCTTGGATGGTAGAAATGAGATCTCATCTTATGGCGCCATTCAAATGGGGTGATCGTCGCATGGCATAATCAGGGATTCGAATAAGGAGCGGCGTCAGGGATAGAAAGCCTGCTAGCAGGGAACACACTACATAATAGTAGACCATCAGTGATTTCACAGTCAAAAGCCAGGAAACACCCCTCCACTACCATGGTTGCTGTGCGAATGTGATGGTGTCATATCTCTCATCACCAGTACGGCTGCAGTGAGGTTCGGTTGAACGTGTCAATGCGCTGGTTCACTATACACGACATGACTTATATTGTGCGAACGATTCGGCTTCAGTCGCCGTCCGCCGTTTGGACTTCCTTTGGTGTGAAAGCAGCTTTAGTGCTGAATAATTCATGATGCATGACGGGCGACACTGGGGGATATACAAGGTGCGAAATTGGAAGTGAGGAGATCATCTCACCTCTATTAATGTTGCCGTGAATGCCTCTGGAAAGCTCACGGCGAGACTCAGCACGGATCCTTAATCGTTCGATACAGCTCCTTCATGAACCGCACCGTGCACATCAGAACGACAAGGGTGAAACGTCCAGTGTACACATGGGTACAATGCGTTTCCATCAAAAGTACTCTGTTCATCTTTGAAGTTTGTACAAATATGAACTAAACAAGTTGTAATAGAAAACAAGGTAGCCTCGACTTCTGATGCAGCTACGTGTGGAAGTGTTGCTGCAACTGGTCATTTACAGTAGACTCTTGTGTGGTGACTGTAGATCTCCGTGGTCGTGGATCGATCAGGTCCAATGAATATTTACTACTCCTGAACAGATCCCCGCACTAGACAAACTGGGGCACATAGGAGGGCTACACACGAAACACAGCTGTCGTCACGTTTGATACCCTCACCGAGAGTCATCATACACAACGACAGCTGGGGTTCTATTTCATCCTGATTGAGATACACTTTACAAGACAACTTGTATGGACACTTACCGTGTTTCACTTCCCTGTTTGTACAGAAGAGCATGAGTCGAGTCGTACAAACAGAGAATGCAACTAGAAGCAATTGACTTACGTCTTCGTTCCACCCCACTTGTGCCTTGAGTTCCGTCAGTCCAAATAGCAGGATGACTTTCACATCTATCACGTAGTACATTATTCCCTCCTTGGAACGCTTTGGAGATAATTTCCGAGCCAGTTTCGATGTATCAGCACGCACGGTGCAGAGTGTAGTGAATTTATCTTTGATGTACCAAGTTAACTTGTCGATGAACGGGGATCAGGATATATTTACCTGGTTCTGTGTCCATCCAATCTGGCTTTGTGAGAGAACCCCGATAAGCGGTTATATCGACATCCACACTTTCACAGGAATCCACCGTTGAGCGGCGGATAACGAACTCTTCCTCGAACGTCTGTTGTTCAGATACCCGAGTACCCTTCACAACAGTTGTCAAGGTTAACGGAATCTGGTATGAAGGGTGGCTTACCCGAGTGAGAATGGACCCGAAAGCCTTTGGTACTGCCAACATGCCAGACGGTCCACGATAAACCTTTTTTTGTCTGGCACGATGCTCAGGGTTGGTCGAGTCATACGGTACGCTGCACTCAGTGCCATAAGTGAGCTTCGCAACTCGTGAGGAAACGAGGTTGTCGATATGGAAAGACACAGCACCATCCGCCACGGCCTTATTTCTGATCGTAGGGTGGATAAGTCTAGGCATGTCGACTCCTTAATAAGACTTACACGTGGCTGTCTGGGCGACAGATTTCGATATTAAGTGGTTCGAAGTACCTTTGCAGGCTTGTGAACAGCCATTCGCTGGCTGCGAATCCTCCAACAAGGAATACAGACTGGAAATGGGAAATCAATACACTCTCCATGGTCACCAAGTAACCCTACTTTGATAGGGACGGTTGCTGCTTGCTGTTGCTTCTGGAACGCATCGATAATTTCCTTGATTGAAGGCTCGAACAGTTCCGTCACGCTACGACTAGAAAAAGTTGAGCGAAAGCAGCGTAAATAGGGGATGTCTTACCCCGTGAGTTTAAGCTGTCCAGAACGGATATCATACTGGGGGTCCTTGTCACGGACAGTCCCAAACTTGATATATTGAGGATCGTCTGCGCTACGAACACGAAGCTTTGTCGTCTTATCGAAGATGTCCGTTATAGAACGTAGCATGTCTGGGCTACCGAACTTTGAACCCGCAAGTTTCTCTTCGTGTGCGAGGTACCATCATAAACACATTACGAGATTGACATCAGAAAAGGGAAGGTACGAACTTTTTATGAGTCCATGAGCACGTCGTGTAACCAAAACGGATCCTTGGAGACGGCCTTGAAGGAGGGTAAGGTAGCTCAATAACCATCGATGAAGGCTCACACTCAGCAGGGGCAATCTCCTCGAAGGAGGTAGGAGATAATTGCATAGAATATGCACTCAGGTCGATCGTTCCTCCACCAGCATCGATAATCACGACGCCTTGACTGCCAGAATCTACTGGGTCGTCGTCTTCGGCGTTCAGTGGCGCAACGATAGGGGTTCTCGACAGAACATCCGATGCCAACACCTTAGTCACGCAGAAATGGAGACTCGCTTCGCCTTCTGTGAGAAGATGGACACGAGATTGACCGTCCTGAGAGTTCGGAATGAGACTCGCAAAAGCTGCTGCTGCACGTATCTGCTTCTGTTGGGGACCTTCCCACCCATTTGGGTGGGTCAACACGAACTCGATACGGCCCTCGATGGATTTCCAGATGGCAAGTCCATGCGTTTCTTCGATGTACTTGCGTGAGCACTGGTACAGGTACCGCATGAAATCCGCGAGGACTTCAATTGCCGCTTTTCCCGCAGGTAGCGGCTGGATATCATCATCTGCAATATGCGACGCGGCCAAATACCTTGGGCGAAGATGTAATTTCCACCTAGTCACGTATATGAGCAAAGACGGTCATTATTCATTCTGGTCACCTCTATACCATTCAAGTTTGATCCATTGTTCATCTTCCGCTAGTTCGATGATCTGTTCCTGCAGAGCCTCAGCGCCAAACGCTCTGGGCCTTCCTTGTTGGTCATAGTAGATGATGGATGGGATCTTGCTGTCTCCGCCCACATGTTCTTGCGCTGGGTATCTGCAGCGCTCTTCGTTAGCACAGCACCAAGAAGCCACAGATGGGGTACAATAAAGTTGCTGTACCTATTCACTCCGAGTACCTTCGGAATCTCCCCGGGATCCAGGATAGCATAAGATACACCGCTGTACGTCGTGCCTACGTCAAACGCGAGCACGAGTTTGCGTACTAATCCGTGGTAAGGCTGTCGGGTAAGCATTTCGGCAGCAGAGGAAGGCTGCTAGTAGTAAGTAGGGTAGGTCGGCACTGGCAAATGCAGAAATTCGAGGCTCCTATCATGCCTCACCTTATATTTGGCTGAGGCATGGCAGGGGATTCGTGCCGTGCCGTGCAGGGAGTCATGGCGCCCGAGTGCCCCACCATCAAAAACCTGGTGACTGGGCAAAGAGTCCGTGTCCATGCCCACCAACAATATATGAAATGAAACATGCGACGTATGTAACTCATCGGGAACGCGTCCACAACGTGTGGGTGAAGGAGGCGCGTTGACATGCCCGTCATTATACACGAGGCATCAATGCTATAGGGCACGCTCAGGACGCATGGTACTCCTATATTCGAGCTTCATAGAGTGCCACCCATCTAGTCCCAATACGACCATGGACCTGTCAGCAACTACGTTCACGCCATCAAAGTACTTGGTCCTCCCTTCTCTTGTTGTCGCCGGCATCGGCTTACAATATACAATGCCGGGAGGCATTATCGGGACACTGAAACGGATATGGGGAATTTTACGGAACGACAGGTCGATAGAAGAAGAATTCCAGAACAAGGCAAAGGAGTACGAAGCTGATATTCGGAGATTGGAAAACGCAAAAAGGGTCTTAGAAGAGGAAAAGAAGGCCCTGGCCGAAGAAATCCGGAAGCTCAAGGTTGAGAATGCCCGACTCTCCGATTCCATACAGAGAGCCAACGAAGAGAATGCAAGAATACAGAAGACAGTTAAGCAGGAGCGCGAAAGCAAGGACACTGTACAACGATCGCTAGAGAAGGAGCAAAAGGAGGGGATAAAGGCACGCGCCGCCCACCAGGAGGAAGTTGGCACTTTGAAGCGCCAATTAGACGTTAGGAAGTCAGAAGTCAGTGAGGTTCGCACGGAACTTCAACGGTCGCAAACAAAGCTCGGCGACATCACCGCCCTCCTTGAGACACGCACTCGGGAGTTGAAGGGTGCCCAAGCCTTCCTGACCACGGCTGACGCACACTCTGGGGCGGAAGTCATTGCGCTCCTAGATGCCCTCAATGCCGAAGTCATGCAGACTTGTGCATTCATCTCTGATTCGTTCGACTTCGCACGGAGACCAGAACACGCCAACGAGATCAAGGAAGCTTGCTCGAGGATCAGCGAGCTGATGGGTCCCACGATGACGCACCTCCTCAGTACAGTACAACACAGCGGAGATCCCCTCCTAGTGCAGATCGCGCTCCAGGGGGCAATGATCGAGTTCTCGCGCTGGATCATCATGACCTGGGATTACGATGGACTTCAAGCTGAACAGCCATTGGCAGAGATCTACAATGACATCCGGACTACAGGTAAGTTTGTATATACAAGTACTCTTCGAATGCTTCTCACCTCGACGGTTCTCAGAAACACAAGCCATCGGGGGACGCTGGCGTGCCTTGACAAGAGCCCATGCTCAAAAGATAGCGTTGCAACAGCAAGATGACCTGCACTCCACTATGGTAACGCACATCAGTGATACGCTCGTCGTCATTATGGTCGCCGCTGGTTGCACGAAGAACTACGATGACGCATATCGCCACTTCACGCAGAAGTTCGGCGAACGGGTGTCCAACGTTGTTAAGATGGCTGTACGGCTTAATAAGGTTATGGGAGAAGAAGTGTCGTCCGCTGACTTGTGGCCAACGCATGCTGCTGCGGGCGACAAATTTGACGAGGTTACTATGGAGGACTTCGAGGGACAAGATAATCAGGCGGGAAAACTCGTCCTCTGCACCACAGCTCTCGGATTGTACAGGTCTGAGAAGGTCATTGTTGGGGACAGCGCCGAATTCAAGAATGCTGTTCTCAAGAGGCCTAAGGTAGCTCTCGAGTCTGTGGCCGATAGTTTGGAGCAGGAAGACGCCAGTTCTTGATCCCTCATTGCTACACACTGAACCTTTTCACGGATTACGTCGGGGACGCGATATCCCATAGCTATTTCAGATGTTATATGCTATCATTCTATATACAGTGCCTGTTCATTAATAAATTAACAATGTGATGGTATAAATGTCACTCAACTACAGAAGCGTGCGCGACAATGCCCTACAATGTAGTCTCCATAGCTGTCAATGTAGTCTAGAGTAAACCTAGAAAGATAATTAGACTACAGGCGGGTAAACGTGAGAGCACATACCAATCAGCTAGGTAGAGGCCCGTTATGATCCTTGCTTCTCGGAAGAAGGGGTAGACGTCTTCTCCCACTCCTTCAAGCCTAGTTCAAAAGCCTCCCACACAGATTCACCAAGGCGCACCCCTCCGAACTCGCCATCATCTATGATCGAAGTATTGTTTCGGTCTTCGCTATCACTCCCCGATGGAACACTTGCGGAAGCGGGAATGCGCACATCAACCACTGCGCACTCCCGATACAACGCTCCAGCCTTTAAGACCTCTTGCATGGAATCTTTATCGGAAGACTGCATGACCTTCTTGAAAGGTGTCGGGAGAAAGAGTACATGCAGCACAGACTGCACTGCAGAAGTTGGTGACTTGGTTAGTATTCGCAGCAACGGCTGCAAGATGATATACCTAACGAGGACCCCAGTCAAAACAAGAGAAACTAGGATCATGTGTAAGTCTCACAGGATGAATCCACGCCTTGATTGTCCGTGTATTTTTTGAGCACTCAAGAGAGGAGCAATGGTATCCGCACGGCTGATACCAGGACATACAGAAACGGCAACGATGTTAGACTTCTGAAGCTTTTCACTAACTACGGGGATAGTGTTTTCTTCCGTTCTAGGGACTTGTCCGCCCGACGGAAGAGCATCCAGGACGCGCTGGAGATGACGCGTGAAAATAGCCATTTGGAGGGACCTCCGACCTTCCTGCTGAAGTGTCGAGGCATTCACTGCGGGTGGCTGAGAGGGTGAATAGGTGATCGTGGCTGCAGCATAGAATGGGTTCAAGACATTGATGATCCGAATGTCCCGCTCCGCTGGCGCAACCAACAAGACTGGGAGCAATAAAGTCAAAATTAGGAATGTAGCCAAGGATGCCTCTTGACGGCGCCCGTGCAGCTCTGCAGGATCTTCCCGTGACAAAACCGAGCCTATATGCTGGTATTCGTGCGCAAATATGATTGCATCTAGTCTAGTCTCCTTTCCGGTTAGGAATCGGGTGCAAAACGAGCGAACTGAGGCGGGTGATGTAAGGTCGCATTCTTCTGCGTATATTTGCTGGTTGTTCGTTGTTGAACGGAGTAACGATACAAGAATGTCGGTCTCTGGGTCATCGACGGGTTTCGGGGACAGCGCGATGATATGAGCGCCCCGCTCTGCCAGGTTTTGCAGGAGGGTTAAACCAAGCGGGGTAAAGCCTCCCTGTGTAAGGTGTAAGTGCTAGATTCGAAGAAACCGACACCCAAACGTACGGTGACGAGGACGACACGCGCATGCATGTCGCGCTCGCGGCTTGTACGACGCCCTTGAGCAAAAGCATGGACCACTGCGATAAGAAGGACGGATACGAGTGCATGGATGTAATACTCTGAAGGCAGCAGCGTATTGACCATCGCTCCGAGTATTTTGAGGACCATCGTCGAGGTTGCGGAGTGCCAAAAGCGACTTGAGATACGATCAGCATCCAAAATGTCGCTCCAAGTCCCGAAACCCAACAACATCCAGCTCTTCAAGGAGGGCTACAAGGCAAGCCAACACTGAATCCCGATTGTCCTACTCATCTTCGTGCAGCATCTGCAAGGCCTCGAAGATGCCGTCCTCCGAAACATCCAGGCCGTCGCAGAACTGTCTAATCTCGTACGGACCAGCTTCGGCCCAAATGGTACGCTGTGTGTGCAGTATTCTGGTCACTGCTGGAAATACACGCAGGTCGGAATAAACTTGTGATCAACCACTTGGGCAGATTGTTTGTCACTTCCGATGCTGCAACTATCATCAAAGAAGTGGAGGTCGTCCATCCAGCTGCAAAACTGCTTGTCATGGCATCGCAGGCGCAAGAATCAGAGGTGCGTAAGCCCTTCCGATCTGCCAGTCTCGATTAACAGCAGTGCAGATGGGTGACGCGACGAACATGGTCCTCATCTTTTCCGGAGAACTACTGAAGAAGGCCGAACATCTTCTGATCATGGGTCTCCATCCAAGCGAGGTCGTCAAGGGCTATGAGCTGGCGTGCACGAAAGCACTCGCCGAACTAGAATGTATGTGCATCATCTTGGCATATGCCATCATTATCTCCAGACCAACAGATATCAGCACTATCGACATCACGTTTACCGTCCCCTCTTACATTCGAAACACTCGCCGAGGCTCTGAAGCCTGCGATTGCATCAAAGCAATATGGCTTTGAGGATGTACTCTCGAAGCTCGTGGCCGAGGCTGCATTAGCGGTAATGCCAAGTAACCCGAAGAACTTCAACATCGACAATGTACGAGTGGTCAAAATTATGGGCAGCAATCTGTCTGCAAGTAGAGTAGTGCAAGGGATGGTGTTTGGTCGAGAACCCGAAGGTATGGCTCTCATTCGAAGATCTCGACATCTTGAGCGACCTTGATATCCTCAGGCGAGATCAAAAAGGCCACAAAAGCCAAAGTGGCCGTCTTTACTTGTGCACTTGACATTTCCCAGACCGAAACCAAGGGCACGGTACTCATCAGAAACGCCGACGAAATGCTCAATTTCACCCGTGGCGAGGAAAAGCATCTCGAAAAGGTCATCGACTCCCGACTCCCTTTCTCTACCTGCCACTCACAGCTCCTTCTAACCCTCAGTTATTCAAAGAAATTGCAGACTCCGATGTCAAAATCATCATTGCAGGGTCCAGCGTCGGCGAGCTAGCTCTTCACTTCCTTAACAGGTTCAACATTGCCGTGCTCAAAGTTTTATCCAAATTCGACCTCCGCCGAGTTTGTCGCGTCACAAATGCCACCCCACTTGCTCGCGTTGGTGCGCCAATGCCGGAAGAAGCTGGCTACGTCGATGTATTCGAGACAATAGAAATCGGCGGGGATCGCGTGACGGTATTGCGTCAACTGGTGGAAGGAGAATCAGGGTATGACGGTTCCTCCGAAAAGACAAAAACGGCCACCATCGTTCTGAGAGGAGCGACGGCAAACCACCTGGACGATCTGGAGCGTGCGGTGGACGACGGTGTGAATGTAATCAAGGCATTGCTGAAGGACCCCAGGTTGGTACCTGGAGCTGGCGCGACCGAACTTGAGCTGGGGAAGAGGGTAGAATCATATGGGAGTGGTCTGAAGGGACTCGCACAGCATGCCATCAAGCGGTATGCCACTGCACTAGAAGTTATCCCGCGGACACTAGCGGAGAATGCCCTCGGAGGCGCAGAGGGAAATGAAGTGCTTAGCCGATTGTGGGCTAAACACGAACAAAAAGGTGGAGAGGCATATGGTGTCGATGTTGAGGTAAGTCCTATTTATCCTACATATGCCCCCTTCTTATATGGCTTCATCTCCTACAAGGCGGAGCAAGACGGCACTCTTCTGGCTACCGAGCACAAGATCCTCGACTCCCTAGCAGCCAAGTCATGGGCTATCAAGCTCGCCACGGAGGCAGCCGTGTCTGTACTCAGTGTGGACAGTATTATCATGAGTAAACCGGCAGGAGGTCCAAAGGTTCCTCAACAGGCGGGTAATTGGGACGAGGATGATTAGAAAGGCATGGCTGGTCGTCTGCTGGGGGACTCCCTGTGCGTTTCATAATAAATCTAAGGCCAACGAACGAACTGGCATGGGTGTTGGTTGTCTTGATGATGCCTGTGAGTTCCTTCTGCGTATAGTAGTACAAAAATCACCCCAGTAATGATATTGGAGTTGGCCTATCGAATCTCGCTCATCGAGGTATGCGATCTTGATCATATCAGTCACTGCGGTACTGCCCCCTTGGACTGGAAAGCTGCTACACAGTACGAAAAACCAGATTGTGTGCACGCTCTGCGAGCTCGCAATGATGGTCTCCCAAGTAGTATGATCGTTCATACCACGCTGCAATACATAGCATGGCGTGGTCGAAGAGATTTGGTAGCCTGTGAAATAATGTGTGCAGGAAA
This sequence comes from Scleroderma citrinum, assembly GCA_029372045.1. Lineage (NCBI taxonomy): Eukaryota > Fungi > Basidiomycota > Agaricomycetes > Boletales > Sclerodermataceae > Scleroderma > Scleroderma citrinum. The sequence continues at coordinate 1,297,420 of JARFMN010000010.1, forward strand.
CAACTATGAAATGATGATGTCCTGGATCCCAGCCCAGAATCGAACTTCACATCCTCATCTCTACGAAAGACACCCAAGCATACTCTCCACAGAAAAGATGTCGATAGGCAATACCCTCTGGCTCTGTGGTGCGGCGTTCTGATGCCCACTGCAGCCCCGACCTGGTTCGACATCAGTAAAATAATGCGGCGATATTGCTGTCATTTCTATGAAATTGGTCAGGACATTACTATCATCCTTGTGGTCTGAGGACAAAAATATTGGAAAAGTGAGGGCTGATCACCGTTACTGGGACTTGCAAAGGCTTGTGTACAAGCTCCAAAGGACCATCTAAGTTGTCAGTGCAGCATGTATGGCATGGAGCGATACATGCTGCATTGACATACTGTAAGTATCCAAGGTTGCAAATAGTAGCACAGAATGCTTGCAGCTTCACAAGGCCGCCATCGGTGGGATCTGGTGGGATCCATCTTGATGAACTCGAGTCACGCAAAGAAAAATATACCAACACGTGACCAGCACAGCATAAGGACTAACATGAGAACCAACGGAAGACATTAATCCCTCAACTAAGTGATGAGAAATGCACGGTTAACAGAATGCAAAAGGATGAAGAACCCACAGGGTTTGGCAAATAATCTTTACGTAGGCCAGGCGACACTTCATGCACGTGTCTCCTGGACAACTTATAATGGGCGGGATGGGTGCCTCGTCCATCCAGAAGTTAGAATGAATCAAACCCTCACGAATTCAAAGGAATTCAGGAACAACATATCCGGTGATCTGCTTGTTACCGAGAACGAAGCAAAAAACTTGATGGTCGCCATGAACGGAAATAATACTGGAGAACGTGGCGATCATAGTGCAATAATACGGGAGTCTTTGAGTGAGCGGAATACTAATCCTGGTCATGGAGGCATGGTTACGAGTTCTTCGACACCGAGTTTGTATGAACCTCGTTTTTTGCAACCGTTGGCATGCATATAACCTCGAATGACCTGTATCAAGAGAAATCAGAAGCTTCGCAACTCTCCCCGCCAATAAAAGGTTCGTCGTTCTGCGAAATCCCAGTGAGGCCGGTCATGCCGGGTTGAATAGGCACCTATGAGGCAACCTCACGAAATTGCTTTCAGCACTGTCATTTGAGCCAGTGAAGCATGCACCTCTTATCTCTGGGAGATTATGACGCCTGATAAGTGGCCCAAACACCCCGAAAGTAAATAAGATTGCCCATGGTTTGAGAACGGAAGGTACTGTATCCCAACCATACCCTTGGAGTACTTCCTAGGCCGCTGGACTGAAAGCGGGGATAAAATAACCATTATAATATATCGCGCGGCTCGCTCAGTGAACATATAAATCAGCCCACCTGTCAAACAGATCAATTCAAGTAGGAGTGGGAAACAGAATAACGAACGGGGGATCATCAGATAAAGCCAATTAGATCGTCATATCGCACGGAAAGACTACGTACTACAAACGAATACAACACAACACTTCGAGGTGTTTGACAGGAAACGACACGTGTGTAGAATTCATCTGAGGGAGACCGATCATCAGCCCGTCTCCTATGAGAAAAGAAGGGTAGAATCATGAATCATGATCTTCAACACTGCTCCCGAGTGATGGTAAGAGCGGTGGTCCCCCAAAGTCAAATCACGAGAAAAGGAAGACGAGGATAAGAATATGGCAGCTGTGAGACGGCGCAACGAGGGTAAAGGGTCTATACAGACCACGCAATTAATGAGTTCCATTTCGCAGAGCTGCTTTAGTCGGCAGTCCCCCCGGCAAGTAATGAGTAGACCATAGGAGACTGTACAAGGTTCTTGGTAGTATGTGGCCATGCTTCCTGGGCCTGGATGCACGGTCGGTACAATTTTTCATCAAAAGATAGGCGCCACGGACACCATTCCATGAAAAACGTAAGCATGGGATAGAAAAGACGCCCCCGTCAGTGTACTGTCGCGATGTCTGTCAACGTCACCAAAGGGGTGGGCTCCAGCCATTCGAAACACGTCAATGGGTTCAAGGGTCCCGGGGAGGGGAAGGGCTTGGGACCATCAGTATATGATAGACTCCCATAGGAAACTACGGGGACTATGGAAATCAGCGCAGGCTGCAAACTTGGAGGTCGGTTACGGTGGCATTGCCATACTCGAGGGCTTCGATCGTCGTCCAGGATAAGCTACAATGAGAGAATATAAACTTCTTGTTGGACGCCACATATACAAACGCGGTCCCTTTATTAGCCCCGTTTGGTTGTCCACCTCACTTGCCTTGCGTGTCCCATCGTGGTTCATGAAAACAGGCGGACGGGACTGTGGACTCGCTTTTACCCTCAGGTGGGCGTCGCACGCGTCGTCGAGCGTCGTATCGGAGCTGATAAGCCAGTGCAGCGTTGACTTTCATTTCCAAGACTGTAGTAACCCTCGTTGTAAACCCGCTCTTTCTCTGCACTCGTTTTATCTCCAAAGCCATGCCACCGCGACGAGGTGCTCCGTCTGTGAACACGCTGAGCCCACATGACCCCACTCAGCCACCCTCCATACCCAGTTCACCCGCACTCCTCCACTTCCCCCAATCTCGCTCCAACTCACCCTCGGGGTTAACTCACTTCTTGTCAAAGCCCGCAAAGTGGTTTGGAAGAAAACCAAGCGAAGCGCGGTCGATTTCTGCTGCAAGCGAACCACGGTCGAGCACGAGTTCCGTAAGGAAGCCCAAGATATCCAGACCCACAGATCCCAGGCCTATCCTGACTAACTTCCACATTGAATCACACGCTCACGATGCCAGCAGGTAAGTAATTGCTTCGTCTTTGTGCATGACGCGTCCATCATTTGTGACATGACCCGTCGACCATGATTCAGCTGATTTCTCCCCTATATGTATGGTTGTGCTCATCCTCCTGTTCCAGATCTGTTGCCGACCTTGCTTTACATCCTAAAAAGTCCCTCGACTTTGATCACGCATCTACTTCTCCATCTCTTCCCTGTATAAACACCGGAGGAGGCCTTGGAGAGCTGCGAACCATTTCCCGCAAAAAATGGTCAAGATCGACGGATGATCTCGCCCACTTCACCAATCCATCCCAGGGTGGTGTGGACGACGTGTTTCAGAGCCGCATTCAAGAATATCGTAACCGAAGCAGCAGCAGTGCCACCCTTCATCCCCACTCATCAAACGATAGTGCTACACCTTCGAACTCCACTCATCATCCATTTCCGTCTATTGCATCTACTGTTCTCCTGTCCTCCTCACCCCCCAGCGAGAAGATCGTTTCGACAGAATCCAATATATCCATTTCTATCTCCTCACCTACCGCGGAAACATTTCCTGTTCCCGACGAACCATCTACGCCAACTGCGCGCAGCCACCCATTTGCGGCTAGATTACCCACAAAACTTTCGGCTTCTAAACTCGGCCTTTCCGCGAATAGTCCCAAAAGAAAAGGTTCTGGGGACTCTATGAAGGACAAAGATGCTGCATGTAGCTGCAACACAACGCGTGGTGTATTCCCATTCAACCTACCTTATCATTCCAATAAACACCCTCACCCGCCCCCTGCTTCAGTCTCGATGAATGGACCCACAAATGACAACAGCGTCCCCGAGTCTTCCTTACTGGCGCCCCCGGCAGTGTCTGGAGGTTCAGAAATCGACGACGTTGTTGATTCGAGGCGTACATCACAAATTGTATATAGCTCGGGGTTCCTGAATCGCATGGCAGATTCAGCGTCTTTAGTAAACGCCCAGAGTCGTCCTTACAGCACCGCCCTCAACTTCACATTATCCAAAGGATGGAAGCCTTTCAAGGCAGAACTGAAGGGTTCAAAGTTGTATTTCTACAAACCCCCCAGCGACAGAAGCGCCACAGTCAAGGAGCTATTTCCCACTAGCATTGTCCCACCGAGCCTCGAAGAGGAAGTCGAAGCAGAGGCATCTGAGGATGGGGGAAAATCTGGCAAAGCCAGGGAAGATAGCACTATCGGGAGGAAGAAGCGGGCATATTGGGGACGACGTACGCACCCAGAATTGGTCGTTGGCACGAACGGGATCGAAAAAGGAACATTCGAAGCGCTTATTCATGAAGCCGTCTTTGCAACGACATTCGTTACAGCGCAAGCTGCCGACTACGCACAGGACCGACCTGAGTTGGATGACGACGGGAGAAGGCCAGAATGGAAGGACCTCTCATCTGCGGTGCTTCTCTGTTTACCCGTACACGTAGAACGTCCCAAATTCGAAAACGAATTTACCCGTTGCTGCATGAACCTCGTCAACGGTGCGGACCCGAACGCCAAGGAACTTGAATGTGCCAGGGTATCCTGGATGGCACAGCAGTACCTCAGATACCATGGGACCCCGAGCGACGAGCCTGGATGGAAGGAGTTCATATCTGGCGTTATTCCCGACTTCAAACCAACTCAGGGGTTGTCCGGATCTACTGTTTCCCAGGCAATGGATACGCCTCAGCCTAACCTCCCACTGCCACTTGCGGCGGACTTGGACCACGGAACCTGCTTGTCGTGCCCCCAAGAAGAAGCAAAGATGATGTCATTGATCCAAGCGCTGGGATCCACAAGTGTCGCGTCACCGACATCTCCATCTGGCAAGGCACTAACTCCCAAACAACAACGCCCCCAACACCCCTTTACTGAGCCAGATGCGCGATCCAAAGCGTGGACTATACTTGCTCGAGACGGTTTCACTCGCGAAGTATTATCACTTCTTGATCCACACCTAGTTGCGCTTAGTCTCCAAATTTTCCACCGCCGTATCTTTCTGAATCTTCCCGAAGGCCTCAATTTAGCTCATATTCTCGACTCAGATGCTTCCCCTTCTCCCGCCCAACCCTCAGACCCAGATGCTGTTTCCGGACAGGCATCACCATACGGCAGATTATTTGGGAGCAATAACAACCCAAACTGGCTCACCAAATTGTTGATCATGCAGATTCTGGGCTCTGATTCCTCGAGCGGCACTAGTCGAACTCAAGAACGGAACTCGCCAACTTTCCACACACACTCACGCTCTGACATCATCTCCGTATGGGCCAGAATCGGAGAACTTTGTCGCGTTGCCGGCGACGAATGTTCTTGGATGGCCATTCTCAATGCACTGTGTTCCCGTCCTGTGGCACGATTGATTAAGGCGTGGAAACGTGCGGACAGACAGAGCTTACTGGCTGTGGAATCGTGGGTCTATCCTGAAAGGGACAGTCATGTTGTTACTGCCCGCACCCCCCTCATCACGGCGTGGGGCGGAGACACAGTGGAAGAGATTCGGAGACAACTTGACCGGGCGAGTAACGAAGGTGAAGAGCACTGGTTGCTACCTCCGCTGATGAAAGCGAGAGAGCTGTTTGAAGGCTTTGCAAACAAGTTTGTGCCGTCTGCCAGGGTGGCCGCTGAAGGGGCCTCTTGCTCGCAGGATGTTGAGAAGCTGGTGTCGTTCTGGGAAGAATACTCCCAAGAAATGAACGGACAAAATGCGCTCTCGCGCAAGTTCCAGCGGTATGTTAGGTTCCATTGACTTGTTACTTTGACTGACGTGGTCGATGCAGGATCGATCAGTTTATGTCCCTCTCCTTGGCGACGGAGCCCCGCAAGAAAGGTCTGTTCGAGCCCTACTTTTGGTCACAGGCTTCTTCTAGTTTCCACTTGTCATGTCATCCATTGGTGCCGCTTCTTTTTGTGGAACCTCTGCCAACGGTTACCCTTATTGAACGGAGCCGAGTGTGGAGAGGCCGCCTCGAAAGTGGCCCAACTAAACTTAGCATGGAAGAACTGCAGCAAATCCGCAACCTCGACATTTCTATACGTTCTCCAGGCAGGACCAGTGCAGAATTGTCCTCAAAAGAGAGGCTGTTCAATGTTGGAGACGTCGATCTGCGGGGAACGGCGATACCGGTGTATGACGGAGAACTAGTGGTTGTGGCGCACCCAGAAAAGGATCCCATCCCAGCTTCTAGACCGGCTTCACGCGCACCTTCGCGGCCGCCAAGTTCGGTTGTTGATGGCTCAGGAAACGAGAAAACCATGACTCGCTCTCCTTCCATCCGAGTTAAACCTGGCTCCACGCAAGGTCTTGAACGCAAGAGCAGCGTAGCTCGAAGGAATTCCCTACCTTCGATATCTCAGAGACCGAATCCAGTCGTGACAGAGGTATCGTCAGAGCGACCTATCAGGGTGTTCGTCCAGGCGGGTACCTTGGATCGCTTGGTGAATGTTCTCATTCACGGTTTGCAAGGTGTCTCCGTTGCAGTCGCGGATGACAATGGAGAGACGTCTTTGAGGGACGGCAATACGCGAGATCTGGTTGTTGACCATGCGGACTTTGCAAGAGTGTGGTGGAACGTCTTCCGAAGTTTCGTCACTCCCATCGTTTTCTTTGAGGTGCGTTTTCTTACCATTGGGGTTTCCAGAGACTGACGTCCCAAAAGCTCCTCCGTAAGCACTTTGTCGGCAGTAGACCTTCGAGCAACCCATCTTCCAGCGGACCAGTGCATGTCCTGCGATATAGGGCGGAGATTCTGGGAACTATGAAGGAATGGATAACATCTGGAGGTGGTGCACAGGATTGCCTGGACGATGCTCCACTATACGACACTGTGCGGGCGTTCCTCGATATGCAATTGGATCGTTCGGAGCTGGAATCACTCCCATCCAACGACGATCCTGAGCTTCTTCAATCATGGGAAGCGCTGGAGACGATGAGGAAGAATACTCTTTCGATGTTCATGTCCCACACATTACGGCCTCCGGCTCTGGTTGGAGTTAATCCAAGGCCGGTCACTGCACTTGGACGCGCTAGGAGTTTTGGGAGTCAAGCGCCAGATATTGATCTGGTGACTGCAGAAGATTTCGTAGATAACTTGAATGCTATGGGCTCCGCCGCCTTCAGTAATGTCACCGAAGAGGTAGGTCCTTTCCATTCGCACTGCCAGTCTTTCCTCATAGTTGGCTTTTAGGATCTCTTCACCACGGCCGACTTGCTCGAAGTGCAAGGCGCTGACCGCACGGGCTGGTTCTCACCTCGTGACCCCGGGTACACTGACGATATTGATATCCAGACGATGTATTCGCATCTAATGGACGTCGAGCAGTCAGCGATGGTATCCGAAATGTCACAAGATTCCTTATACCGTCTTCTGCCTCCGGGTATCCGGAGCTGCATTCGCGCCTACAATATTATTCGCAAATGGCTCATTTTTAAGTTGGTGGCCCCCAAACTTGGAATTCGACAACGCCAGTCCAGAATGGACCTTTGTCTTCGTGCCATAGAAATTGCTCGTCTTCGCACCTTGGACCGAGGTTCGGCTTCTTGTAATCCCAGCGAGCGGCCATGCGTGCGGTCGTTTGTCGAGGCTGTCGTTACGTCTGCTATCATCAGCCCTGAGAGTCGTATGCACCATCGACCATGGCAGAACGTGGCCAACATCCGTGGCGTGCAGTGTGACAGCCTGGCTACTCTCCTTTCCCGGCAAACTATACCCAAAACGACTCACGGTGACTCGCTTGTTGTTGACATTAGCTGGCTGCTTGAACGCATTCTGGAGATCGTCAGTGTTCCAAACACTGTTAGTATTTCACAAGATAATCCCCAGTGCATCATCAATATGGACAAACGGAGGTCGGTGACTACTGATCCTATCATGGCGATGACTACCAATAATTGACTTTGTACAGACATTTGTGCGATTTGATCCTCAATTTGGCAGCTCTTATGTCCAACGGAGGGAGGACCCGCGAGGACATCGATCGCAAAGATTTTGAACGCCTCTACAACATCGAGAAGGAAGTTACTCCACTGCACTTCGATCATCGAGGTATCAAGGACGAGGCTCAAAGAGAGGCCTTGCAGGCGCAAGTTAGCGGATCTTCCTCAGCGAAGAAATCCGTTCGTCCTTTCCAGCGACTCGTCGTCCTCCAGCAGGAGAAAAACAAGCGAGACAAGTACCTCCATGACCGCCTGAGAAAGGACAAGAAAGAAGAGCAACTACGTAACGAGAGGCGAGACGATTATCTCAACAAGGCCATGCGACCCCGCAAGCCAATGACGCAGGCACAAAAACAGCATCGGATTAAGAAGAGTTACTCCTCTGCGCTTTTCCAACTGATGAGACCGATTTCAAGTGCTTTCACAGACAGTACTCATGCAGTTGCCACTAAGAAGTCACCCGCGGAATTGGACTTCATGCCATCCGGAAAGCCGTCGCTTGTCCTCTCTGTAGTTGATGCCAAAGTGACACAGATCCCCAACAACGAAAGATCTTACGTGTTCCAGTTGGACACCGAGGACGGAGGACACTATTTACTGCAAGCGATCACTAAACCAGAAATGACTAGGTGGATAGATCAGATCAATAAGGTTTCTAAAACGGCTGCGAAACGGCGTCTCACGTACTTGGGCAACTCCCCAAAGCCTCAGTTGTCGGATCATATACATGATCACATTGTTGCGTCCTCGGCTTCTAAGCATCCCACTGCAGGTAAGAAGATATCGTTTCGGGACTACGTCAAGCTGATACAGTTCTTCAGTGTTCGGAGTGGAGCTAGAATTCTTGCTTCAACGTGAAGCACACAATGCAGATGTGGAACCTGGGACCATTCCCTCTGTGATATCTAGGTGCTTGTACGAGGTTGAGAACCGCGGATTGAGCGAAGTTGGAATTTGTATGTGTGGTGGCCCCCACCGCTTGCTACTTTTACTCATGCATTTCAGACCGTATCGCGGGCGCAGCTTTAGAAATCAATGGCCTCCGTGACTTATTTAACAATGGTATTGTCCCGTCCACAGAGATCAACACGGGTTAACGTGCTTACAGGTGAAATGCCGATTACGGAGACCACCGACATTCATGCCGTGTGCGATCTGATCAAGTCATGGTTCCGACTGTTACCAGAGCCCGTGTTCCCATCTTCTGCATACTTCAGCGTCATTGAAGCAATGAGTATGCAGTCCTTCCTAGTCCTAGATTCTTTCCTGAAATTGCCCACAGAAATCGAGAACCTTAATGCACGGTTATCAATTATCCGCCACGTTGTCCATTGCTTACCCCAGGCAAACTTTGACCTCCTCAAAAGAGTGGCAGAGCATCTCGACAAGTCGGTCTCTTGCATATCATCCCAGACGCGCGATCTCACTATTACTACTCCAGAGTCACGGACTATGAAGAGCATAACCACATGACTGCAGAAGCACTTGCCATCGTTTTTAGCCCAAACCTCTTACGCGCTCCAAAGAATGATTTTGGACTCATCCTGGCGAATATGGGTTATACGCACAAACTCGTCAAGGCTCTCATCACTCACGTGCGTGCTCTCGACAGTAGTTCTAGGTCCATGCTTACGCTTGTCCAGTTCCATGTCATATTTGACGAAGATCACGAAGCTGAAAACGATATGGAGGATGAAATGGAAGATCCTATTCTGGAAGAAGATGAGGACGAGGATATACCATCTCAAACAGGGGAGGAAGAATGAGGGAGGCGGTGCTTGTATCGGGCATGTAGTGGTGGACGCCCATCTTGCTGTTTTTCTTTTCGGATTGTGTTGTGTGATTTCTGGTCGCTCTCTTTCTTATTAGGTCTGAGTTTAGGATACCATGGACATGTACAGTACTCTGGCATACCACTTGCGCGTTCTCTCCCTCATCTCGTTCCTAGATTGCGGCTAAGTCGTTCGTGATGTGATTCATCATTCGTTGGATTTGCACGCTAACAATTACGGTGCGTACGCAGTTGCCATTCCCACCCAAGCGGGTTATCGGAGTCTGTCATAGTGTAGCGGTGTTTGGAATGTTAAATTTGTTCCCCTCCATGAACCTACATCTTGTTGACCACTTACATGGGAAGGCATCATTGTGGCGACAGCATATCTGCACGAGCCTCTCAGATCTGCATCCGTCTGTGTGTCGACGCTGTGAAGTGCACTGCAGGACCATCTCGTCTGCAGCCCAGACCTGATCTATTCATGTCAAGTAGTTCTTTACCATGGAACTAGTTCGTATAATCAACATGTGGTATTACATATCAATCGTTACAACTTGTAACATTAATTTACTTGAAATTCTGGACGATGTCCTGCCATGTGGGCCTGTTGAAGATGTCGTTCCACCATCTAAAGAGTATATCAACAACTGCCGTAAATGAGTACGGTATTGTACGAACCTTGCCACATTCGGCCTGCTGGTGAACACTTCAGATAAGTCAGCTGCAGTGGCCAACAAAGTGCCATAAGGAAGATGCTGAAGGTCGGCAAGGGTGAGGTTCTATGTGTTCGCATGGGATTGGTCAGTATTGATAGTCAAGCCATAATCCAATAGGAGTCACTCACATCCCCAGCGAGGTACTTCTGCTTTCCGAGAATAACGTCGTAAGCATCGAGTTTCGCATTGAGCATATCAAGGCGTTCCTTGACAACAGCCTCGTTGGGCTCAAGACCACGGAACCTGTTGCATGATAAGATTCTCCTGCAAATGACGAGTTTATGACAAGGTCACATACTTCTTGAAGACCTTCTCAGTTATGATAGCAGAGGCGAAGGGGTTGAAGTTGAACGCCTCGATTGACGCAGCCTGCTCGAACAGAGCCTCCTGCTTGGGATCGGTGGGGATAAGACCCTGAGTTCCCTGGTTGGGGTATTTCTTGATCAGATAGCGGGCAATAGCGCGAGACTCGTAGACGGCGAAGCCGTCTTCGTCCTGGACATTCGTCAGTGAGCTAGGTGGGGGATAACAAGGATTCCAACGACATACGACGAGGTAGGGGATCTGGCCGAATGGCTGCTTTGCCACGAATTCTTTAGACTTCTGTTCTCCTTTGCGGAGATCGATACGGACGATCTCCAAGTCGATATTCTTTTCCTTGCAAACGACGGCGACGAGACGAGTGCAGGTCGAGGTGGGGGAACCGTAGAGTTTGACAACCATGATTGTAGTGGGGATATCACTGGAGGACTAGGAAGGCATCTTATATATAATCCCCAGCTGATACCTGGAGGACATAAGTGGCTGATATCGCTGAGTAAGATCGTATGACAACTCCATGGTGAAACGAAGCCCCATGAGTCATCGATCGTATCCACGGGAATTGTAATAACACATGGTCAGTTGGCGTGCTGTGTAATGTAGATGGCGATATGTGAGTGAGAAGCCTCTAGCCATTGGAAGGCATAAACAGAATTAGGTAAGGATATGGAGTGTAAGCACTAGCGTAGTCCGCTCAAAGCTGTCAGCCTTTCTCAGCACGCGAGGCACTGCTTTTGATTTGATCCATTGGAACCTCCTCCAGGGGACAAGATATCTTCCGTGATGAACCCCCCCCAGGATCATCACAAACCACCCCTGTAGTAGAGGCTTAGAACGGGCGTAAGCCTTGGGCGGTGCATGGCTATCCCTGTATTGCTACCACCCCATTCCCATCCTAGAATGCCGTGTAGAAAAGCAGTGTAATTAACAACTTGGTGCGTGGGCGAGATGTGCGCCGGGGTGCAGAAATCAAGTGGCGCACACATACTTGTGCCGTTGGTCGTATGTAATGTAAGCACGCTAGCTTACCTGAGATCGGATTATCAGCATATGTACTGTCTGTGGTACTGAGCACTGACTGCCCAGTACTCCGCCTTTTGGCGTAACGGGTTAAGTGGATAGTCTGACCCTCTTGCATGTACTCCATGTCGGCCCAACTCGTGTGAAGTGAAATCGCCATCATTGGGCCGCAAGCTTGTATATTGCAAGCATTGCGACCAGCACAATGAATGGATTACAGATTTTTTGGCCATGCATGCCAAGACTTGAAAAAAAAAAAGCTATCAATGATCCCAATGTGATGCTGAGAACTGATCTTGGTGGTTGGGAGTGTATAAGCACTGAACGGTTCGATAGGACATAAACAGGTGTATACCATTCGTAGCTTTAGCCCATGCCTGCCCATGCCGAGTCACCAATTGAAGTGTAAGTTTGAAAAGACCGTTAGTCCCATCAACTTTGCATTTCTATTGGGGACACCCAATTTCCAGACATTGCATCACTCGTACCCATGCGAGTATTCATATATTCATAGCATACTCTGTAATCGGAATGGGGCTTTAACATCTTCAAAATTTGTCGTGGAGATGAGGTGGAAGTTTCCGTAGTCACTTGGGATGGAGATCATCGATAAGCAGATATAGGACGACAAATCCGACTTACTACGCATTAAAGAGTCTTCCATCCCTTTATTTCCATCCCGAGATCCTTTATGCGAACTGGCACAGGTTTTTCATGAGAACTATTCACGCTGAGGCAATGTACATGGCGACCAGACATGCAGAAGTGTCCGCAGAATAAAACCAATTCCTCACTGCAAAATAACTTAGGACAAATATGATTTGGCGGATTTGGAATCTCTGTGGACCGTCCCGTCAGCGTCATTTGATGTTAGAACTTTCAGATCCCATAGCTTGATTGTGCGATGGGCATTACACAGGGATACCTGATGTGCTCATCAGGAGGCTCACTGCGTGCTAACCTGTGCATAGTAATCCTGTCAGGGCATTTGCTGGCCGTGGGATCAGATTGGTACTGTTTCATTATGTCTCATTTTTTTCGCATGGGCTTGTGCCATCTTACTACGACCCAACTATGATAGCCTTTATATGAGACAACTTGCATTGTGTGTCGATAGCATTTTAAGGTGCGTATACTGCAATCTATGTTGCACAAACTCATCGAAGCACCCATTAGCGCCACGCAAGTGTGTTGCCTGGAATGACATCTCTTTGCGGGTCATTTTGTGATTAATGAAAAGGACGTAGCTAACGTGGCAGGAACCTGAGTGTGTGGGCGATTGTTGGCGAAGGTGGGTAGCGCCTTCCGGTCATGATCAAGACAGTACCTGAAGGAGACGAACATTGGCTGCGCGGGCAGGTTGGGAAGACCTCGCACACTGGTGGTCGTCGCGAAGAGGTTAGCTCGACCACGACAGTGGTGAGACTCCTGCAAGGTGATTCCAAGGAAGTAGCTGTGGAAACTCCGTAAGGATCTCAAAAGCGACATACTGCTTGACATGCAGTGTGAACCGGGTTGAGTGATGGAGAAAGGGAAGAAAGAGAAGTATGACATCACAGCCGCTCACGCAAAGATAACCGATTGTAGCCAAGGTTCCGTTTACTCTCTGCCTTCCCCCACTCTTTCTTCGTCTTCTGTGCAAAGACCCCATCCCATAACCTTTTCTGCTCTTTTTCCCGGAGTTCCTGCAGGTTTCTTTCCAAATCTTCACCTTCCAGCTCATACACACACTCCCTACCAGCCTCACTGGATTCAGTAAGTTTGCGTTCTACATCCGACCCACACGTGAATAGGTACGACTAAGTCACATAGGGTTAGGGTCATAGTTGGATTTCGTTCCACCTGATTTTGGCCACTGCACCTATATAGCAGCCTTTAGGTGATTCACACCATAGCCATGAGCGCACCGAGACAGACAAATCCAAAGATCACACACGATGAAGCATTGGTGACAAGCAGCAGCATCTGGTACGCAAATACAAAGTAGGTCAAACGCGCCGAACGTTGTGAAGATGTCAACACCCCAGCAAAAAGATCTGGAGACGAAGCATACCTGATACAGCAAATAGGCCACACGAGTTGTGAGAGGAGTCACAAAGGTTGCAGGAGAGTGGACTATATGTGCGAGCGGCGACGTGAAGGACTCCGACAGCCGCAATGTTGGTAGCACAAGGGCATATGAACGTGATGACGGTGCGAGACAACACACAGATGTGCCTATCAGCACCAAGAACCCCACGAACATGTCGAGCAGATGCACGAATGTACAAAGCATTACAGACAACACGATATTGGCTGAAAACATAGCCAAGATCGTCAGCACAGGTCGAAGATGCGAAACTCACCTGCTTTGGCACAAGATAAACTACCTGGGTCTAATAGTCCATGAAAAGGGTTGGCATCGGAGATGCCAATATATTCTGGCTGCAGAACATGCCAATCGAAGTCCTGCATGGTGGAAGTCAAACGATCGTCTTTGGATGAGTCGAGAGCAGTGATGATAAAGCAAGAGATGACAATGGACAGCGGCGATGGCACAGCGAGCAACGGCAGCGCTGACTCAACACGAGTCAAGACAGTGCAGCCAGCTGGACAAAATCAGCGCACAGGACAAAACGAAAGATCGCAAGATGACTTACCAATACCATCAAGGCCATCAACTTGGCCCAAGAAACGCCCTTCTGAAATCCTCCAATCAAAACGTCGACGTGGAAGACTCAAGTCACGACCTGCAGTAGTCAATAACCAAGGGGATAAATGACTTACCCGCAATGTCCATGCCACCGACTGCACACATAAACTACCAATCCAGGTACATTAGAGCCGCCTGATGACGTGGAAAACTAAAACGAGCACCTAGAAACGTCAATCAAAAACAAGAAACTCGAATCAACTACCAAAGAGCTTATCAGCCCGTGCAATTCCAGCCAACTCGGATATGAATGGAACGCGCCAGGAACCATCAAAATAGGTCAAACGTACAGAAACGGCAACATGTACGGCTGAAGATACGACCTATAGACGTTAGTGGCCCCTCCCTGTCGATGATTGATACAAAACACAACGACAGCAGTATACGCCTCATGTGTAACAATGATTAGTTTGGCTCGTTATGTTTTAGTGTTTAAAGTAAACACTCGCTGTCCCCAGAAAGCTGGTAGTTAGAGTAGCCAGTTCCTTCATAATCACGTCACATCATGTCTGTTAGAATTCGGTTGTAGTACAGTCCGCACCACTCGCGCGCTTATTAGTCAGCACGGTAAATTTTCCTGTTCGTATGGTAGCACTTCTCTTCGCGTGTTTGCAACGGGTTCACTGCTTACTTGGAACGGGTGAAGTTCCAACAATGTCACCCTACGGTAGCATAGCTTATGGGCACGTCAGTAGCTAAGAAAAGCAGGTACTGAAAATTAGTGTCACCAAAAATCAAGGCATTGAAAATCACCATCCCGACTCTGACGCTGAAAAGACGTGTCCAATAATTCATATACTTGTGCTGATGCACGACAACATTGATCATCAAATAACAAGTGGTACGGACACTCTAAAACCGTATCGTAGATACAACAAACATTACAGTTACATGAAAGCACACACAACACCGAACCAATGTTTCTGGATGAAAGCCGTAAGATTTGTGGTAGTTTTAGCGGCTGCCCTGCAGCGATTCATAGATTGATTTCGGCTACCCATGCCTAATTTTCTCCAAAATACAGTAAGACCCTGAGCTCAATAGACTGCCTGTAGGGAGTACCCTCCGGCGTCATCGGGTCCTGAAAAGCGCTGTGCACTGCCACAGAAGCAGTTGGGTCAGAGTCGAAGCTGAACCAGGTCAGTCTATTGCCAACATTGATCTAAATAGAATACCAACGTCTTTAGGATGACAAAATCCTCGGGTTCCATGGCACTCTTATACACCCATCGATGTCCGGAGTTGTATTTCACGCAGTTAGTATCGTCCTTGCGGTCAGGGTAGATCAACGTTGTTGCCATTAAGTCTCGTTCTGGATTTACACTGCGAGAGTCGCAGAGCGCCAGCGGCCAGTCTATAGCTGGGTGCGCAATTGGCCGCCAGAGGCTGACGGTCTGAAAGCGACCCCCAAGGAACACCTCGGCATCAATCGGCGAAAGATGCTTGTGGACCAGGGAGTGGGCAAAATCTCTGGTTTGATCCACATGGACAAGTCCTGCGGGGTATTCGTGCCTCACGGCGTCATCGCTACGGGGAGGACGCCTGCGACGGACAACTGGGAGGCCCATGCGTGAACACATTCTCACGATTAGCCAAATAATCAACCTACCATGAGCGAAGATAACCACCCTGGTTGCACCCGTAAGCTTCTTGATGAGCTCTATGCTCTCTGGATAGTACTCTTCTTTAATCTCTTCATCATTGAGAAACGTGGTGTGCTTTGCAGGATGACGATAATACTGAAATCCAGCATCATCGAGGGTGTATTGGTCCTCCCGCCCCCGAACATCTTCGATTTGGATAGTGTGAAAGTCATCAAGCCAGTTTTGTGACGGCCTGCCTGTAACGGGATCAGGCATCACGCCGATATAAGGCTTGGAACCATCAGGAGGGGGAAGTGAGTATCTCAGCTGAGCTGTTGTTGACATTGAGGATGATGAACCGTTACTCATGGATTATGAGACAGCGATATAGGTCATCCTTTATACCTAAACCATGGGAAGACTTCCGTCGGAACTCCACTTCAGATAATCCTGGTCTGATATAGCTTAGCTGCCATTGTGGTATTTACTTATTTTAGTGGAGCCAATATTCGGACCCGAGGAAACCTCGAGACATGACACTTGGAAAATTCATGCTGTAAGACATCGCTTAGATCGCTGAGGACCAATGAGAACGCTCGCTCAAAAGAGCCGTCTTGCTTGTTGACTTTGCATATGTATATGATGGGTCTAATTCGGCTGATTTAGTTGTGGAATCCACCCCTTTTAAGGATTAGCTTTTTCGTAAACCTTGTCTCTGTCCAATGCTTGCTGACTGTTAGAAAATCTCAGCAAGTGCATAGCGTAATTCGATGCGGATTAACCGGTTATGTAATTAGGCTGGAACCCAATTCATGGTACATTACTTTGCCCTAGCATCTGCAAAACGTAGCCGAGCTATTATGCTCTAATTGGTCTCCGTTTGGTTTAACTTTGTCGTAAACCTCGTCTCCGTCCAATCAGAGTGCGTCCTCAGCATTCAAAACCTCAGCAAGCGGATAGCGTAATTCGACGCTTTTGCTGATGTAGCCACTGCTCGGCACCTTATTTGTGGTGCTAAATGTTTGCCGTCAGTGTTCAATCACTAGCACGAAGAGTAGAACCATACCTAATGTTGCCGCGAGGTAAGGTTGAGGTGAAAGTAGCGATGCACCTCAAAGTCGGATGTGAGGTTGAGGTACATAGCTACTTGAAGTGAGTCCCAAAGCAGCACTTATCGCACAGCAATTTCTTTGAAGCCGTGCCATAGATCGTTACACGTTATCGGTCATGTCATCGGTCAAATTGAGGCAAAAAGGTAAGGTTCAATCGAGATGACGTTATTGTCACCTCAACCGTTACTAAAAGATGTCCTTGCTCTGCGGCAATACTACCGTTCACCGTTCACCGTTCACACCGGCCTCCTCAATGCCGAACCACCCCATTAAAGGCCAACAAACTTGTGGCTTAAACCGAGTTATCTGGGTAGTCTCCCATGCACCCTAACTGAATAAGAGGACACCTTGGTGGTTCTGTTCTGTTTTCACTGCCTCATGGAAGCCTTCTCCCCCAATCCCCTTTTTTATTGTATTGTACCCGCAGTGGGTGTCCTTGGTTATGCATATATAATCTCCCACTCTCATAAGGTGAAGTCTCTCTTCTCAGTGTCGATAAATAATTAAGCGTTATCATGGTTAGCTCGATCACATCCCCACTGTCGGGTCTTCGAGCCTACTGGGATCATATTGGTCGGCTTTCAAATTCGTGAGCAGTGGCTTTAAGATTGTTCAGCAAGGATTTGACCAAGTATGTTGCGTCCCTCATTTTGTTCCGAAGCCAGTCTGAACGGGGATGTCACGTACTAGTACCAGACGGGTGTTTTCAAGGTTTCCACTTTGACCGGATGGATGGTCGTTCTGAATCCCAATCATATGGATGAAGTCGCGAAACTTCCGGTTGATGTGATGTCTTTCCATGATGCAATACACCACGTATGATCCTAAAGACTTGGCGAGCACCTCACTAATCTGTGTCCATGGCAGTTGGTCAAACCAGAATACACTTTTGGACCAGAACTTCATCACAATCCCTACCATACCGCAATAGCTCGCACTCGATTCAATCGCAATCTCTCTGTCTTGCTTTCTGACATGAGAGATGAGATGATTGTAACTTTGGACGAAATGCTGGACCTGAAACCTAATGGTGATATTCCATGTTCGCAATGCAATGACATGTGCTGACGATCCATTCATGTATAGAATGGAAGTCTGTTCCGGTGGTTAAAACTATTCAAGGACTCGTTTCGAGAATGTTTAACCGGATAATGGTTGGACTTCCTTTGTGTCTGTTGTTGAAAATTTTGTATTCTATATTGCTCTGACCAATAACCAGGTCGTGACCCCGATTGGCTCGACTTAACCATGCAAGTTACCATCTCTGTCGTGATTGAAGGATTTCTGATAGGAATCTTTCCGGACTTCATGGCTCCGTGAGTCCTTCCATCTGCAACTAATAAGACCAGAGTTTCGGAGTGTTGCTACTTTTCAGTCTGGCTGCGAAATTCATCACGAAGACTTCTTCGAGGGTGAAACGTGGAGTCAAGCACCTTGATGAGATCATTAAGGTTCGCCTGAGGTACATGCAGGAATGCGGAGAGGAATGGGCAGATAGACCTGTAGGTGCACCTTGAACCCAAACATCGTTCGCACATATGAATCCTTGCTAGAATGATATCTTGCAATGGTGTTTAGACCACGGAGAGGAGACCACGGCCCCACTACTGAGTACTCGCCTACTGGGTTTCGCTTTCGCATCGATGCTCGTGAGTTCCCTTGGCCTCTTCATTGCTTATCTCTTACCGGCCCTCTCGACAGTCAAGCTCAGCTGTGCGTTTCTCCTTACCTGACTTCTTCTTTGAACCCAACATGTCTTGGACAGGTTTTCTCGAAGGTACTTTGTATCCTGGCAAAAAATCCTGAGTACGTACAGCCTCTGCGTGAAGAAGCCGAAATAGCTATCAACGAACATGGGTGGACAAAAGATGGTATCGCACAAATGCGGAAAATCGATAGTTTTATCAAAGAAGCGCTCCGTTTTGAAGGGAATTCTGTTTGTATGTATTTCCCCTCGCACCCTCTTATTTATCTCACTTTTAGTAGATCGCGCTGAACGAGTAACCCGGACGGATGTCACCCTTTCCGACGGAACATTCCTCCCAAAGGGGACAAATATCGCCTTTGCATCCCATTCCATTGAACATGATGGTGGCAACTATGAGAATCCTGACGTATTCGAACCATTTCGATTTGTGGATCTGCAAGACAAATGCGGTGATCCCTCTAGATACCAGCTCACTTCCCTCAGCCACGACTCACTTCTGTTCGGCCTAGGGAAATCTGCGTGGTACGTATGACTGCCGTTTCACATATTCGCAACTCGCTCAGCTATACTACCGATACTTTGTAGCCCCGGAAGGTTCCTGGCCGCCATGATACTGAAGGCTTTGCTTGCCCATGTTCTTGTGACTTACGATCTGAAGCCAGAACATTTGCCAGAAAGTCGATTCATCAATGGCGTTGTCATTACACCTCCCAGTGCGAAAATCCTGTTCCGGAAGCGACTGAATTAAAATAGGTTTCTTGGCACTCGTAAATGTATAGGTGTTGGTAAATGTCCATGTAGCTGTGGTCTGCGATTCTGGAGAACTTTTTCGTTTTCTGCCACAAGTTTTCCCCATCCCTAGAGTTGTAACTAGATAGCGTAAGAATCCTTTATATCTGTGAGCGATGATTGGCTATGCACACAGATGACAGGACCCCTGTATGGTAGGCGGCATTATATTCCTTCACCTCTGTACTTGCATAACCTTGATTGAATGGATGGATAGCTGTAAGCCTTCTGACTTACTGCGTCGGTTCTGTTTCCTTTTCCTTGCTGGTTTCTATACTGCTACTAGTATCTGTTTGTGTTGTGCTTGGTCAGGGTTGGTCAGCTATCATATATATCAGAGAGGTCGGAGTGTCATCAGGTGGTGCTGGTAGCCACCCCCTCACACCACTTGCAATCCACAGTTCGTGAAATGATAAGTATAATAAGATTCCAAGCTGGCACCAGGACCATGTTTCCCTTCCGTCGTGATTGACACTCACCTTCAGTGATTAGATGGTAAGCTGACCTTGAAGCAAGGAAATTTACTTGGACTCCTGAGCAGGTCATTGTACATACTCAAACACTCCATGACACATTCAGCACCCAGAATGGCACTCCAACATTCATGGTGGTTACACCACCTACTCTTGTGATGAAGCCCAACTTCAAAGTTCAGGGGGATGAAAGGATATCAAATTCAGACAGCGATTTGATTATAACATACTGGGACAACTATTGTACATTGTTACTAAATGCCTTTTGACATCTCATACTTTCCCAGAAATCAGGTTGAGAGTCGAGACAGAGGGCACGAAAAACCATTCTCCTCCCCTAGACGTGATAAAATACTCTGGGGGAACACCTGGAGGGTCGGTAGCAGAGGTTGGTGGATTCGCAAATCCCGTCAGAGCAATGGTCGCACTTTCCCCATTGCTGAGTGTGAGAGATATATTATATGGTTTATCTGGTCCACCAATGATGGTGTCTTGCCCTAATCGAATTGTATTAGTTGTGGCTGCACAAGATTATTACTAATACCAACCATGTCGTTGAGGAACAAGAGACGCAGGAGGGAAATATACATTGTCAGCAAACCCCACAGTCTGGCGGACAAACCCCGAGTCCAAGTTAGATTGGTAACAGACAAACAAGAGACCCCGTAGTGTTGGTGCTGGGAGCTGAAACAATTACTCTATTATTCAAAAATACTTCCGTTCATTGGGAGTGCCTGACCTCATCGCCATATGGGATAGCTGTTCGGAGGATGGAAGATGCTTCTATGAATTTCCTGTCTAGGTATGGGCCTAGGTTGCGAGAATTGACTTTGCGAATATGAGCGGTGAAAGGACAGAATTTATCTGTCGGTTCAGGAATGCCCGAGATTGAGAAGTCAAAATTGTTGTTCCTGTTCTTATCCGCAGCTAATTCAGGATCATCGAAGACTGGGCATAGTGGCAGTGGAGCTCCCTGGGCAGGCACCAAGTCAGAGGTAAGGACGGTACGAACTTGTACTTACCGATTGAAACCTCCCAAACAACCTTGCAGCAAAAAGATCAGTACCCTCCTTATCCGTAAGGGTTTTTCCATGTTCCACGGGCACCTTTGGAACAAATTCCCTCCATTTGGGGCCATTTCTCTGCTTATACTCGTTGAATCCAGGTACATCTTGCTCAAGCTTTCTGAAAACCATGAAGGTCCCGTCTGTTCCCCACTCTGGGCGCTTGTCGCGAACCGGATCACCTTCGTATCCAGTGATAAGGACACCTACATCAACTTCAGTTTGTCCAGGTCGTGGATGGTTAAGGCCCCTGTAGAATGGGTTAGTCCATGTAATCGTGATCTAATTCTGAATCATACCGCATGGCAGGCTGAGAGATTCCATCCATGAAACCGAAGTGTTCATGACCATCCATCTGGCCAGGTCTTACTTTACCTTCGATTACTTCTAGTGTGTCTATCGTGTCAGAAAATAGTCGGAGGGTCGCTGTAACTCCTTCCGAAACCTTCTCTGTGTCTGCACAGTCCATGAGTGAAGTAGTTTTCCAGAAAAATGGAGTAGTAGAACTCACTGTGCGCAGCAATGGCAACAATACCATGTATGGCACCTCGGTCAACATTGGCGGTACCATAGATTGGATCAAAACCTGGTTTGTCGAATATCTGGTCCCATTGCATTGTATCGCCAAGCAAGTCTTTGTTGTCCCTCATACAGAATACGTCGAACCGTTCGTCGCCCGTCTTCTCTGCAAGGCCAAGTAAATTAAGGCCAGCACGACTAAAGGCAATCTGCTGAAAGATGATCGGTAACTTCTGATTATTCCCGATTTTTTCTTGACAGATAGCTATTAAATGTTTGACAACATCAGCAGCAGTCGTAGGCTGAAAATCAGCTAGAGCTGCCTTGAAATTGGGGACATCATTGATGCGAAAGAAGATAAAGCTTTCTGCTTTCTAATTGTCCTTTTGCATATGTAAACAGACACGGTGGATGGAGTGAATATTTACCTTTGGAAATTTGAAAACGTCGCCCTGGATATTGTGAAGGTCTGGGAGACTTCCCTCTTCATCTTGCGGCAATCCGCCATCAGTCGTGATCAGAGGAATGACAGCACGACGATGGAAGGGGGAAAAGACTTCACGCGAAACTCTGTGATTGCCTAGTTGTACCATTGCGAAGGTAAAAGCCTTCAGTAACCTGAGGAATTCATAGTCTACCTCGCCAATAACAGACACAGGATCGACCCACTGTAATGAGGTTTGTGTGGATGTTAGGAGCCCTGTGGTGAGAGGGATTGATGTGTAAACTGCCGGCAGATGGATTGGTGAGATTAGCTTTTATGGAGAAGAAACACACTCAAACCCCTTTTGTCTTGTGGAGAGATGGCGATTCAGGCGAACTCGGCGCAAAGATGACCTCTGTATGGGGAAAGGTTGAATATGTGATGGTGTATGTTCGCTTCAGGGCCGACCCTGCGGAAGGGTGGATGGAACATCTTGAGCAAGATTAGAATGAGTTAAATGCTTCCGTGAGTGAATGACATGGGCAAATTTACCAGCGACCCCATATAGAGGCATGTAGATATGTAAGATATGACCCATGAGCCGGTATTATATCTTCATGTTGGGCATCCTTCTGAATCATGAAGAGAGTAAATGGCGGCGTTAACACGTGAAAATCGGGGGTAAAGATATATGCAAGTTGTATGAACTCGCTTCAGTGTTTCTATCCTGTCTTCTATAAAGGTTTCTGGAAGAATCGGGATGACCAATAGGCTGCAAGCACACTTCAGGAAAGTGTGTCAACTATGCTTTCCTCGGGGACCCGCATGATTCCAATTGGGCGCAAATGGGTGCCATTTTTCAGCGTGTTTGAACACATGTTCCCGAGCTCAACTTGGCAAGTGAACTATCTCCCCAAGAATATCCTAGTGTGATCCGTGAGCGGCCCGAGGCGGCAGGAGTGATCAAGTGGGCGATGTATTAGGCGGTCAAGCTAATCGTGTTTTGGAACCTCATCGGCTTTTAACATATGTACATACTTGCGAATATTGTGCACAAACTAAGATGGGAGGTGTAGACGATGTTAACAAGACCTGCACAGGCGGGAAGCTCTGTGGTCAAAACCAAGTGACATTCACATGGGCGACTGCTAGATGTCAGGGAACAGTGCGACATTACCGACATCAATTGAATTGAATACCGTAGCGAAGCTCCGTGCACTCGTGACCGGGAGTTGGTATACCGTGCATCCCAATTGCTCCAAATTGGCAGGGGTATATCCATCTTGGAGTGGTCAGGTGAGGTTTTGTCCCTGGCAATACATTCCGCTCGTGACGGGGAATACAGAATGGTATTGGAACACCCCTCGGGTCACCGAGAAGGGATACGAACCATGTCGACCATAGTACGAATATAGAAGGGTGCTGGCCGGTTAAAGCGAATTAAGATTCCTCGATAAGGAGTAAGTCGGAACGTTCCCTTATCTTCCTCCATCAGGTTTTGCTTTGGGGACGAGAATACTAAACTTGCCTGTTTGCAACAATTCAAGAGCATCGCAGGAATTGTCAACAGAATCGCGAGTTATCGTGGACGCGGGACCTCCCCCAGGTGATACTGCGTGAAACATGCAGTATCAAATTCGCCCAAATTGGAATTTAGCCATCGTGGCATCGCACTTCAGTCTCAGCCTAACGCTCGCCGTGGTGGTTAGCTCTTTCCAAGCACCATGCCATATAATTTGGTCTGTCGCTCCAAGGTTCACAATTCCTGCCTGACAAAACGGTTGACCACTGCAGGCATTCGGTCTCGCATTGAAGGTGTGGTCATGGAAAATTGTTATGAAGGCGTTCTGCATCCCATTCCTTTGTGGCCCTCTCTTGTCTTACTTCGAGGCTCGACATCCTTCTCTTCCGTTATTCTCGTCATTGCAGCTCCCATTGAAGGACTTGTACAACAACCAGGCTGCTTCTGTCGACGGATCTACAGGAGACTTTGATAAGCATGGGGGAACTTATCCGGCTGAATACCTCCCTACGGGACCTTGGGTTCACAACGGAGTCACGGTATGTTGCATGGATTTCAAGCTTCTCGGCATTGTCACCTGGTCGTAGTATGATCTGCCCTCTATATGGGGTGAAGGCTTGGACAACGTCGTCTCTGATGGCCAAGTCATAGTCCTAGAGGAGCCTACTTATATTCATGAGTTCCATATCCTCTATGCGGGTGAAGAGCCTTACTGTAAGTGGTAATCGCCATGCTATGAACACTCGGTTCGATTCATCTGTCCAGGGGGATTGAGTGAAAATTTCGAGTTACAATACGAGGATGGCTCTGTCAAACAGCTTCTCCGTATGCTTCTTACTACCTCATCATATCTTTACTTATATCGCGTGTTCTTCAGTCGGAGGGAAAAACTGGTGGAAATGGCCCTTCTTGGATTGGGGGGAGATCCGCACGTGAGCGCAAGCATCTAGAATTATTTCGGAACTCACATATTTTCATTGGATCAGCCCTTTCCATTTCACAGAATACGGTTCTGCAAAGAATCTGAATACTACTCACATATACCAGATATCCCTTTCCGTCCCATCTCGGGCTGCGCTGCAAAGCATCAAACTCCCGGAAACTGGACTCCATTACAATAGACTGCATATATTTGCTCTGACGTTGACCCCATGCGTGGATTCCATACTCGAACCCACGTATCCGGTGATCTCTGTCCGCAATGCCCGGTTCACCACACGGTGGGAGGACGTTAATGGGATCCGTGCTCAGGCTGTAGAAATTACGGTAGCAAATATTCTTCCTGCTAAGTTTGCAATGTCCCTATTCGCCTCTATTTCTTCGAAACACTCGATCGAGGTGATTGGACATGGTTTAACGACTGTAACCCGAGCCCACATCCACCGTCTTGTACCCGCTGATCAAACTCGAGTGGACGTTTTGGTGCTGAATAGCCACGGAACTGGTGAAGCCACGATTCTCGTCAGAGACGCTCAGGGAAATGCAGTGGGGATATCGCATGGCTGGCCCATCGTTCCATTACGTGAACACTGGACACCGGAAAGTGATGTATTGGCAACGCACGAAACGCCTACTTGGGTGAGCTTATGCGCTAACTTCCCATGGCTAGTTCTGAAGTCCTGACTCACTTCCAAGTGGAACAAAGCCAAATATGGGATCTTGTACGTTCTTTCATCTCCGTTAGGTTCGTAGCTGAATACATACACAAATCTATAGCATCCACTGGGGCCCTTACAGTGTTCCGGCTTGGGTAGGTTAAGTATCAAAGAGACTGTATACCGCTGAGACCTGTCTAGGGTGCACCTGGTGTTTACGCAGAGTGGTATAAGTGCATGACAAAATTCTTGTTCTTTTACATTCCTTACATTGCTGATGTTTTTTCAGCTGGCACATGCACATTAAGGGTAGCCCATTCTGGAAGCATCATCTCGATACCCATGGCCAAGTAACCCATAGCTAGGGTTAGGGTTAGGACCAATCTGACATCCTCTTTTCTAGGATGTCCTGTATGATGACTTCTTTGAGGGTTTCACAGCCTCTGCGTGGGATCCTAGTACTTGGTTGGACCTCATCGATGAAGCAGGGGCTAAGTACTTTGTCTTCGTCACGGTATGTGTTTGTCTTGTCTTTATAGAGCATTCTTTGATCGATCTTGCACAGAAACACCATGATGGTTACAGTCTCTTCGATACGAAAGAAACCACGCACAGAGGAAGTGTTTATTTACCTCCTTATCGCGACTTCTTAAAGGAACTCATGGAGACGGCCAAAGTTGAGAAACCACATATCCACAGAGGCACCTACTATTCGCTTCCGGAATGGTTAGGAGTCAGCGACAATTCATGGTCCTTGCACATTCCTGATGTGGATCCACAGGTATAACCCGTACTTTGCGAAGTACGGCTTCGACATATGGCCTGGAGGGCTGGCCCGTAATCCATACGATCCATCGCAACTTGAGCCTTACACTGGGATGCTTAATATTACTGACTATCTTGACGACCTCTTGCTGCCCCATATGGTCTCACTTGCTGTGGACTATGGAACCGAAATTATGGTATGGAGACCATTAATCATTACTGTTGATTGATCAACCTATACTTGACAGTGGTGCGATATCGGAGGTCCTAACCGGACCCCAGAGTTCGCAGCCGAATATTACAACAACGCAATCAAGCATGGTTACCAAGTAGTGATGAATGACCGTTCGTTAAGATATTCGGTTATCGATGACCTGTTTTGCTGATACCCTTATTTGTGTTGATTATAGGGTGTGGAGATGCACCTGACTATGATTCCCCTGAGTATGCGAGATACGGCACGATCCAGCCAAGGCCCTGGGAGACCAGTGAAGGGATGGATCCGTACAGCTACGGCTTCAACTCAGCAACTCACCCATCTGCATACAAGAATGGGACGACCATCATACAATCCTTAATCGACATTGTAAGCAAGAATGGCAACTAGTAAGCTGTCTTGCTTGCGTCATCTTACTGGTATTGGACTACATGCACACCAGCTTATTAGACATTGGTCCCACCGCTGAAGGCGATATTATCGATGCTATGGTTCAAAATCTCCTTGATGCAGGCAGGTGGCTGAAGTATGCCGGACAGTGCGTCTATGCGACGGTAAGATATGCCTTCACTACATAGGGGGGAGTTAACCAACCCTCTATCAATGCGAATAGGATTACTGGTACCAAACCTTCCAAGACGTGTCTGGGTTAGTGCGGTTCCTAACGACACCACGAACCTTTTGCATCATTTCTTTCGAGAAGCCAACTGGCGGCAAGCTTGTCGTTGACGCGGGCGTTGCGGTTTTACCCCTCCGCCCAGGGGATACCATCAGATTGTTACGACCGGACGCCGCATCGCCGCTCGTCTCTAACGCCGCCAGCGCTACGCAGCAAGAGGCTCTTAGCCTTGACTGGAATCTCGACGATGAAGGAGTGTTAGTGATCTACGTGCCTGAGGTGCAGGTTGACACGGTTGAATACGCATGGGCCTTCGAAGTTTCATATCTTGAGGCTTGAAATCGTGAGGGGTGTGCTGGTGTGCATTGGTGTGTATGATAATCACCCATTCCAAGGATTACCTCGGGTCAGCCCTGGGTTATAACTTGTCTGAAGTCCTGTAATATTTGTGTCCTGATATCGTGATGCGACGAACTGTAATATATTGATAGTAGGCATCCCCGCAAATATAAATATTTCATTGCACGCTATCCTTTGGCGAGGTTTTATTATTGCTAATTTGTGACAAGCCCTGCCTGCTACACCTCTCTTTCACTGGGCTAATCGGTCCGGCCTTCTGGTCGTCTGAACTTTGATGTGGTCTGAATCCAGGATCGGGGCGCACAGTTGTACCAAACCTGTCAGCCACTAATAACTCCTTTCACTGGCAGTCCCCGGTTCGGTTACTCTCCAAAAGCTGGAAAACCTCGATAGGTTATTCCTCTAACAGACTAACACCAGGCATCTCAGCTGGGCCATTGTGTATGCAAAGTCAATGCAAAGTAGCAAGCAGTTCTCACACATAGGTACTAAATCCAACAAGTCTTCTCCAATAGCTGGATTCGATGTTCAACTCGACAAGTAGGCCATGAATCCAGATTTCCCCTGCAGAAGAAGCCTTTTCCCCTACTCTTGAGAAAGGCACCGACAAACAGTGCCTGAACGAAGGACCTCAGGAATGGACCTGTATCCTTAGTGACATTTCCTCGCGTTCTGGGCACCATAGTTCGTGCGGTGTTGAAATACTGAAGGGTTGGAGAATGCTTTCTGGATCACCATAAAACACCTTCATATCATACATTGACTGCCACTTGAAACAACTAACTCGCCGCCTCTCTAGCAGTCACAACAACAACGAAAATTTAGATCGGAAAGGTGGAAGGTCTAGTATAATATCATTACATGTAGCACACGATTTTTTGCCAATAAATATATTGACGACTGAGCAAGAATTGTCTGTCCAGATTCTGTCGATTTATCACACATGTCACCACTTGAAACAGACCAAATATAGTATATCATAGCACAGTAATCTTTGTCATCAATCTATTCACGTACTAGCACTATTCCTAATAAGGTATATCTCAGCGCCATAGCTGGCCCTCCTGACATGCCCAACTGGCATCTCACTTGCAAAGCCAATACACTCTGATAAAGATGTTGGATGGTTAGGACATCATGGTAATAGCCATATCTACCTTGTGTAGTTGATTTCGGGGCCAAAAAACCTATATTCCTTCTATTTAGTAGTAAATAGTACAAATTTCACCATTGAATCTTCATGGCAACAAATTCCAATGTAAGAATGCCTGTCATGTCTACACAATATACTGACTAGGTGTACTGATCTACTACTATACTTTTCTTGTGTGATCTATGCAAGCTTCAACCATGGGACCCATTTGTTTCAACTGGCAGTCAATGACTGTATTTTGAAATACGACGATTTGGAGAACCCTAATCAGCGCAAGTTATGCGGATAACAGTAGATTGTGGGGAAGTATCAGCTCTATGTACACTGTGCGACAACAAGCGACAGCAGTGCATGTAAATACGATGTATCACCATTCCAGTAGTTAAGCTAGTTCCTCCATAGCGATACTGTACGTAGTATCAACATCCATAGAACGCTCATACCGTCTTCGACACTCGTGCAAGACAAAGGTGGCTGCAGCTAGGAGTAGAAGCGTGGCAAGATCATGTCCACTAAGCGCCTCCGTTTGGAAAATAGCCTGCATGAAGGGCACATATACCAGGGCAAACTGTACCAGTAGTGAAACCGATACAGTCGACAAGAGCATACGGTTCTGGAAGAGCCCACATCCAAGTCCCCGATTTTGAATAGCTGAGACGAGATCAAGGAAGACGAAGCAAGTGAATGTCTGACATGTCACTCGTTCAGAACACCCATAGTGACTCACGAAACTTCAGCTTACCATGGTTTGTTCCCTTCTAGAGACGTGATCGTCACCTAACGCTATGGAGTAGATGAATAGCGTGCCCAAAACGATGGTGGCTGCCGAGAAGGCAACACGCAATAGCACCTGTCTGGTAAGAATGGGCTCATTCTTCCTTCTTGGAGGTCTTCGCATTACTACTGGATCAATCGGATCGACACCTAACGATTGACTTGGGGGCCCTCAAATAACACCTTGAGCACCGAAATCTCACCAAGCAGAGTACAACTGACCGTCCATAAGGATGTTGATAAATAATATTTGCATCGCATTGAGTGGATTGCTATATCCAAAGAATGTACTGAGGGTTATTAGCGAGAGTGCTGCTGCTGCAGTACTAAGTTGGAAAGACAAGAAGTTTTGGATATTATGAAATATAGATTTTCCTAAACCAAAATGATCAACACGAATTCCGGCGGAATAAGTTATGGTATGTCACCTTCCTCGACTGCGGGCAAGATCGTGCTAAAGTTGTCATCGACGAGGATCATGTCCGCAGCTTCCTTGGCTACATCGGTGCCGCTCTTGCCCATTGAGATACCAATATTAGCCATCTTCAGTGCCGGGGCATCATTAACTATCATGATCGGACACACTAAGTGTTAAGATCCCCCGCATGATCGAGCAATGACAAGCTCACCGCCATCTCCAGTCATCGCCACTATTGCTCCTCTGGCCTGGAAAGCCTCGACAATGGCCATCTTGTGACGTGGTGTCGTCCGAGCAAACACGCTAACGCCGGCTACCCGCTCGACCAGTTGTACTTTGGTCATCTGGTCAATGTCTTTCCCTGTCAAGCAGTGACGACTTGGTTGACCAGCTTGTCCCCGTGTTGTACCTACACGAAGACCAAGCTTCCGTGCAGTAGCAAGCGCAGTCTCTTCTGCATCCCCAGTAATCATGACCACTTGGATCCCACCGGACTGCAGTAAATTGACGGCATCCGAAACCCCCTTCCGAGGTGGATCGAGCATGGCCTGGAAGCCAACAAATATGAGATTGGCTTTCTCCCCGTCGGGCGATGCTGAACGACTATTAGACACGCTGTGAGAACGGCGCGAGTTGAGTAGAGATACATTTGAGTCTGGTTTAGGGGAGTCCACGGCTCCATAACCGTATGCCATGGCAAGGACTCGCAGACCTCTTGATGCTGTGCTGTGCGCCCTGGAGAGAATGACGCTGCGCATATTAGAATCAAGAGGCGGTGTAGAGCCGTCAGAGACATAATAGAATCTGCAGCGATCAAGGACAGCATCGATAGAGCCTTTGATATAGTACATCTCGCGCGGGTTCCCACTGTACAGGACACTCTGAGCGTGGATGCCGCTGACAGCCATATATTTTTGCTCGGAGTTGAACGGACGCTCGGCAAGGCGAGTAAATGTCTGCAAGATGGTTGCTGCTTCAGAAGCTTATCGATGATCACTGTACTCACATGTCGTTGATCGTGGAGACCAAACGTCGACAAGACATTCAGCAATGCCACATCCGTGGATTGGCCAACGTAAACTCCTTCGTTCCCCGAAAGAGTGGCATTGTTACACAACGAGCCAATTTCCAGAGTTTTCCGGACAGGGGCTGAAGGTTGTGAAGACTGCGCAACGGTATCAATCGGAACGCAGTCGTCAACGACATAAATCTCAGTAACTGTTTGCTCGTTCTTCGTAAGCGTTCCTGGTGATCAATATCAAAACTATGCTTTACTGCTTCACGAGGAACCGTACCAGTTTTATCTGAACATATTACAGAAACGGAGCCAAGAGCCTCGACGGAATGAAGCTTCTTAACAATGGCCTTACGCCTAGCCATCCTCAGTACTCCGAGGGCAAGCGTGACTGTAGTCACAATTGGCAATCCTTCGGGTATAGCAGCAACCGCTAGAGATACTGCATCCAAGTTCATGGCAAGACACTTTTGCTAAACTCTTCTTACATACCTCCAATCGTGAACATGTCTAACCACGGGCGCTGTTGCCACATGCCGATGAGGCAAATGACACCGATGATGCCAAAGGACAGTAAAGAAAGTTTCTGGGCTAGCTCATCCATACTCAGTTGTAACGGAGTGCGCTTTTCTTCCACCTACAGTCGAAATGTGAGCGGATGGTATAGACAGTGTATTCCAAAAATGGACGTATACAAACATCTTGCATCATAGAGAAGATCATGCCAAATTCAGTCGAAATGCCAGTGGCGACGACAATACCCCTGCCCCGTCCTTCCATGAACGTTGTCTCAGTAATTAAGTGGCGGGCGATTCGTAGACGCCTACCATTTCTCACTAGAGTTCCCATGTAAGCGATGCAGGACCTCTCAGCAAGGGCCACTGGTTCTCCTCCCACCGTCCCACTGCCGGTATCGACTGCACTTGCGTGAAAAGAGTCGGTATCGCCCATACTACAATGTTGTGAATCCTTCAGGCGTGGGATAGTTTCACCAGTCAAACTGCTCTCGTCGATCTCGAGATCGACAGCAGTTATGATACGAATGTCCGCGGGAACACGGTCACCAGTGTTGAGTGCAACGATGTCACCAGGTACTAGTTCATTCGCCATAATATGCACTTCATGTTCATCGCTAGAAATGGGGGTTAACGGGTAAAGAAACCGGCGTGGGAGACACTCCTTGCCGAATGACGTGACAATGGTGAGGAACGAGCTTATTCAAGGCCTCTAAACTTTTCTCCGACCGTTGTTCTTGTACGAACCCCACTTTGGACGATGATATTAGTCAGTACCACAGGTTAAAGTGCGAAGAGGTGTTTACCGGTCAATACAATGGCCACAGCCACAGTGATGCTGATAGCATCATCGATATTCCCCATAATTGCACTGATTACTGCACTGGCGCAAAGGAGTAGAATGAGTGGGCTCTCGTATATTGTTTTCGCAAATTTCAGAATTGCAGGTTCAGGGGTGGAGACCGAAAATTCATTGAATCCATGTATAGCTTGCAAAGTAGGAATTGCAGACATCGAAAGACCAGCGTCAATGGATGATCGAAAATGCACCACTGTTTCCTGTTGGAGAGTCCTACATTAGGCTTTTCTAAGAGAAAAAAGTAAAAAATAAAAAGCGTGGATACGTGGAGAAACAGGAGTATTAAGGACAACCATTACGTTCGTTCCACAGCATGAAACAAATCTGGCCAAACATACCTTGACACTCAAGTGAGCAAAATGAGCAGACGGTGATCCCTTGGGCCTCTCTTGCTGAATGGTCTGGAAGCCGTGGTCAATAAGAGCATACTCATCTTCAAAACCATGTCTGCGCGCGCGCTGCCCTGTCACAAAATCGACGACCTTCTGCCATACCCCTTCTGTGGTAACGCCTGGTGTGAGCCCAGGCGCCAGTGGAATACTGAGAACGCGTTCGTGGTGCCTCCGTAGGGTGGTACTGTAAGCAAAATGCGTGGAAGCACCTGGGGTGGGCTGTGGTTCATCGGTTTGCGAAGTGGAGACAGTCGGGAAGTAGCTTGAAGCGGGAGGCGAAGATGAACGAAGGAGACCATGACTTGGCGTAGACGGAGTAACGAACGAAGGCAAAATGGAATGAGCAGATGTAGAGACCTCTTGTATGGTGGAAAGGTCGCTATTATCCTGACTTATGGAAGCTAGGTGGATATGGGAGAGTCTAAGTTGACTGGAGGCGCTCCTCCTGTTTTTTGACATGGTCCTGGGTCTCCAATCTAAAACGGAGTTCGACTTGCTGAATCCACGATACCTCGATCCTGACTGTTGGGCGAGAAGGATATGTTGGAATGGTAGCTGAACACGACACCTTCTAATTAGAATATCTGTGTCACGTGAGTAACCCATACTGTGACCTGAGATTTGTAATAGCGTTGACCGAATTTCTTCTCTTCATTTCAGCGACCACAAAACCTGTCCTGATGATGCCCCTGGTCTGGAAGCACCTTCCTTTTACCGTGCCGACGGTCCTCGTTGGGTCGGTTCCCCAATGGTCTCATGTTGTTCACTCCACAGGTCTCGCATGTCCTGGGTAGTTTGGTGTATGACTCCATGACACGGATGACTTCCAACTTGACTAGATACAAGATGCATAAGGCGCTACTTGAGAATGCAGCCATTTTGGATCATCTAATAGCTCATTTTACAGGCTGCTGACCAGTTAACATCACGACTGGCATCCTCTCTGGGAAATGCTGGGCATTTTAGAATAAAGCTCATGAGAGGTGAGTCACAAGTAATGATGGTATTCGTGATAGCACGTGGTGATGTCACTGCCACTGCTAAGTCACTTCTTCGGCACTGGCTTAAAAGTGACGATGGCGATAGTCGAGGGCGTCGCCGTTAGGTTAGTAAGAGGACCACATCTTTCTTTCGTCCACATAGCTGTTGTGCTGAAAAGCCGAAATACTGAAAGGTTATTCTTTAGTCCCACAGACAATGCATATCGAATTACGCAGATTCTTGGCTATTGTGCCTTTTTGGACGCTGTTGACCCTCCAAACGAAGGACGATGCACTACTTTTGTCCTTCCTTTGGGGGGCAGCCAGGAATGTATCTGACGAAATTTCTGTGGCCAACTTTGAACGCACAACTCCGATGCAGGTTTGAATTTAATACGAAAATAAAACGCAACTGCAGTGATACTATAGTTTGCGAGTCTGGTGAGTGCACGAGACAAAATCCGATGAGCAACTCATCATCCAGTCCATTCATTGGCATGTATTTATTTGCTTTCGTAACGCGGATAATCGATAACTCTTAATCCCCGATCCAATGTGGTGGCTTTACTCCATGACCTAATAGCTATGTTAACGGGATGTTTAGCAGCGGTTGCGGAATGATTGGCATGATTTATGTATCTGCTTGATGCAGTCATGTGGTTGACGTGCGCAGAGGTGCAGGTGCAAAACACTGCACAATGCATCCAGATATAGACAACACGCGGTGTGTACAATTCTAGTAACGAACCTCATGTCCACTTTCATCGCGAACGAAAGTTGATCATGGCTCATGCACAGTCGTCGCAATTGCACCCTGGGGGAAAGCAGATAAGCAGGACGGGCCGTAGTACCGTCTGCACGACTGGAACGGATATAACGGAATGTCCCAATCCATTCCTGCCACCATTCTCAACTTCGAAACGCCCACGACGATATCGCCAGCGTCAGGATACCTCTAAAATGAAACTTCGGTGATTTCGGACCACAAACACTAGTTGCGGACACCAGACCGCTCGGTGTTTGTGATATAGAAAGCCTACAATACATATGTTGAAGGAGAAAGTACATAGCTAGTACATGTGTATGCAAGAATGGTCCTAGAAGAACAATGTGCAGTACTTATGCCCGAATGCAAACGATCGTCGACTATCAAGTATCAACTAGGTGAGAATAAGTTACAAGGGGACTTCATGTTATGTCGTTAAATTACATAATTAGGCTAAGTATTAAACTCGAACAGCATACTCTTGGAGCAGGGGCACCTCAGTCTCTTCGATAACGCTGGTGAGAGAAGTAGAGGAGATTCCAGCCTCTCTAGAATTCGGGGCTATAGTCGTGCCTTGCGAGCCCCTGTCTCGAAATACATGGTCGAGGTGGCGCTGTATGGCGTCTGCACGTGAAAACTTCTTCCCGCAGTGTGGACAAGTCGGTTGGATGCCGATGTGAGTAATAAGGTGCCGAGCGAGGTTCTCTCGCTTCATCATCTTCCGCCTTGTGCATCCCTCCCAGAGGCATGTCACCTCGTTGAGATCCTTCTGAATCCTATGATGGGCTCGCAGATGTTTTTCGATGCAAGCTCGACGGCCGATGATCTCGGAGTTGCACGGCGAATTCCCGACATCCCAGCGGCAACGGTAAGAGGTTGTCTCGTTGTGAATGTGTTCAGCTTCTCCGTTGTTTTCGGGATGTCCAGTATGCTGAGATGAATAATTAGCCGGGCGAGTCATCGAGGGCAGTGGAACCCGTAAAGTCTCAGATTCGACGTAATTCGAGACAGCTGAGGTGTCTCTGGATATGCTTGAGGAAGTAGACCAACGGCTGTATGGCCCGTGGATGTTTTGTCGGATTGGGGCTCTGAATTGGCGGGTACTATCAGTTAATGTCGGTTGAGTCACATCAAAGGTTGGGTGGATCGAGGTAGCGTGTTGGTGTCGGTGCGTTTGGTTGCGCGACACGCCTGATTGGTACTGCGAGGTACCCATAAGGTTCTGATAGGCGTGTGAAGCCTCGGAATACAATATCTGGTTTTGGTCGTTCACTACATGGTCCAAAGCGACTAGGCCGGGTGAGAGGTGTTGGGTAGAGTCAGGACAGGCATGGGCGTCGTGGGCATTCAGTGGATGTCGTTGCTGGCTGGCGTGGGGTTGGTTTGTGAATGAGGAAGAACCCGTGGCGTAGGACTGCATGTGCTTCCATCTGTCACTAAAAATAAGATATCTGAGACCACAAAACGATTACGTCAGGGATGAAGATGGGTGGTCACCTCGATGCGTCGTGAATGTCACTTGGATCCGAGCAAGGAGACTGGGGGTAATGTTTCTGCATTGTCGAGATGACGAGTAGTGGTGAGGGGGGGCGTTGGGACAGGGAGTTAAGGTTGTGGTACTTAAACCGGCCAGACGTAGTGCGGATAGAATATCTTAAATCTACGTCAATGGCCGCGAGGAAACCGGCAAGTTATTCGATGCACATCGCGTGTCTCAACGCAGAACGTTGCACTCCATTTCGTTGCATTAATGAAGGTTGTAGTATTTTCCTGTGTTAACAAGATCACAATACAGCAGGGCTGCTTCGCGGAAACGCACGATTGCAGCAAGGGGGAAAGCCGAGGGCAAATTCGCGGAGAGTGTTGGTTACAAAGGCCCGTAGCCGCCTTCGTTCAGATATCATCGCGAGAAT
The DNA here is from genome assembly GCA_029372045.1 of Scleroderma citrinum. Classification (NCBI taxonomy): domain Eukaryota; kingdom Fungi; phylum Basidiomycota; class Agaricomycetes; order Boletales; family Sclerodermataceae; genus Scleroderma; species Scleroderma citrinum. The sequence continues at coordinate 1,333,196 of JARFMN010000010.1, forward strand.
GGAACCCAAGACACTCCATTTCTTTGGTCTCAGAAGCGCTTATCGGACGATCGACGACAAACCCGGAAACGTTCTCCACGTGGCATGGCCAGCCACACCTCAAAGGCCTCAAGCCCAAGCTGATGCAGCAACGGGTTGATGGAAAGGTGCACAGCCAATAATATTCTGCAGAGGTATCCGTTCCGTGCCAATGCCTGGCTTGGCCGAGAGAGGAAAGCCCCTGTGTGTATCGGAAATTTGACCGAGAGATTCCCACGCTCACCACGCCATGTCGCCAACGTTGGCTTTCTTCTCTTTGCTACTGTGTTGTCAGTCATTTTCATGGGTCCAACTACTAATCACGACGACTCACCTGGTCGAGGTCGCAATCCAGACAGATACTCGAGGGTGGAGGATAGGCGGTCGGATGAAATCCCGTATGGTAGTAGGCAGGGCGGACATGTCAGGCAGAACGAGCGGCTGCAACCCATGCGGGCCCACCGAACACGTTCTCGAGATATGCATCGATCCCGCTCTCATAGTCCTGACCGGAAAAGAAGGCGGTCGTATTCGCGTTCTCGCTCACGTAGCGCTCATTCTATGTTCCGCAGAGATCGCTCTCGTTCTCGCTCGGCTAGCCCATCTCCCCGACGGCATAGGGATCATTCACGGTCTAGAAGTCGATCGCGGTCGAGAGACAGGCACAGGCGCAAAAGCAAGAAGGACCGCCGAAAACGATCTCGATCGCACTCATCATCGAGCTCAGACTCTGGTTCAGGGCCTGATCACAGGCACACTAAGAGAAAATATCGTCCTCGCGGAGAGAAAGAACGACGAAAGAAAGAGAAGAAAGAGAAAAAGGTGAACATTTCTCCAGTTTCTCAGCTTCTCCCCTTGACCCTTTACTTGCTGCAGAAGAAGAAACATGCAACAGGGAGCTCCAGTGCTCGTTGGGGGAAATATGGTATCATTTCTGAGACCGAGTAAGGATATCCTGCCTACGTCGAGACTGTCTCTCAGGGAGTACGTGGCAGCATCTATAACAAGACTCAGGAGTTCAGAACATGGCTTCTCGAGGAGAGAAAGATCAATCCAGAGGCGCTCTCCAAGGATCAAGAACGCAAGGAATTTCAAGTATTCGTTGAGGACTATAACACCGGCATGTGTTCCTGTTTATTGCAAGCCTCAAGCTAACACGCCACAGCGACGCTGCCACACGAAAAATACTATCACATGGAGGCATACGAACGGCGCATGTCTGCTCTCCGTGCGGGTGAATTCGTTCCCCCATCGGATGATGCGTATGACCCCACAGCGGACATGAAAGCTCATGCAACTAAACACAAAAAATCGTCTGCCGAACAGGACAGCTATCTGAGTCGGGAACAACTCATGGAATTGCGCAAGGTTCAGAATGAACGCATTGAGGCTTGTGACCTTGTACTTATTAACTGCGGCACCGCCTGATTTCATTGCAGATTGGCCGAATGAAGCGTCTGGGTATGGACGTAAAGCAGAATATGGGCGTTAGGATGGATGGTTCCATGTTTGACGGGTAGATTGTGTAGTCTCCTTTTGTTTTTGGCGACAATCTGCGGAAATTCTGGGTGACTTGGAGCTATTTTCCTGTATTTGACAGTCACCCCCTGATTGAGGGTTACATCATGCACGGGTGCGTGTCAATCTCAGCTTTGCCAACATTACACTCTTGGTTGCAACCACTAGTCTTCAACGTTCAACGTCAACGCCAGCATACCCCATCACGCTCGGCAGGCTCATACTGGGTGTCACTGATAAGTGAGGTCCCGGAAATGGTTAGTCTGCGTGATACAGCTGGACGCCTCCGACACACGACACTGCACGGCCACAGCATGTAGTGTTCACATACACGCTCCACGAATTTCAACCGCCTACAGACGAGCTGGGCGATACACCCCGTTCATCAAGGTGGATGACGTCGAGAATGCCATTCAGGTAACGCATGTTGTGATCAAGACTGTCGGACAATATTGACCCTGGGGCACGCTCATCATGGAAGCTTGTTCTGCGCAAGACCCTAGGGTAGGCATCCATAGGTTGGAAGGTTATTTTTGTCAACTCATGCCTTCCGTCTGTTAATATACTGGCATTCCGCTCCGCAGATTTGACTATTTCATTCACCAAGTCAAACACCACCACCGTGCTCTGATGGATCGGACTCTGTGCCTGACTGCATCGTATGTTGCAAAATCATTTGCGGGCGCATTAACCACAATTGACATGTCCATATCTACGTGGAAGCTTAGTGGCTGAAGAATGTCTTGTAGGCGGTTCTTCGCTGTGGAACATATTGCCAGGAACAAGCTAAATGCACGGGTAGTGGGCTTTGCGCTCAGTCCAGGTAAAATTGCTATCAAATGGAATGTAGTGACATTCAAGTGGGGGTTAGTACGAGGATACCCAACCTGTGTCGTCGGACGCTCTACTCGCTACCTGTTCTTTCTAGGCTCCTTTTTTCCTTCTTGTCTGCCACAAACACCCAAATTTCAACAGACCTGGCCCTCATCTGAGCTGCTGCGCCAAACCAGACGGTGATATTTCCCACCTGAATTGCCCACCATTGTGGATCTGTTGGAGTATTCTCATGGCACTGCATTCAAGTACAAAGGGTTCTTAGCCCCGTCCAGCAGGCTCCATGCACAGGTTGTTACGTGGAATTTGCAATGATTAGCTTTCTGTATGTTAGCATCATTCCATCCACTCTTGTAGCCGAATACTGAGCATCCTTCATGATAGACTCTGTAGCGAGCATGCCAGTTGATGCCGCAGTCAAGACAACGACTGACAAGCAAGCAACTTGATTGATGAACTGTGCTACTGAATTGATGGTTTCTTATAGACAATTGGAGCTAGGGTTAGTCTACATTACCGAGTATTACGGCGTACACTCCGGAGTCCCTTGGTCACGCAGTCTTAGCACGGATGACTTTCAAAGGCAAGGGCAAACCTCGACATTCATTGACTTTAAGTGAGTGAGGTCAAGCACTCACGACAGTAATGAACCCCGACTGACTACTTCTTTCAGTCAGCATTTCGGAGGGTACTCTTTACCCTCCCGCAGCAGGCAAGACGGTGTACTTACACCCTCTTCAGGTTTGGTGCCTGTTCGCATGCAGTCTCATCAGGATACTAAGTGAAGTTCTAAAGATCCGTTATCGGTGCGTGCATGTTCATTTTGTTTCGCCACAAGAAACTCGATACCAAGGTTCCAGCATTCTTCATGATAGTGGAATCTAAAATTTTGATACTTACGTCTTCATCAATTTGCTACTTATATAAGATTTGCTGTGGCTGTCGAAATGACGAGCATAGCATCAACGTCACCGAGGTTTGGTCGAGCCTGAGCTTCTTGTCAGGGGCCGAATTATATCGTGGTCTGATGAGTATCTGTTCAACCTTGGCGAGCTTACGGTCAGTCGGATCTTGCACGATATCTCTTATCATGAAACGGTTTGACGGTCCGATAGCCTCGTGCATGATAAGAGTACGCAGTGAACTGTATTCGCGGCACACACTCAAGCAAGACCCATTAAAATGAATTGTCACTACAAGTTGTCAGGCAAGAAATTTGGGGAGAGTTCCATATCTGCTCCACTAATGCGAGCTATAATTACATAAAAATCACACTGTAGCAACGCGTGATCTTTGTTAAGATGCATCCGGGTGGGCGAGCCATAGAAGGCAAGCCGCCGTCATGACCCTAGGTTAGCCGCCTCGAGAAATGGATTCACCCGCACGGGATGTGATGCCACTCCCGCGGAGGCAGCATATAGTCAGAGTACTATAGGATAACAAAATAATAGAACTCTGAGGACGTCCCGCCTCGCACCTGCCCGATAGCTCTAAGCCTTGCCCGAGTCGCACAGTTGAATCCGCGCCCTCAGATCCTATCCCGCGGAACCATTCTATCCTACCCGTCCTAACAATCTTACCATACCATAGGGATATTTGCACATACGCCAATTGCATGTATGAAATGAACATCTTTTTAGAGGAACAACTTGGAGTCTATCAGGCCCGTTCGGACTGATACTATAATATATAATTGTATGTCCTTTTTAGGAAACATTGCCACGTGACTACGAAGAAAGATACGACTTCAGTCGACCATATCTAACAAAATTTCTAATAACAAAGTTTTGTCAGTGGTATTTATGTAACCGAGTTGGCTCTTTGTACGCCACGCCTCACCTGTCTCGTCCCCTTGCTGCGTCTATCCGACTTGCGGGGTTAAAGACGGACTCGGGGTGCCTTGACGACGCAGAGATCGGGCAGGCCCACTATAGTGGGTCTGGAATGTTTATTTGACGATCAAGATCAGAGCTGTTATTCTGGGACAATGAGTACTCGCCATCTGGGAAAGCAGTAGGAGCTATTGTTTCACTCGACCCTATTTGCCAAAAAGAATACAGTGTAAGCTCACCGCTGAAGCGCTGATACCTGTACTACTGTATATTGATCTTGTCTGTGCTTTGGGCGTCACGATCAGCCAATGCTGGTATGTCCATCCAGCTGGGTTTGCTTCACACGTTATCATTTATGAGCTGCATGGATTAATGTATGTGTCTTGTCGATTCAGGGCCGAACTCGTGGTGTTCTTTTTCCCGGGACTGCCGCTGAGTAGTCGTACACCCCACAGCGTCACCGAAATTGTTAGACTGTGCTCTGACCTCAGCACCACGCATGCATAGATCCTCCGCTGATCGAAATACGAGGGTTTCAATGTGGGTCTTTAATGTGAAGCACATGCTAGACACACGGTAAGCGGGTTGGCTATTGACTGACTTTAAAAAGATTCAAAACCTATTATTATGGGTAGAAGTTGAGCTCTGGCCGTGAATCTCTGAAAGTTGTTTGCCAATGGGTTTATCCGAAATAAACACAACTTGTGGAGCTAAAGGTGAACATTGTTATCAAGTCCATTTGGAATATCGTAATGGACCTTATACCTTTCCCGTTATTCAGCTCCTCCGAAGCCGCAATCGAGGATAATCGTTGACATCGAGTCACTGGCTGGCAGCCAAACCAAATCCAATGAGCGTAGCCGTAAACCAGCCTCCACGTGATGAAGTCCTGGGCGCCGCGTTCTCACTGGACTGTCATCGTGTAGCACTTGGCCCTTTCAAGTTGTCTTACGGGGCTGCAAAGTTAGAACCGCGAAGCGCTAATGCGGCAGTTTCGCTAGGACATACCCGGTAGTTTCAAGCTTGACCTCATACGGTGAATCGAAAGTAGCCACACTTCGGCGATGCTCAGCAGCTTTCTGACGGAAAATCACCGATTCAGCATTCGCATCCGATGCGTACGTCATATTGCTATGCAGCGAATTCTGACGACCCAGTATTACCCACTGGTGGCATCCGTGGCGTATCACAGAGGCCTTGAGGTATAGTAACCAAGCGGCCCAGTGAGCACGCCGCATGTGGGTTTCTCTCCCACACCCAGCTACAGGATATGAACGACGCCACTACACCCCAATTATGACCGCGGGCCTGCGAGCTGGTGTTCTTGTTAAATCTAATCGAATTATGTGAGTTTTGGGAAAACCAATGCAACGATCGCCAAGTGCAACTTATGCCAATAATTTATGAAGTTCACCACTTTTTAAAAATCTTTCTTCCCTTACTTCTCCCATCAACTTTTTCACCCTTAGATCTTGCCCTTTTGGCGAGGTGGATTTTGGTGTCCGTTCCGGCGTCATAGACGAATCTGATCCTTTTAGAATTCCGGCTCTGACTCCTTCGAACAAGTGTGGCATGGTCAATCATCAGAAAACTTTCAACGGATATCCTACATAAGGGGATGAGAGAAATTCACCTTATTCACAAAAATATATAGCGAGTCAAGGCTCCCCTTCACCTTGCCTCTCCGCAATGGTTCAACTACCGAATCCTCACCACTGGGTTATTGGAATTGATGGAGTCACTCATATGGGATACGACGTATTGTGTCTGCGTTGGTTCTGTCCTCATCCTTCCTGTAGAAATTCCCAGTTGGAAGGAGGCGATTGGACCGAGTACGTCGTATGAGCAGAAGACTTGAAACGTGTTTCATTCTGTTGCAGGTACAACTACGTGTGTCACTGGACAGAAAACCACATGTTTGCGGCTGGGACACGTCCAGTAGGATTCCCCCATCTTAAAGTGTTGTCTATGACTAACTCTCGTTATCCAGCACGTTCCCCCATTGGAGGTGCCGAGCCGATGTCATTGGGCTACTGTGACTCAGGGCACTCTTGTAGTCCCCTCTCCTTCGTCAAATGCCCAAGGGCACCCATCTCAATTTATCAACCGACCGCCAAATGTCGATGCCAGCCAGGTGACTGATTCCTCTCCTGGGGAAGGCACTTTCGAGTGCCGTTGGCTACAAAAAGGCGAAGAAGGGCCATGTGGACAAGTATTTTCACACCGGAAGGAGGTTGTGAAGCATCTGAATTACGCACACGGCGTCGGCGGTGGCTCAAGGCATGATATTACTTGTCGCTGGCTTCCACACTACGCGTCTTCGGTATGTGGCTGTCGCATTCAACGACGTGCAGTTTCGCGTCATGTCGACATTCACCTTCATTACACTGTTCCATGCCCCCATCCCAGTTGCAAAAAATCTTATTCCCGCCAGGAGTCGCTCAAGAAGCACATGAAGTCGCATGACAATAGAAACTCCGATGTATAGAACGTAGACTGTTTTCGCCACCGAAAGCTCGATATATAATCGTGGGGTTGGCTACTTTACAACATGCCCTACTTGTCATAGAATGGTTTAACAAACTTATATTGTTTTCGTGCCGGTGAGGGCTTACCATTTTCTGCAGTATCCTCAACCATAAACTATGATTATGTTGAACGTAATCGCAAGTCTTCCCCTTGCTGCGCTGCAGATCTGTACTTGATGATGTATATATAACTTCCCTGGTTCTGCAAAGTCCAAGAGAGATAGGAAGTGCCTGTCATCACGAAATGAAGTATCTGCGTTGTCGTGCTAAACGAAAAATCAACCTTACACTGATGGTTGAAATAGAAAAGGAAAAAAATTGTATTGAAGCAATACGAACAAATAGGAAGCAACTTGTACGGGGAAATTTTCAAAACATAAATCACACCTGCTGACTTCCAGCGGATCCCACTTCCCTACCACACAAAGGATGAGGACAGATGGAACCCGGTGTATAGGACCCTTTATTTCGAGGTTCTTCCAACGTTTTAGCGAAGTTGCGCGTAAGCAAGTTCGACGCCACTTGGGCAGTACGTATGCCCCGAGCAGCTAGCAGGGGAAAGGAATGTTAAGACAGTAGTACCGGAAGAGGTGGACAATTCCGTGCGGAACATTGGGCACTTTAAATCGATTCCGTCGTGAAGACGCTCATTGTCTAACTTCGAAGGGGCCCGATAACGTCTGCTGTCATAATACAGGAAGACAGGTAAACCTGTCATTTGGTTTCCCTACTGTAGAGGAACGTGCCTGCTGTAGACATACCATCATTTACGTGGCGCCTAGCGGCCACAGGCTTCCACAGATGCTGTCGGACTCACAGCAACCAAGTACCAGGAGTAAGAGTACTCACCAGAGCACGAACTTTTGTTTGCGAGAATTTCTCACCGAAAATAATGGTTTTTTTGGGAAGTCTGATGGAAAGGATTACTGTTAGCGAAGTGAAATGGGCAGAAGGCGGCTTTCGGCGAGAACCCTTGCGTTGTGCTGCCGGAATGGTCACACCTAATTATATTCTGATCCACCGGAACATGTATCGTCATGTCCAAGATCACCGCAGTACAGTTCTCACCAGCAAGTTCCTAATTGTATTTATTAGGAAAGTCGCCATATCCCATGTTGTGATCCGTGTAGACCTAGTGACGTATTGTCGAGGCCAAGTTCGTGCAAATCTGTTACATTCTGGCAGGATGCAAAGTCCAGCGACTTCTGGTCATTCGCTTGGTTACGGCCATCACATTTGTGATGGCCGCCACCTGGCGTCTGCCACAGACCGAGTAATTTCCATGCTGTCAAGGAAAAGCGCTGTAAGAAAATATGCCAACTTTGTTGCTGTGTTAAGCATTATATTAGCATGCGTCCGTATTCTGAGGTCATACCATTTTATGTCGACTTTTGGCCCAGCTAGTGTTCTTTCATAACTTGGTGCTTTGCCAGTACTCCGGGCCTCGTACGTCGTGACAGGCCGTGACTCAGAATTTCAACTTCCACCACGCGTTCACGTGCATGTACTACCTGATCACGAATCCACCATTCGTCGTTCTTGCTGACGCCGACAACGACATCCTCACTGGTATGTACTTCCTATTCCATGCCACTCGAGCTGAGTTTCCGAATTTCGCGACCTTTTTTTTCCATTCAAGTGCATTCAGAGCCTAAGGACGTCGCACTAATCTATCGTATTCCTAGTAAGTTGGGGCTCCCTGTTGCCCGCCTCTCCCCCGATGTGCGAGTGCCCTAGATGGTAGGGTCTTCGACCCCTCATCAGTCCTCCGTTCTGGCATGCTTTTTAACCAAAGTTGCCTGAGGGTGAAGATGAAGGATTTGCGACGCTGTCGTCCATCACGGTGCCGTGGCGAGATTTTCCTGTGCATAAAATGAATAGGGGAAGATTATCCACAGGTGTGTTTTTGTGGCATATACGGTCATGCTTATTTTATTGTAGCAAGTGGAAGATCGATGGAACTATGTGCTATAAATTTCCATGTAAGGATGAACGTGGATAAGGGTGCAAGATTCGGGCCGATCCTAATCCCAAAGCTCGGAAGAGTCCATTTATTTCTTTTTTACAAGTTATCCGCGATTTGTTGTTTTGCGGCCCAGACAACCTCGGCGTTTTTATATCTATAAAGCACATGATCAGGTGGCGTCATCACCTACTAGTATGATATCTAACCAATTGTATTCCTGAAATCCTAGTAATCTAACATCCCTCATCGCAGGTGCCATTTGTTTGCCGCTCTACACAAAGCTTTTGCTGGCTGGCTGAAATCAATGGATGTGCGCTGGCAGAGGTTGAACGTGAATTGCCGTTAGGTAACTCTGCACAATACACCACAAACACGAACAAGATTCTTCTCACGCTACTCTGTATCTACCGAAAAAAGTGAGTGCCACTGTCCGCCCACGACGCCGTCAGCTAATTTTTATGGAGCTGTGGTAGATATTATTCCGCATTCCTATCGGATTATGACTAGCCATCAAATAGCTCAATGTATCCAAGTTTACCCTGAAATGAACACATACTCATACGTGCGCGATTGGGTTGATTATTTTAGGGTCGTTTTCGCGCTTTCTCCACATATGTTGTATATGACTGCCACTGGCCTTGTTGGCGGTCAGATCGTCATCAGCTAAGGAATTTCTCCCTTGGTGGCGTTCTAGAAGGATGTAACTTAGCGGAGTTGGATTGCAACATGCCCCTGAAAGCCACCATTTTCTCTGGAAGCTCGCCACGACACTGCCTCGGGTACTGGTTTAAAGGTATCACGTCTCCGACAAGCATGTACTAAGATTTCTGGGATGATGAAGGAAACCCCGCTTGTCTTTCTTTCATCATCTATTTTCACCAGCATTATACCGCTTTCTTTAGGGCCATGAAATCCTTTTATCCAACATCCGACATACACGCAGCTTCCCAACACCAGGCCGTAGGACTAAGTCGTTCCCCGCATGGTCACTACAATGGCCGTAGCCAGTGCGTGCAACTGACATTTCACTTGGCACGTGTAACCATTTCCATCTATACACAGTCCTACGGCTCCATTAGCTGAAGGTGTTGCCCAAGCTTCTCAAGGGACCCACGGGCGCGTCGTCGACGATATACTTCACGTGGAACGAACGTAAACCTCTTCTCATGATGCTTCACTACTTATTCACATACATTTGAGGTAGCCATTCTATCCACCCCTCCAAGATCCACCCATGTTTCCCCCATTTCCGAAAAGCCCAGATGCCTTCCCAGCATCCATGCCCACAGCAATTCGAAAATTTTGTACAGGACACTGTACCTGCTCCACTCCCGGAACTTGATGTGTCCCCCATGTCAGCACACCTCCTCGCCAGCGAAGCGCTGAATCAGCGTGTATGGTTCTATCTTCACTACCATAGAGTTCTCTCAACCTAGTTGGTTCAGGATATCGGCACTCTCCCTGTGGCGGGCAATCATGGCCAAGCACCCGGAAGTTTGAATAGGAGCATCAGCGTAAGCAAACACTTGCTATGGTCAAGACGCTATCTCATTTCTGCTATCTTCCGCCATCCCTACTCTCGATACGGGCGCTGTCATGTCAGTGGGACGAGCAAGACTATCGTGGCTATATCAATGCAAAGGTGTTAGATAGTCAGTCGTCTCGGTCCTATGTGGATTCGCACTACCAGCATGGAAGGTATGATGGGATGGACACCGTGAGTTACTCCCTTCTCGATAGGGGAGCAGGTCTAACGCAGTATAAGACCTCCATATCAGGTGGTTCTCCTGGTTCAAACTATTCTGCATCCTTAAACAAATTTCCTTTGTCGGGAAACCAAAGTTGGAACAATAGCGCCACGATCGCTGAACAAGGAGGATACGAGAACTGGTCAAACGCAAAGCACAGCATCGTAGATGGTCTTTGGACTGTTGTCAATCCACAAATTCCCCAGGATGCCTTGCATGGGCGGAAATCAACGGCCATGCCGCACGAACTAGTGGATGGACGAGTTTTACTTCCTCAATCTGAATCATCTGACTATGATCCGGATGTAAGTAATAAACAGATGCCAGACTTTCGCACCCCCTACTACGACGCCAACGTACCATTCCAAGAATATGGCGACACTACCGCGAATGTGAGTAGCACGCTATTATTGGTACGGTAACTTATGGAATCGTTAGGCTTCTGTTCCGCCGCATCTTCTCGATCTTCGAACTATTGTACTGCAATCTGAGTCGAATCATAATGCCCGTAACCAGCACTGCAGTCCCCATCACGCTGTTACGTCTGTCACTGGACTTACGCAGGCCATGGGTAGGAACATACTGGAAAGCATCCCCACGGACCCGGTCAATTATTCTGCATATGCACACCAAAGACAATGCAGCGTGAGTTTCAGTACGAAAACCGATGATGGAACTCTAACCCCCCCGCTAGAACTCACTCCCATTTCTCGGTGTCACTCGCTCCTGCTGTAATTTGTCCAGAGACTGTAGAGGGGGATATTGTCCTGATGTGCATTCTATTCCGACCCAGTGCATTGTACATCGTAACACGGTGCTGCGGACGAATCATCGGAACCTTCCGCACAATGCAATCCCGGAGGTGATGCCAAACGAGTCTGCTCCAACTCCCACTGCTCGCGTGGGACCTACTTCTTCACCAAAGCAGAGCAACAATGACGTCTTCCCTTCATCACAAGCACTTCCTGGCACCAATTGTTCATGGAGAGACGAAACTGGGTCTGTCTGTAGGCATTGGGTCACGAGCAAGGACTGTGCAACGCATTTAGCGGATTATCACCGGATAAAAGACATATCTTCCCGTCGCAAGATAGAGTGCAAGGCTTGCGATCCACCCAACACCGTCAAACGCAGGAGTATTCTAAGGCATTTCATGGAAGTGCACCTTGGGATTAAACGCAAGCTTTCGAAGAAAAGAGGCACGAAGAGGAACAGTCGCACAGCACATCATTCGCCGCCTGGCGCGTAGATGTTGGGGAAGACAGTCGGGGGTTAAGATTGCTGTAGAGTCTGGCCATTCGATTGTTGTCCACAATAAACTGAAATCTTGAACCATATCTGTCACTTGAGCCTTCTCAAGACGACGCTGCTAATTTCTGGGACACTGGTTATTATACATCGCTATTGTTAAACAAGTTCGCCGTACGGATATTTCTTCCGACCCTTAGCAATGAACCGAAACGCTGGCGATGTGTAGAACTCGATGGTTGCTTTCCTTTTGATGAATCCTGTACGTACTTCCACATCAGAGACATGGCGGCGAAAACTTGCTCATCGAGGTTTGATGTGTGCAGTGGGATCAAAATCAGACCGTCAAACCCACCGAAGGCCGAATTAATTTTTTGGGTGACATATAACAAGAGTATTCCGTAATAACGAAGAACAGAGGGCGTACTTGCGTGGTTCGGCGTTGGACTGGTGTTCCACTGCTCGGACCAACAAATAATATGCAGTGAGAAAACACAAAGAACTTCGAGGAATGGCTGTTCAGTGAAACGTAAAAGCAGGGGTTGTTAGGGTAAGCCGGTTTCAACAAGGGAAGGGCGTAAAGGGCAGGTTTCCGAAGTCGATAGTTGGTATCCAACGTGGCCTTATTCCAACGCCACACCTCATTACGAGATCAACTCAGCTCTTACAGCCCGTCATGATAAGGAAACCTGTTAAAATAAGTATGATCAAACGTAAGAACACCGTTGTTTCTAGTAACAGTATGTTCTTGTGGAATGGAAGTATTCATGCTGTACATATATGTGTCATCACTCACCTGCCACAGTACCCCATCTCTCCTACCATTATAAAAATCAAAGTATCGGATTTACGAGGACCTACAAGTACCGCTGTCCTGTGTTTGTGAACATTCATACAGGAACTTCATACAGGAACTTCTTCAGAGGCCAAGAAGTGGCAGGGGTAGTGACCAGGAGCGAAGGGAAAGAAAATCAGTACAGGTCTAGACATCCAATCCAGATATTGAATGCCACATCTTAGGTGGAGGGTTGGGAAGCCGATGACAGGGGTGAGTCACACCGTGACTGTGGCGGGTGGGAAAATGTCAGCCAATGCTCGAACTGTCGGACAACGTTGTCAACGGTTGCATATCGCGTTAGTACGACAGCGATGGTCCACAAACTTGGACGCACCTTTGTTATTTGCGGCGGACGTCTGGATATCATTGGCTCTTTGTTCATTTCTGTGGTTGCCACCTGCCATGGCAAGAGCTGAAAATTGGCAACATGCTGTAAATCGTGGCACGAGGCCTATACAGCTGCTGTGGAGACTGACCCTTATGTACCAGTGTGAATAGCGATGATGATGGACAATCGGACCCCTGCTGGAATTTGCGACTAACTCAGTCCATCGCGTGGTCATGTAATCATTGCGGCGTAATCAGTATGGTTTTCGTTCTGGCTTTGCACTGGTGGCTAATTCCACTCTCCTGACCCAGGCAACCCTCGTATCTTAAGCGATGCCTCTAGGAGTAAATCCAAATTCCTTAGAAGGTTTTTTACGTCTTCTTGGCTGCATCGACTGATCGTAGATGCTCGGGCCCCATACCAAGACTCACAGCTCAGGCCAATCAATCTGGTGATGTCCACGACCCGAATACACTTGAACGGATACGAAGAAAATAAAGTAGTGCACGGTCCGGGGTTATTACGCGATGTATTATATTGATCGTTTTGGCGGCATCATGCAGGTTCAACTAAACTCCAGCGATTAGAAGGTGTGTCTGCTCCCTTTTGTTGGAAAAACTTATTATAATATCTGTTATTAGTACATAACCACAATGCGACGAGCCGCTTGTATTTATAGGCATCCTCTTAGTTTGACCTTGACTCTGTTTGGTTTGCTACTCCTTTTACCTTTCTACCTGTATCCGCAACAGGGACACCTGAACTTTCATGCCTGACAAGGGAGTTCAATACTCCTCATTCTATCCGACTCAGTCAGTAAAACATACGCTAAATGTGATTCGTCAGGCAAGACTGATGCATGGATGCAAGCATGGCCAAATGTCCAAGGTAACGCGCGTAGTAATTTGTTGTATGCATGAATATCTGCTGAACACGAGATTTCAGATAATCGAGTAACCACTTCTCGCAGCAAGCGGGACGCTTTTGGTGCTATTATTGATAGGCAAACACTGAATGCATAGCTGACCTATTTCGTATCTGATTTAAAAGTAATTTAGTCGTATAACAGCGATTATCGCCCCAACCAGTGCAAAATTCAGTCCTAGTTGACAGCATTGCCTCGAATAGTACCCTGCACTTAGTTGAGGTAAGCAGATAAATGGATCCTTATTTGACTACATGTCCCTCTTACTGGCATCCTCGGGGGTATCGGCACTTTCTTGCGAAGCAGGTTGACACCCTGGACGCATATAGTATGGAATGAACTTTCACAGGGAAAAGACTTGGATCAAGTTTCCGGCAAATACAGCTCTGCGATGCGATGGAAACACGAGTCCTGTGTAGTGAGTGGACTGTTTCCTCTGAGCTAATTTCGGTGATAGACGTTAATGGTTGTTACAGCCCTCTGGCGTAGTTACCTCCAAAGCATTGGCTGCCCTTCCAATCTCCAAGAGATTGCTGTAATGGATTGGCTACCGACTGGCAGCCATTGGCATGCTCAATTTTCAGGGAATCTTAGTGTGAGTAACCTTATGTGCGTCTGCGACTCCGATGTCAAGTAGCAATGTACTCAAAACGAATCTATGCACAATGAACAAACACTCCTATTGAATTTTAATGCTGGCGCGACCCTCTCGTGCATTTCTCGAAGGTCAGGCTGCCATCTCATAAAGTCACCCTGCCATTTGCATAAAAGGAAACTCCCCGAGAAACATTCTACGGAATATTTTGCACATCAGAAGTTGTTGGCGAGCCCCGGCGCATTTCATCGCAGGGTGCTCTCCATCTGGCACTGCATCTCGACCTCCATCACCAACATACGCTACTTTATAAGGACTCCAGAATATAACCCCTTCCCTTCCCTTCCCTCCGTTCCTCTTCTCTTTCTCTTGTGTCTACTCTCTTGGTTGGAGGAATAAATGGTGAACGCAACTTCTACGCTATCTTTACCTCCAAAGTTCCACTTTATGGAAACAGACGATTCATGTTCTGTGCTGCGGGACCGCGTGGAATGTAACCACTACATTGTCCCTTTCTTGTATGTTGTTGCGATTGACTGCCGATGGGACGCCCTAATGTATTTCACAGCTCTGCTCCTCATGATGGCAGTGACAGTACCTCAGCACTACGGGCACAGATGACAGCATGTTCTAGCACGTCTCTACAGCATATACAAAGTCATATCTCTTACTTCTTCCCTCACAGACCTGGGTTCTCTCCGTGACGATCATCATGCAGACAGTCCCAAGGTATGTCTACAGTCGTCCGATCTGCAGTATCAACTGAACTGGTGCCGTTTCCTGCGGGACATACAGTCACCGGAGCCCAAAGTTTCCTTGCCGAATGATCAATTGGACTTCGTCTTGTCAGACGATATAGCACCAATGCACTCATGCACCCCACATGATGAACAACTACATTGGGAATACTACGTTAGTCATGGTAGTCTTTGACTATTATTTCACCTAATGGTTTCGCATGTACGTTTTTATAGCCTTCTGCTCGATACGATCCCAGCCTCGTTCCTCCGATACGTCCGACTAACGACCAAAACCTCAACTTATGTTTGGATACAGTAGTAGCGTCGGAAGTCACACCAACTTCTACAGCCGACCAACAGGAACGCCAGTTTGGTCATCGTGAAGGATATATGATGGGGATGGACGTGAGTTTCCCTCGTCTTCATAATATGACCAACAAGTTGAGGCTCTCTGAGGCTCCCGTCTTTGGTTTAAGAGGTTTTTATCAATCTGCAGTTCCAGATGCTGCTGAGTCCCCTTCTTCGTATGGCAGTTATGATGGTCCCTCAAATCGCAACCCCGTCAACGGGGGTTACAACGGACACAATGGGTCATGTGGCATTATTCGGAACGACTCTGCGACCATTAACTCGCAAAACTTTCAATATTCTGATTGTCGCCTGTGGGAGTTGCCCCCTGAGAAGCCTACAAAAGCCTTCCAGGGAAATCAATACGGCGACCACGGCCTGCATCAAACTCTTGGAAGATATGATGCACCATCTTCAGGCCTCCCAGTTGACTTCCAGATGACTTCCGTTAGTTCTGGAGCAGAGGGGACAACGTGGGATGTGAGCTGTGCACTGGCCATCCAGACATCGACTTACCGTATCCAAAGGGTTGTTCATGTTCACCTCTTCCTTATGTTCAATCGTTGGCCGACCCATCTGTCCTCAGTGCGACTGTTTCATTTGAGCAGTACGATTGCAATGCAGAAGTCCTGACCACAGCTGGGTATGATGTCCCACAGAATTTTCCTTCCGAATTTCCTGTATACACAACCAACTACCTGGATGGATTGAGACTCGCTGGACAACGGAGGGTGAGTATCAAAATAACACCTTAGATAGCCAGTATTACCTTCTGACATCTATATATCAGACCCTCTCACTACCTTGTGCGGTGGCCTCTACTCCGACACACACCCTGAAAACCGCTCATTGGAAGCCACACTCACACATCGCTGTAGACAACGCTATCCATCCTGAAAGATTCGGAGAACATAGTGAAACGTCGATTGTAAGTTGTTTGTTCCCCAATAAATGTGATTATCAATTTCACATACATATAGTTACCGAATCCTTCTACTCCCTTTCAACCTCATGCATCGATTTCACCGCCATTACTCATCCCGTGGGACCAAAATGACACCCCAGCTTCTTCCAGAGGCATGGGTAATTCGTGCATGTGTGGATGGAAAGACGAAAACAATGATAGATGCATGGCCATGATGACGGAAGATAACCTTCGGGAACACTTGGCAGATCATGGTATAAAAAACATGGCTGGGGACATTCGCGTCAACTGTCGCATTTGTGACCCACCTCGGCCTATGAAGCGCAAGAGCGTGCTGAGGCATTGCAAGGAGGTTCATCTGAAACAGAAGCGTAGACCCTCAACGAGGAAGACTATCTGAAAGGATGATCGGGGAGGGTATGGCATGCTCTCCGGACCTTGTTACTAAAGGCCACAGCAGATGGAAGATATCATACTTTTTTCGACACCGTGGGTTATGCGTTTTCGACGTCCGATTAATTTCAGTACTGCTCTTAGGCATGTGTGATCCGGTAAACAGGGTGGCCTTCTATTCGTGATAACGCTGTTGTACATAGTACACCACCATGCCGTTAACCCAAAGTTGTATTTCCTTCGTAACTCCATTTATGTTTGCACTGTATCGGAAACCAAAGCTTCGGCCAGTTTGATGTAAATCAGTCCTATTCCTTATAGTACTATAATATCCCTACACTGCGCCAGTAAACATGTTATGCATGGTTTACTCAGTCAGATCCCATAATGAGAGAACGAAAAAATTCTTTTTATATTATGCTGTTCGTTTTCTCTTCTCAGCTTGGTGGCATGAGTGGTGGTAAAAATGAGATAGGCGTTGGGTAACCCAGATAGCAACCGTGTCGTGTATGTTATGAGCAGAAAGAGTGGTCGGAGTCGGAGTCGGGTGCCTTGTCCACCACTGTGGCGCAGAAACTTCTTTGCGCACAGCACGCCGTGCTATGCAGAGGGTCCCCCTACCCTCGGGCAACCAGCATGCACTGGCGGGTAGCAAAAAAGATTGCGGACTTGCCTGCTGTGTACCGCTGTTCGGAACTTCCGTGATCCTGGTTAGCTGCTGGTAAGGGAACTGCGACAGACAACTGGATCACAGGAGACTCGATTTTCACGCACCAGCAGATTGACACACATGTACACCCACGGGTCATCGCAGCCTACCACCTTCGGCTAGAATACTGTGTGGATTTGGTCTTCGCCTCCCAAGATGGCACGGCCAACCTTTAGCGGATATCACACAAAATCAGATTCTAAAATCTGCGCGAATTTTGATAACCACGCAGGGTGGCGGTAAATCTAACCAGTGACGACAGGTTGGCAAGGTGAAACCCGAACAGGAAATGTGTGAATAATTATGGAAACCAGGAGCGGTCGTCTGAAGAGTCAGAGTCATGTTAACTTTCACCTGGAAACCAAACTACGCGGCATGGTAGTTACTGCACATACAAGCGCCAAGTTATTAAGTTTGAACGTACCGATGTCTTCGCAGAGCCAAGAGACTAACAATATATATTACGCCCAATTGCCAGAACCACCTGACGACAATGGAATCCATGGACCAATGAGTCGGGTACTTGTACATGGACAGCCAGGGAGGACCCCAGTGTGACTCAGTGGATGGCCTTCGTGCTCCCACCCCTGGACATATCAGAATACTTCATCAACGCCAACTCTACATCGAAATGTGGCAATGTTATTGTATCAGAGTCAGAAAAAAGATAGACGTAGAGCAAGAGTGAGAATTTGCTCAATCTTGCTCTTCATCTATGAACCGTGATCCAATTTGCTCCACAGATCTAGAGCTCTGTTCGTTTCTTAATCTTGAAAATTAGTGAAGGAGTGGTAGTGAACATCTACGTGGTGCTCAAGACAAAAAATAGTTGTAACTACAAGTCTCAAAAAGTCTTGCGAAAACCATCGAATTTCACGTGATGTGACACACGGACTTCTAGCACGGTACTAATACTAGTAAACACGAAGATGGATTCAAGGGGGAAACTACTAGCTAGGGTGTACAATTTCGGGCCTGCAAAAGAGCGCTCTCTCATCAGGGGGCTTAACGCTACCTCAGCCGCCGCCCTTCCAATGTTGGGTAGGTGAACTGCCAGCTACGCATGCATAAAGGGAGTTGGCCATCTACTTGTGCGCGTAATGAGCAACCCACAGACACGATGCTGTGGAGGGGCATGCGACCTAATGTAAGGCTGCTATACCTAAGGTGGAGAGAAGTGGGTTGGAGGGGGGGCTTCCTCCCAGGAATAAACCTGCTGTCATACCACTACCACAAATCTGGTCGTAGAATGGAATTTTCGTACCCACGCAAGGGCTTCTCGTCCCCATGGGAGAGGTGAGAGCCCCAAGACAATGCCGCAGAAGGCCAATTGATGTCAGAGACGAATATTTAGTATAATGAACAGCAACCTGCAGTCAATGCAGTTAAGACTACGTAGTACTGCAACTGGATAATGGCCATCGTAGTGGTCGTTGTCATCGTTGTCATTATGATGGTGGTGGTGCGTCGTCATCGTCGCTGCGGTAAATTGAGGTTTTGTGGTTATATGTGCATGCATAGCACAAAGTGCTGGGGGGACAGTAGGCTGGTAGTATAGGGGCTACTCATCAGCTCGTTATCGCGAACGGGGACCAGCAGAACTCGTGGGGTGCATGGCTCACATCGTCTGTTTCTGTGGTACCATGGGTCTCGTCGCCCTATCGTTGTGGCAGCACCAGCTGCCCACATTATGGCCATCTTGTATGCCGCTCAGAGTGTTTCTGTGTCATCATCAGGGTCAGTGTTACATCATCGGTGTCAGCGTCAGAGTTAGCACGCCAGTGGCGTTATACATACATTTCATCCGATATGACAGGGTGCGTGAGCAATGAGTGGTGGCCATGGTCACGCTCGAGATCGAGACGTATGGGGGTGGTGGTTAAGGTGGTTCCAAGCTACCTAGTCGTCATTGCGAGGTAAAATGGTGGGATCGAGACCACCATTTCCTTCGCAGGTGATAATGTGGTTGAGGTCATTGGGGGACATAAATGTCGTTTTGGTTACTTGTACAGGGAAATTTTCAAAATATAAATCGCACCTGCACCTCCAGCGGATCTCATTTCCCTACCACTAGGGTAAGGATAAACGGAGCTATGTGCACAGGACCCTCTATTGCGAGGTTCTTCCATCGTTTTTAGCGAAGGTAGGCAGGTTCGATGCCACTTGGGCGGTGCGTATAGCTCGAGCAGCTAGCAGGGGTGCTAGCCGAGGTATGTAGAAAGGGAAAGGAACGACAAGGCATTAGCGCCGGAAAAGGTGGACAACTCGGTGCGCGAAATTGGGCATTTTAAATCGATTCTATCCTGAAGACGCCCATTTCCAAGTCCGAAATGGCCGATAACGTCTGCTGCACAATACAGGAGGACAGGTGAAGCTTCTATTTGGTTTCCCTGCTGTAGACGATTATTTACGTGGTGGCTGACTGCCGCAGGCCACCACAGATGCTGTCACTCTTACAGCAACCAAGTATCAGGAGTATGAGTACATACCAGAGCACCAACCTTCGTTTGCGAGAATTTCTCACTGAAAATAGAG
The DNA here is from genome assembly GCA_029372045.1 of Scleroderma citrinum. Classification (NCBI taxonomy): domain Eukaryota; kingdom Fungi; phylum Basidiomycota; class Agaricomycetes; order Boletales; family Sclerodermataceae; genus Scleroderma; species Scleroderma citrinum. Next base: position 1,353,224 of record JARFMN010000010.1, read on the forward strand.
GTTTTTTTGGGGGTCTGATGGAAGGGATTCTTGCTGGCGAAATGAAGTGGGGAGTGGGCGACTTTGTGGCGAGAACCCTGGTATGCTGCCAAAATGCTCATGACTATATTCCGACCCACCGGAACATGTATCGTCACGTCTTTCTCACCGGCAAGTCCCTAGTTGAATTTATTGGGGAAGTCATCATATCCTATATCGCGTCCGTGTTGATCTGGTGACTTATAGTCCAGGGCATGTCCATGTATATCTGTTCCATTCTGGCAGGGTGCGAAATCCGGCGACTTCTAGTTGTAATCCGGTTGGTTACCGCCATCACATTCGTGATGGTGGCCACTTGCAGTGTGTCACGGACCGAGCAATATGTCCATGCTGTCAGTGAGATAGCGCTGAAAATATGCCAACTCTTGCTGTGTTAGTATTATATTAGCATGCGTCCGGATACTGAGGTCATGCCATGGTTTGTATCAGTTTTTGGCCCAGCTAGTGTCCTTTCATAACTTGGTGCTTTGTGATTATCTGGTAAGTGGTGTGTTGTGAATCTCAATTTGAACTTCCACGTGATACGTGTTCTAGATCTGGTCACACCATTCGTTATTCTGGTTGAAGGGACAATGACATCCATACATCTCAGTACTTCACTTGAGCTGGATTTCCGTCTTGTCTGGAGATAGAGATGCAATGTTCTTGTCGTCATGGTCTTGTGGCGAGATATAAAGTGAATCAGGGGAGGTTATCAACAGGTATGTTTTTATGGCATATACGGCCGTGCTGTCTTTCAATACTAACATTCTACGAACATAGTATCACCGTGTATATTCAAACTTAATTATTCTGCTGATTTCAATGCACTGCCCAAGGATCCAGGAGGATCAACCAGCTGGACCGTGATCCCTTGGGTGCTTGCATCCCAATCCATGTCTCGAGCTTTATCTGTTTGTGCGCTCTCAATTTAACAGAGATTCACTCGTCAACTTACTTAGGAACCGAACCTTATGCTGTGTATAATGGGTGGCAACTAGGTGGACTATGCAGCAGTCCGTAACAGTTATGAGTGTCCCCTGAGTGATGCATTGGTGGGTTGTATTGCAACTGGCCATTTCCCACAAAAGATCAGGTATCTGGTCAGCATTCGCAGCCTAGACTCCTGGTTTTTGAAATACAATAATCATCCTGCCTCCTGAAATGGGCTGCATTGAAAAGTGGGTATTTACTATTTGGGCTCTACAGCGTTTAAACGACAATCTAATATATTGGGAGAAATAGAATTGTAACGGGTTAGGTGGTCATGTAGCAGGTATGGCCAATAGGGGAGCCTCGAGTGAATCGAGGGTGTGCCAAGTGCCTGATCCTTAGTTACGCTCTCAGCTATGTTTTGGTCACATCTGATTCAAAGTTGTGGTCACCATACAATCCAATGCTCAAGCGCTCATCCAGGGATTTGTGGCGGCAGGTGAAAAGATAATGGGCTGTATCTTTGCACACAAAAGTGGGCGCGGATGAGAGTGCAAAACCAGGACTTATCCTTATTTTCAGGCTCTATTCCTTCTGCGAAATTCATCCCAAAGTCTCGCCCTTTTCCGATTGAAACAAACATCTACGTTGTTATCGTTTGTGAAGAATATGATGATCCGGTGGTAGTGTGCTCCTACTTGTTCATTGTCAAACTATCGTGCTCCTGATGCCATGTTAATTCGACATCTTCGTTACAGCCAGGATTCGTTTGTCGTTCTACATACATTCTACACAATGGCTGGAATTGGTGCGTTCGCATTGCTAGGAGTTGAGCCCAACCAGATCGTTGTCATTGATAGTGTACAGGCGACTTTGCACAAGCACAAGCACCGAGCTTTTAGACTCGTCCCACGCTATTCAGTATTGGCTACAGAACAATGGATAAGTGCCACTATCCCCCCACGGCACTGTCAGCCAACTTGACGGAGCTGTAGTATACGGTATCTCTATCTCACTACAGCTAGCCATCGAATAGTTCAATGAATGCATACCTCATCTATCCACGATTCAGCTAACCGCTCCAAGATCGCTTTCATGTTCTCTTCACACATATCTTGTATGACTTCCATTGGTCTTCTCTGCGGTCAGGATCATTCCCTTCTTGGTTTGCAGGTGTTTCGTTCTAGAAAGGCGCATGGAAGTAACCTAAGCGGCTTTTTTTCTCAGTGCCAATTTCTTTGGAGGAGTTCCATTGGCAGCTTGCCAGTAACACTGCCATCGGAACCGCGGCCGTGTATAATACACGACCTTTGCGAAAAGGGTTTACCAAGTGAACTTGTCGGATGGGCAAGGAAGCCTCTCTTTCTTTCCTTCCAGCCGCTGATTTCACCAACTTCACCTGCCACTTTCTTGAGAACCATGGAACCCTCTTGTCCACCGTCCAACACAAGCGTAGCTCCCATATACCTGGAATGCATGTGTAGCGTAGGGCCAAATTGCTCTCTGCATGGCCACTACAGCGGTCGCAACTGGCGAGTACAGCTGACCTTTCACTTGATGCATGTAACCGTTTCCTCCCATATACAGCACTACATTTACGTTAAATGAAGATATTGTCCAAGCCTCTCAGGGGGGCGACAGAAGCATCATCGATGACACGCCCCATGCAGAACGAACGTAAGCACCTTCACAAATGTCTCACTACTTATTCACACCCTTTCAGAGATAACCATTCTTTCCACCCTTTCAAGGTCCGCCCATGTTCTCCATATTTCCAAACAATTCTGATACTCTCTCAGTGTCGATACCCCCAGCAACCCGAATTTCTTGCACAGGATGTTGTGTCTGCTCCACGCCCAGAACTTATGTCAGCACGTCACCCCGCTAATGGAGCACCGAGGAGGGACAACCACCCTGTAGGGTTCTACTTTTGTGGCCATTGGGTTCTTTTAATATTTCGGGACAGGGCACACGTCCTATTGCAGGTGATCATGACCCACGCGAAAATTTTAACAGGACCATCAGTGTAAGCAAATACTTGCTGTGGACAAGACACCATCTTATTATTGATACCTCCCGTCATGTCAGTGGGACGTGCAAGACCATCATGGCTATATCAACATAAAGGTGGATAGTCAAACGACCTCTCAGTCGCCCCAGCCCCATGTAGATCCGCGCTACCAACATGGGGGGTATGATGAAATGTTTAAAGCTGTGAGTTACTCTCGGTTTGATCGTGCTGCAAGTCTAACACAACGTAAGACCTCTTTCTCAGGTGGTCCTGGTTCCAACTACTTTCCACCACTTCCTTTCCTGGGAAACCAAAGTTTGAACAATGGCGGTACGATTGTCGAACAAGGAGCATACGATGGGTGGTCAAATACAGAACACGATGTTGTAGACGCTCTTGGGACTATTTGCAATCCACAAATACCTCACGATGTCTTGCATGGGCAGGATTCAGCGGCCATCCAACTCATTGCGAACCATAACATGGCGTTGCGGACAGTTCATCAGACTTTTCCGCACAATGGAGCCACAACACTCACAAGCCAATCTATGGCAATAGGAGACCAATTGCAGGAGACAATGAAAGCGAGTATTGTCTGTGTCTGTCTCTCTCCTTCATTTGACTCATGCGTTTGTCTACAGCCTTCAGCTCCGATGCTTGACCAGCCTGCCCATTCTCATACTCACTTGGCATCTACTTCTTTGCCGATGCAGACCAGTAATAAGGTGTTGCATTCGCCACATTCACCTCGCGGCACCGAGTGTCCGTGGCGAGATGAAACTGGGCGTACCTGTGGGGTTTGGGTCATAAGTGCGCGTGCTGCGACGCATTTGGCCAACCATCACGGCATAAAAAACATACCTTCTCATCGCGAGATCAAGTGCCAGGCTTGCCATCCTATCAAACTCATGAAACGAGAGAGTATTCTAAGGCATTACGTGGAGGTGCATATCAAAATCACGCGCAAGCCTTGCAAGAAAAAAGGAAAGAAAGTAGCAAATGGGCAGAACATTCGTCTCCCCCTGGCCTACTAATGTTGGCACGACAGCCAGAAATTAGTGCTTGACGATTATCTTAGACACAAGGACTGACTCGAGCAATATAGACCCTGGTTCTATGTCTATAGCCAGTATCGGAGGAACCAATAGAAGCTTTTTGCGCTCTTCGTGGGGGATGGCCAGTGAACAGAAATCAAGATTACCAAAACACTACTCCAGGGCAACATAGCACACGGTTGTATCTGTTGACAGGATGACTATCCTGCCTCTAGGTCATTTTATCTGACTACTATATACTCATCGTTCAGTAGTAACGATTTATCTTACATGTGACCGGTTATCACAGATACCCGAGAATCACATGGAACTGTACTATCGGTATCCTTCTTTCATGTTCTACAACGTTCTATCCCTAGATAGAAACTTACTCCTTCCATAAGTAGTAGTTGTAGTTACAATGCTCCAGAGTTTCTCCGTGTGCACAGACCATGTACAGTACTTATATATACTGTACTCCTAGGGTGTCATTCCCTAGGTTCGAATCATATATTCTCTCATCTCTACTGAGTGATCAGGTCCTTCGACACTTGATTACTCTAATAGCAACATACTCGTTCTTCTACTTCAAAGCACAAACCTCCAGGTGAGCACAGAGTCGCTGCGCCCTTCCTGCCTTTAGTTTGTTAGGTTATGAGCCCCGCCAGGCTCTGACTTGGTAGACGATTGTATTCAGCCTAACGGGCAATTCCCCAATCCAATCTATCATGTTTAGCTGGCTGGCAGACTTGTGCTTTGCAGTTACTTTCGAGTTACAGTATATAGCCTTCGCTCTTACTATAGCTTTGGCCTACTGGTCACTTAATGACAACGTTCCTTTCGGAGTCGTACCCCTTTTCACCTATATGGTCTACTTGGCTGTTCGTGTTGTATCCCTTCTCCAGTGGAGAGATGCCCCAGTGGCACTTCCACATCCGATCGCACCTGCTCTACCAGAGGACCATGATTTCCATCCAGCATTTCAGGGACTCGAACCATTCCCTCTTGGGGAAAATGGTTATCCCAGAAACTTTGATCGGGCTCCACCACTCTTCAACTGGCTATGCACGCTTTTCAGGATTACGACTTTAATCGTTTCTATGACTATCTTCCAGTCATTGCATGATTCGTATTCCCACAACCGGACTTTTGGTTACCGCAGCAGTATTACATGCAGCGAACCTTCTCGGTTGCACAGCGGCTTGGAATTGGCTTTGCTGAATCCTTTAGAACATATATGTTCTACGCCCCTTGCAGAGCTCTACCTGATCATGTCCTCTTTAACGACGTCACTCCCTTTGATCTTTTTCTCATGTGACATCGCTTATCCAGAAATGATCTCCGGTTCTTCGACGACCAATTCGCGGAACTTGTCGCCAAGTTCGGTTATGAGAACGGACTTTACGCCCCTACAGGCGATCAGGGAGAATCGTGGGTCCAAGAGACTCAGAATGATGCATGTCAGAGCCAGCATCCCCTCAAGAATCTGGACAATCTCCAACTCAATGGATCTATCAACAGCGGATTGGAGGAAGAAGCAGGGATTAGGAGACGAGGAGGTGAGGGCAAGGGCAAAGGATGTGCCCTATAGGCACGGTCTTCGATGGTCTAACTTCGTAGATGCGACTGAGCCGGACTACCTTGTAGCAGGTATTGTTTCCAGAGGAGCGAAGACCCATCGGATCTTCTCCCAAGCTTTCTGTCGCGAGGCCGCTCAGTCCCCCCTTCCCTTTATCACCTCTTCCTTCTTGGCGCCCGAAAACCCTTTTATGGAAATCCATTGGCTTTTCCACGGTTCCTATGAGGCACCATCGGCTAAGCTAACGAGGTATTCTACTCCTCACAGCATCGCCAACTTCTGGGGTTTCGATTTACCTGCCTTGAACGATGAAGACCCCTCATTACTCACTGTCCCAGCTTTCTGGATTGACACCCATCCCGACGAGTATTCACCAAACTCGATCTGGGTTCACCCTCTTTGGGATCCTAGACCATTTAGAGGAGCAGTTCCTGCCGTCCATGCCTGGAACAAGTACCTTGAGTCACACTTTAGGGGAGCTTTTAAGAGAGGAGCTTCAAATGAAAGCTCTTACCTACCCTTGTGCCTGGACCAACAGCCTGACGCTCGAATTGGTCTCTGGCTTTCACAGGTCGTCAACGTACGGTCTGATCCTAGGGTTCAAGCCACTCTGGACTCTCTCAAGGCCGAGTCTCTCTCACCGGTCTATGGAATTGCCTGGTGGCCAGGGAACTGCACAGTGCAGCATCCTTATGGACTCACGTCTTGGCAACTCGACCTCTGTAGAATCAACCTCCTTCCTACACCGGAAGCTGATGGCTCTGATTACATCTCTTAGAGTCGATCCCAGAGAAATGGAAGGAGCATTCAACATGGTCCTCCATTATACTTATCCAAGCCCAGTTTGGATAGAACAGCCATACTCCGGAGGAGGAAGGGTTTATGACGACATCTTGGACTTATCAACGGTCTCTTTACATACTTTTTCGAATCCCTCATATCTTATGATACATTTTCCTTACAAGGTTTTTTCCTGTTTCGCTCTTGGAAATGGCTAACTTGGAGTCGTTGGGAATCCAACTTCCCAACTACCACTATTGTCCCGACTATGATCTAGGACAGTTTTTCGAACTTAGGCTTCCGGATCCAACTCCGGTTGTAAGACCTATAGTTCCTCGACCTAGGATTCCTCCTAGAGTCATCCCAGTGGTAGCGCCTCCAGTTATCATTCCTCGACCATTTGTTATGATTCCAGATACGGACGATTCCTTTTTTGAATTATTGCTCTTACATGATTTGTAGCAATGGCAGACGAAAAAGCCGGATTCATGAAAAATATTCCGATTTTCGACACCACAAACTACCCCATCTGGGCAATTTCAATTAAGAATTTCTTACGCATACAAGGAACATGGCTAGTCGTTAACGGTACCACAACTAGACCTCCATCAGCAGCAGCAGCAGCTGGGCAACCAGCACCAGCACCAACTGCGGACCAAATTGCTTGGGATGCTCTTGACTCAAAGGCTCTCGGAGCCATTATGGGTCACTGTAAACCGATCGTCCAGATCAAAATGGACCGGTTTGCTACTTCCCATGAGGTATGGGAGTCATTACTGAACACTTATGGCAAACCCGGTGCAGCCGGAGTTTATGTGCAGTTTAAGCATGCCATGAAGATCTCGATTGGTAATCGAGAGGATCCACTCCCAAAGATTACCGAGATCAACAACTCATTCAGTTTCCTTGCCTCAAACGGCATGCCCTTACCCGAGTCAGTGCGAGCCATGATTATCATGGCTGCACTCCCATCCAATTGGGAGAACTTTGTGACGTCTACGCTCGCTATGCTCCCAGTCACCTTACCAGCAGGACAGCAGGGACAAACCCTGACTGTTGACGCAATTCTTCCTCGCATTAAGGAAGAATATTTACGGAGACACGGAAGAACACAACTTCCTAGGACTACCGATAACGTTGTGGGCAGCTCTGCCCAGCATGCACAACAAAACCAGCGACCAAAGTGTTGCAAATGCGGTAAAGGTCACAGAATGGAGGATCATTGGGAAGGAGGAAGACCTCCTACCGTTAACTTACCGAAGACGCAGGAAAAGAAGAAGGAAAAGAAGGGGAAAGGGAAAGGAAAAGGAGGAGGAGGCAAGGCCCCCTCGGATAAGGCCAAAGGGAAGCAGAAAGCTTCCACTCAAGAAGTCAATGAGGCTCAACTAGGGCCTTATATGTCTGACGACGAATCCTCAGTCGGACAAGCGTACGCAAGTTCCACTGTCACAAAAGCAGGTTGGTCTAATACATTCCCCTCATCAGCTCAATGTTCTTCTCTCGCTATTCAAACTAAGGTTCGAGAGGAGATGGAGCGTGATAGAGTCTGGAAAAGTGTTAGAACCTATAAAGACCCTTATAACGCCTCTTGTAACAACGGACCATATGCACCTATCGAATATGACTCTGACTGCTACGGAGCAGCAGGTCTTTATGCTTATATGTCAGACTGTGAGGGATGTCATCAATGACAAAAAGAAAAGGACGACAATCTATGGCTAATGGATTCAGGAGCGACAAGTCACTCCACTCCCTTCAGAAAGGATTTCCTTAGCTATGTCGAATTCAAGCAACCAATACCAGTGGGCACTGCTGGTAGCAAGAAAATATACTTTCCGGGTATTGGGACTGTTTCTTTTACAGTTATACTGAATGGAAAACAGGAACGACGGACACTTCGAAATGTCTTTTATTTGCCCTCAGGAGCGAAACATATCCTCTCCATACCATCCCTTACCACCAGATTGGGCTACACCTTTCAAGGTGATAAGACCCATACTCGAATCTATGACATGCGAAAAAGACTCTTCCTCGAAGGCACTCACGTGTTTCGCGGCTCCAATCTTCACTGGTTTACAGGAAAACCGATTGGGAAAAGTGATCCAAGATTGGCTCTTCTAGTGTGTTTGGACAACAAGAATATCAACACATTCTTATCCCTCTTTACCGTCGAATATTCCGACGTGTATAAACTTTGGCATTCAAGGTTTGGCCATCCTAGTGATCAGGTAATGCGGAAAGTTCCCAGCCATACCACTGGCCTTGATCACATACCACCTCAACCTAAACCTTTTCCCTGTGGTGAATGTCTCATTGGCAAAATGCATAGTCGTCCATTCTCTCCTTCTTGGACTTGAGCATCGGAACCTCTTGCATTGATCCATATGGACCTCTTACAGTTTCCTATGGAATCGTATTATCGTCATGTTTACTGCCTAACCATCATTGATGACTTTAGTGGCTATGGGTCTACTCTCTTGCTTTGTGCAAAGAGTGACACTGCCAAGTCCTTCATTGATTGGGTTTCTTGGGCAGAACGCCAGTCTGGCTTCTCTGTTAAATCGGTTTGTTCCGACCGAGGGGGGGAATTTATGGCGACTACCTTCAAGGAGTTTTTGATCTCCAAAGGTATAACTCATCAGTTATCAGTCGCTGATACTCCTCAGCAAAACAGTCGAGCAGAATGCTTCAACAGAACCATAATGGAGAAAGAGGAAGTTCTACGTCATGCAGCTTGCTTACCCAAGCGCTATTGGAACTTTGCTTTACTCACAGCAGTTTTTGTCTATAATCGCACTCCACTTCGACGAGTACAGTGGAAGACACCGTTCGAACTCTTTTTGAAGAAGAAACCTACCATTTCCTATCTTCGAGTCTTTGGCTGTCTAGCCTACGTCTTCATACCGAAGGATCAGCGAAAAGATAAACTCTCTCCAAAAGCAGAAGAAATGATATTCCTTGGTTACCCAGAAGGGACGAAAGGATACATTTTCCTACGCCAGAACAAAACGATTTATATTTCCACCACTGTTACATTTGTCGAGAATGTGTTTCCCAACTGTCCCGTAGAGAAGTTACGAGACAAAATCGATATACCTCTCCCAGCATCTGGTCCCTCAGAGGACTCTTCCAATGATCAGGATGGAAGCGAGACTGATCATCCCGCTCCAGGTCCTAGACCACCTACTCCAGATTTTAGTAACGACAATCCACCCAGGCCTCCAACTCCGAGTCCACCCCAACTCAGGCAGCATCCACCTCCCGTCACGGTAGAGGATTATTCAGACAAAGAAGAACCAGATTCTCCGGAATCTGAGCGACCAGGTCCTACACCAGAACCTTCTTCACCTGCCTTACCATCAAGACGTGAACGTTTGGATCAAGTATGAATACCGAACCCTCCTTATCTACAACCATCTCCTCCACCGTCTCCACCAGCAAGAGAAACCCCTAGTCAAGGTTTCCCTGGTAGAAGAAGACATGAACCTCGTCCTATTCCATCATTCATACCACCACTCCTTGATAGAAATCTTCCACCGTTCCTCAAAAGACATCCAACTGAAGCCCCTGACCCATCTTATCCTCCTGCCCCTTCTGCATTATGCAGGTCAACTCATGTTCCTGTTCCGAGGGTAATTCCCAACAGTGTTTACGGAGACAGACCGCCAGTACAGGTTGAAAGGGAGTCTGATAGAGATTGGGAAAGAAATCTTGAAAACCTGCCACCCACACCAGAACGACCGAATATAGACGATCTCTATGAGGATAGAAATCCTCGACTACCTTCTGAAGAAGGGGGAGACGTCAACAGTCTAGTTCGCGAGCAAGGCTCTAGTTTTCTCCATTATCTTCTAGCTCAGGCGATTTCAGAAGTACCAAAGCAGTACAAGGACATTCTTCGGTTACCCAAGGAAGAACAGGAAAAGTGGAAGGAAGCAATGAAGGACGAAATTAGATCTATTCATGATCGACACGTCTGGACTCTAGTAGATTGTCCCCCTGATTGTAAACCTGTCAAATGTCGTTGGGTTTTTGCAAGAAAGTCGGACAGAAGATATAAAGCTCGCCTAGTAGCAAAGGGCTTTTCACAAATTTACGGAGAAGATTACGAAGAAACCTTTTCTCCTGTAGCAAGGTTTGAGACAGTACGACTGCTCATGGCCTATACCTGCTCTCAGGATTGGGAGGCTCATTGCCTCGATGTCAAGACTGCGTTCCTTTATGGAAAGCTTGATGAAGAAATATACATGGAACAACCAGAAGGTTTCGTAACTCCGGGAACAACAAACAAGGTTTATCGTCTTTTGTGCACGCTTTATGGCCTTAAGCAAGCAGCATTAGCATGGAATAAGGAACTCCACAAATCCCTACTTAAGTTAGGTTTTTATCGAACCAAATCAGATGCGGGAGTTTATGTCTACAAGACTAAACAAGGCCTAGTCATCTTTGTCATCTATGTCGATGACATTCTCCTCCTTTCATCTTCTGCTAGACTATTGAAAGACAGAAAAGAAGCATTTATGAAGATATGGGAAGTGCAAGATATGGGAGAAGTGAAGGAATACCTTGGAATCCAGATTTCACGAAATTGAAAGGATAAGACCATGACTCTTCACCAACAACCCTATGTCCAGAAAGTGTTGAAACACTTTCAAATGGAACAATGCCAAAGCGTGCGGACACCTCTTCCAAATGGTTACGTCCCTGCTCCTATTCCTTCCGGATATACCGCTACACCAGCTCTTCGACAGAAGTATCAGCAGGTTATCGGCTCTCTCCTCTATGTCATGCTCAGAACTCGTCCGGATCTAGCCTTTAGTGTCATTCACATGTCGTTATACATGTCTAATCCGACACAGCAACATTTGGACAAGGCAATGCATATTGTCAAGTACCTTTCGTCAACAAAGGACTTATCCATTCATTATTTCCAGAGCGAGTTATCTCTGGATTGCTATTCCGACTCAGACTGGGCTGGAGATAGGGAGACTTATCGCTCCACTTCCAGCTACTCTATGTTCCTAGGACGAAATCTCATTTCCTGGAGATCTAGAAGACAACCGACAGTCGCACTCAGTTCCACTGAAGCAGAGTATATGTCTCTATGCGATGCCGGACAACAGATCAAGTGGATCACCACTCTATTCCAGGAATCCCATCTTCGTTTCACAACTGTCATTCTTTTCGGCGACAATAAGGGTTCCATTCATTTGGCGAACAACCCAGTTGTTGAAGGTCGATCAAAGCATATCAATATAAAGTACTATTGGCTTTGGGAGTCCATTGAAAATGGAGACTTCAAGCTGGACTACGTGTCCACCGACCATCAAAGGGCAGATTCCATGACTAAGAATCTAACCTGGCAGAAACATGACTATCATCGCTTGTTACTTGGTCTTTATTGAACCAGTCTAAAGCGAGGGGGAGTGTTGACAGGATGACTATCCTGCCTCTAGGTCATTTTATCTGACTACTATATACTCATCATTCAGTAGTAACGATTTATCTTACACATGACCGGTTATCACAGATACCCGAGAATCACATGGAACCGTACTATTGGTATCCTTCTTTCATGTTCTACAACATTCTATCCCTAGATAGAAACTTACTCCTTCCATAAGTAGTAGTTGTAGTTACAATGCTCCGGAGTTTCTCCGTGTGCACAGACCATGTACAGTACTTATATATACTGTACTCCTAGGGCGTCATTCCCTAGGTTCGAATCATATATTCTCTCATCTCTACTGAGTGATCAGGTCCTTCGACACTTGATTACTCTAATAGCAACATACTCGTTCTTCTACTTCAAAGCACAAACCTCCAGGTGAGCACAGAGTCGCTGCGCCCTTCCTGCCTTTAGTTTGTTAGTATCCACCTTGTCATGAATATATTTGTTCCCTTTAATTGTATGTGTTATTATAGGGCTTAAGTGGAAAGTCTACATATGGACGGGTGACATCTAAATGTGTAGCGGTTTCAGCGAACAGATGTTGTCTTCAACTTTTAAAATACTGGTATAGCCGTGTAGTTCCAGCAGTCAGTTACCGGGGCCACAATGCCTCCGTGACATTGAGTACTCATCATACATCGTCACATGGCCGTAAATGGACCTTTGCTAGAAGGGGGAAAGTTAATGTCTTCGAGAACATTGAAAGAAATAGAGCATTTACAGCCTATCTGGGACACAGAAGTCTCGTCAAAAAGCAGATTTGCTGTAATCAAACGGTTGATTTCAAAGGGTAAGTTAGGCTAAAGACCTGAAGATAGTTCGCCGATTCGACGACCGCAAAGTTTTAACATCTACTGAATACCTAACTTAGATGTGTCTGGTGAGATGGCATGGCAACACGAATTGTACACCGCGAGACGCGTGGTGATAAGGTGAATCCGAATAGCACAAGGTGAGATGCGTGAACCGTTCCAACTGTTGGCAATATTATGATCCCACAGGGACTCCGCCTTACAACCGAGTATGCAGGATACGTTGTTAGTAACCCTGGTTGTTCCGCCAAGTGGTGATGAGATAAGTCGAGTATAACAAGCATTCAGAGGAAGACAATTACACCGCTAACTCATCCCCTCGCCGTCCAAAATGTCAATGAAACCAGGTCAACTGAACAGGCGAAACAACGGTTTTCTGTACGGAGGTATTTCCTGACCCTTCACGCGAACACCCCAGTGATGTGTAGAGTCCGATGGATCTTGTACTGACACATCATGGACACGGCGGCGACAGGTTGCCACTTCGAGGTCTATTACGCGAGGTGGGATCAAGATCGGACGCTAAACCCGCCGAAGGCCGAATTGATTTTGGGCTGATATGGAACAGGAACATTCCATGATAGTAAAAGAATTTGTCTAGGTGGCGAGGAGTTGGCATCCAAGGGGTCCAGTGCTTGGACAAGCAAATAATATAAAGCCGGAGAATACAATGAACCGTGGGGAATGGCTGCTCAGAGAAGAAAAAGAGTGAGGGCCATTAGTGTGGTTTCACAAAGGGAAAGGGCACAAAGGACAGGCATCGCGTGACCTCAAGCCAACCGCCACATTCAAAACACATCGTTATGCACCTTGTCACAGGACCCAAAGAACCTCTTATGACCGATGATGATAAGGAGACCTGTCGAAGTACACGTAAGAATATTATGATTTCTATGTAACAGATATTCCTGTGGAATGGAAGCATTTCATGCTGTACTGCGCATCGTCACTCACCTACAATATCTGATTTCCCACCATTAAATATCAACGTGTCGGATTTATGGGGATTTACAAGTATCACTATACTTGGTTTTACGAACTGACCATTCATTACAGGAGTACAGCAACTTCTTCAGAGGCCAAGTAGTGGCATTGGCAGTGGCTAGGAGTGACACGGAAAAAAATCGGCACGAGCCTAGACTCTTGATCCAGAGATTGAACGACACTTCTTGTGTGGAGGTTGGCAAGCTGACGACAGGGTGTAACGTGACTACGGCGCGGGGAAATGCCAATCGATGTTCGACCTGTCGGATGTTGTCACAAGCTGCATATCACGCTAGGACAATAGCGTTGGTCCACAAACGTGGACGTACCTTTGTCACATTTATGGCAGATGCTTGGATATCACCTTCATCATTCATGGTTACCAACTGCCATGACAAGCGCTGAAAGTAATCTGGGAATTGGCAATGTGCTGTAAATCATGACACGCAACCATACAGCCAAGCTATCCATGCTGTGGGGACGAACCTTTATGTACTGGAGTAGATGGTGGTTATGAGGGACGGATCCCCGCTGGAATTTGCAACTGACTCAGTTGTTCACGCTAGGTCACGTAATCGGTATGAATTTTCATTCTAGCTTTGCATTAGTAGTGGCTAATTCCATTATTCACCCAGACTACTCTTGTAACTCAAGCGATGCCCGTTAAACTCCTTGGACGATTTCTTGCGTTTGTCTGAGCGGCATCGGGTAGTCATGTTTGGGCCTCATACCAAACCCACAGCTCAGGCCGAATAATTTAGTGGTGCACTGCTGAGTCGGGATATTTACATGTGGGACATGTTGTACCATGCTGCTCGCTTTGACGGCTTCATAAGGCAGGTTCGATTGAATTCCAGGGGTGATTAGGTGCGTCTGCTTCCTTTCTGTTATAGAGACTTACTATAGTATGTGTTATTAGTGAAGTATGGCAAAGAACCGCCACCCGCACTTACAAACCTCGACTTGTTTCACCCGCCACTCCTTCGGTTTGTCTATCCTTATCTTTAAATGGGATACCTCACCTTTCATCAGTATTTCTCAGTCTATCTGACCCTTTCCCCTGAAGAGTATCAATCACTAAATGTGGTTGGCGAGCTAGAGTCTATTGGTGGTTGTAAAGCATCATACATCAAGGTAACGCACGTAACAATTTGTTGTACACATGAATATCTACTGAATATAGATTGCAGATCGTTGGACACCCACTCTTCGTGATGAACAGGATTGTTTTCGGTGATACTGCTGGGCGAACATTCTTTGTATAGTTGTCCGGTTTCATGTTTGACTTGACATAATTTAGTCATATTGCAGTAATTATCGCCCCAATCAGTGCAAGAGTCCACTTGATATAATTGCCTCGAGTTCCCTAAAGTCAGATAAGAGTAAGCGGAATAATCTTTTTTGATCCGAATATACATTCCTCTTACGGGAGCCACAGGGCATGTCCACTGGGTTGACACCATGAACATCTACGCCCGAATTTAACAATAAGCCATTCAGTGGGAAAAAACAGGAGTAGACGCGGCTGTGCAATTACAGGACCTGTATGGTGAGTGAACTGCTCCATCTAAGCCAATTTCGCTGATAGACGTTAATGGTTGTTACAGCCCTCCGGCGTAGTTACATACAAAGCATTGGCTGCCCTCCCAATTTCCCAAGAATTGCTGTAATGGACTGGGTGCCAACTGGCAGTCTAGCAGCTTTTGGCATGCTCAATTTTCGGGGAATCCTAGTGTAAGTGATCTTATGTGCGTACTGCGACTCCGATGTCAAGTAGCAATGTACTCAAAACGAATCCATGCACAATGAATCAATACACCCACTGACTTCTAATGCTTGCGCGACATCCTCTCATGCATCATGCCTGATACCTTTCGTAACTTTTCTCAGAGGTCAGGCTGCCATCTCACAAAGCTGCCCTGCCATGTGTGTAAAAGGAAACACCCAAGAAACATTCTACGGAATATCTTGTACATCAGAAATCGCTGGCGAGCCCGGCTCATTTCATGGCAGGGTGCTCTCCATCCGGCACTGCATTTCGACACCCCTCCAGTCCAGCGTCGCCTGCATACGCCACTTCAGAAAGATCCCAGATTATAATGCTCGACCCTTCCCTCAGACTCCCCCCCTCTTTTTCTGGTGTCCGATTCTCAATAAATGAGCGCGACTTCTGGTCCATCGCCATCTCTAAAATCCGAGCACATGCAAACAGGCAGTTTGTGTTCTGAGCTGCGCGACAGCGTGGAACATAACCACTACACAGTTCCTTCCTTGTATGTTGCTGCGATTGACCACCTGTGTAACGCTCTAACGTACTTCACAGCTCTGCTCCTCGTGATGGTGTCTACAGGACCTCGGCGCTGTGGGCACAGACTGCCACATTTTCCAGTACGTCCCTTATAGCATCGACAAAGGAACTTCTCTCACATCCTTCCTCACAGCTTCAGGCTTCTTCAGCGATGACCATCACCCGGACAGTCCCAAGGTATCCATGGTCATCTGGTCTGCAATACCAACTAAACTGGTGCCTTGTCCAGCAGGACCTATATTCACAGGAATCCGAAGTGCCCTCACCCAATGACCAAACGAACTTCACTTGTTTGGGCGACACCGTACCACTGTCTTCGTACACCTCACTTGGTGATCAACCACAGTGGGAAAACTACCACGTACGCCTCGACCTTGAAAGCATTGAGTTCCTGTCTCAGTTTCGTATCAGACTTTTGCGCCTTCGCAGCTTGCGATCGAAGCACCTATGCCAACTTCTGTTGAAAATTTCAGGACACTCGATGTCAGTCATGGAGGTCTCTGTCCACTATTTCATCTAACAGTCTCCTCTTCGTGTTTGGTAGCCTTCTGCTCCATACGAGCCTAGTCTTTTTTCTCAAACATATCCGTCTGGCGATCAAGATCTCAACTCGCCATTGAATACAGTGCTGCTACGAAATGTCTCATCTACGCCCACATCCAGCCAACAGGAATACCTATTTGATTGTTCTTCAGGATATGCAATGGGGATAGATGTAAGTAACCCTTTTCTTCATAATATAATAAATCAGACGCTCTCCGAGGCTCCGATCTTTGGTTCGGGAAGTACCTATCAACCAGCAGCCTCGGATGTTACAAATTTCCCTTCTCTTTCATACCATAGTGGTCCCTCAAATTGCAACCTCGTTACTGTGGACCATAAGGAACCTAATGGATCATGCGACATCGATCGACATCGCGAAAATTACTTTGCGACTGTTAACCCGCAAAGCCTTCAAGGTCCTGAATACCAGTCGTGGGAATTGCCCTCTGGGCGGTCTGCAGAAGTGAATTCCATGGAACAATCCTTCCAGAGAACCCAATATGGCTACCGTGCCATGTGCCAATCTCCAGCAAGAGATAGTGCACCTTCTCCGGGCTTCCAGACGACTACGCGTAACTCTGCGGCAGACGGAGGGATGTGGGATGTGAGTTGTGTACTGGTCATCCAGACATTGACTTATTGTGCCCAAAGTTGGATTTATCACGTTTTCCTTATGTTAAATCGCCTACCGACCCATCCGTCCACAGCCTGACTATTTCAAACGAACAGAAAAATATGAATCACTGCAATACAGAAGTGTTCCCTACGGTAACTATGCACAACGTCCCTCGGAACTTTCAATCCGAAGTTTTTGTAAACACAGCCAACTATCCACAAGGATTGGGTCTCACCAGACAACAAAGGGTGAGCATAAAATAACGTCAGCAGGGGTCCATACTGCCTTATGACACTTATATCAGACCCTCTCGCAACCTTGCGTGGTGACCCCCATATCTATGTCACCAGATTTCGCCGAGCATGCCCATAACTATTTTCCACCGAATCATTCTACCCCGGAAAATGCCCTGCGAGCCGATCAGAAATCATTCTTTAGTGGACCTGTAGACAACGCTGTAGATAGCACTGGCTATCCTAATGCATTTACAGAATGTAGAGAAACATTGACTGTGAGCTATCTCTTGCCGTGACCGCGATCGATATATTCACATATCTATAGTTGCCAACTTACTCCATTACTTATCTTCCTCAAGCATTGACTGCACCGCCATCTTTTCCTCTGTGGGACCAAGGGGCCCCTTCCATACCCGCAGAGAACATCCCTAAAGCTGTCTCGATGAATTCGTCTACTGCCCCTTCTAGGCGCATTTGTGGATGGAAGGACGACGACAAACTCAATAGGTGCAAGACCATGGTGACGCCCGATAACATTCAAGAACACCTGGCTACTAGTCACGGTATAAGAAACTTGGCCGGTGATCATCCTCTTAGGTGTCGTACCTGCAACCAACCTCGGCGTATGAAGCGCGAGAGCTTGCTTAGGCATTACAGGGAAGTGCACTTTGGACAGAAGCGCAAAATTCCAATGAAGAATAAAAGTATCTGAGAGGACGACCAGGGAGGTCACTCAGTCTATTTACCTTCGTTGAATCGTTGTAGTTAATCACTCCATTTACGTTTGTTTGTATCTCAGCTTTAGTTTAGACTGATCGTAATGCATTAGAAATCATCAAATACGTTTTCATGTATAATGGCTGTTAATTGGAGGACAAAAAATCTTTTATATTACGTCGTGGGTCTTTTTCTTGTGCTTAGTATGAGTGGCGGCAAAACTGATAAGAATTGGGTAACCCAAGCAGCAATCTATGTTGTACCTGTTTTGAGCAATTCGAATTGGTGACAGGCTTCTTAGTCTGGAACCGTGGCTCAGAAGCCTTTCTGCATACAGCACGTTGGATTGTGAACTTCTCGCATTGTACCGCTCATCACTGGTCATAATACTTGTTAGTTGGGAACGGAGGACAGCTGGGGAGTCGAAGACCCTGCCAGTAGGCATTCGCACACCGGGGAGAGACGAGCTACAGGGGTTCCAGCTCACTAGGGTTACAATAGTATAGTGCGACATGGGGTCAACGACCGCAAATGCACTTTAATTGAAAATTTTTTAAATACTCTTTAGTTATCAATGGCAGGAAATTCTTTGCATAGATACCTATCACAGGAGGCTATATCAGAGGACACCCCTGACATTCTCTTTTATGCACCAGTAGGTTGGCATCCTTCCTCAGACACCGCATAGGTGACCACAGTTTGCCACTTCTGGCTAGAGCATCGAGTGAAGAAGTTGGCGGTCGCCTCCGAAGAAGCCACGGCTGACCATGGCAGATATCACTAAGATCTGATTCTGATATCAGCGCACATATCAGTAAGATCTCGGCAATCATGCAAGATGTCGATATAGGAGTGTAAGTATAGGCAAGTGCCAGTGATGACAGGTGAGATGAAACCCGAGCGGGAAATGTATCAATAATTGTGGGAGGCAGGACCCGTCATTTTCAGAGTTGTGTCAATGTCCACCTGGAAACATGGCATGATAGTAACCACACACACTAGCGCCAAGTTACTAGATTTGAACGTACCGGAGTCTTCGCGCAGAGTCAAGAGCTTGAATCTAGTACATATTACGTCCAGTTTCCAGAACCATCTGACGACAATAGAATCTATGGACCAATGAGCTGGACACTTGTACACAGATGGCGGCCAGAGAGAATTCCCGAGTGACTGGATGGCCCTTGCGCTCAGCACCCCTGGGCGCCCCAGAACACTTCATTGATGTCAGTTCTACATCAAAATATGGCGATGTTATTATGTCAAAGTGCAGGACATGAAATGTAGTACCCACGATATGCCAGATGGCACCGAGGAATAACTAGGGACACAGTTGTTGGCCTCAGGCCCTGGCTCTGTTCGCAAGAAACAATGGACAACAATGTGCAGTGATATCCTGTATGTACTATGTACCAATCCACAGTGCACGTGTCAAAAGCTCCCACTATACTTACATGGAAGAGGATGGCCTTCTAACGGGTGACTCCCTAAGCTAGACCACATAAGGTGTGTTGATGCTATAGCGACAGATCAGACGTACATGCTATGGGAGATGTGAAAACCCATTGACACGTAGTCTAGCGCGGGTCAGTCGAAGTTACAAACGAACTTCTGGCACAGTGAACAGCAACCTGTGGTCAACACAGTCAAGACTACGTGGTATGGCAACTGGGACACACGTTAGATCAGAATTTCCTAAGCATAATAGCTATCATTAACCCTCCCTCTTGCCAGGTAAAACAGTTGGCAGGAACGGACAAGGACTGTAGGGGGTCTGCAACCTGCCAGCAGGGCATTTTTACATTGGGGGAGAGGCAGGCCACAGGGACCCTTGCTAGCTAGGACGACATATGATAGTATAATGTGGTATGAGGTCTATAACCCCGAATGCACTTTAGATAATTGATACCGAAAAAAAAACTTAAGACTACGTGGTACTAGATAATGTCCAAATGAAACTTCTAGTCGATGGCTCGTGATGAAGTCATTACATGCTTGGGAGAGTCCCAAATTAGATATGGCGTCATCATCTCTGTGGAAGTTTGCAGTCTCGGTCAGTGGTAGGAATATGGCATCCGACATATTTGGAGTATCTCGGAAGCAAAATCATTTATATAAAAAAACAAGAGTCCCCCAGTTTTTTTAAATTTATTTAGTTCGTAGTCACACAGACTGAACCTCACTCAGGTGGAGCCGATCACAGAGTCCTCTTGGCCCTTGATATAATTATGCCACGTGCCGGATCCTCGGGGGGGGAGATAAACTCTTTTTTGTGCACGTGGACATGTTGTATGAAATTAAAGTGCTGGGCAACTACTCTGTAAGCACACGTTTTGTGCCATGCAACGGCCCGTAGCACATGGCAGAGACGTTAATTATAATCTAAGTTCGGGTTAGACTCTATGTAAGATATTTTGGTTCTGCCTAGCCCTCACATTACCAAGGCTCTCCTTAACACCACCTCGTTTCCCCGTACCTCTGCCCTATATGCCTTTCGGCTAATAAGCCTAATGGGCTGTGCACCGGAACATTCCGCCTTGAGATGGGCATGGTTAGAAATGCTATCCCGACGAGAAAAATCCTGTCCACATAGAGAACAACCCCATCTGTCCTCAAGGTGCTTCCTCAAGTGCCGGGGGAAATTTCCCCTCTTTATTTGAGTCCCACATCCTCTCCACTGACAATGGACCATCAGGGACGAGTCACCCCGAAGGAGAATGCCGTGATGGGTGGCTAAGTGATGCTCGAGGGTGTCCCTGTCATCAGAGACCCACTTAACACAATCGTCAAAAGAACATTTGAAAAAGTGCGTCTTCGAGATGAAACGCATGTCCACGAGGTCGCACAGATCCTGCAACGGGACGATGTATGTATCGTCAAGAAATGTGGGAAGTTGGTTGTTGCTCTCCGGGAATGAGTGGCCACGACAAATAACATCATTGCCAGTGAAAACGTGAACTGAAGAGACTGGAGGATAGGAGACACTATGGGCGCTCATAGACCCATCAGAAAAAATGACAGGAGGCGTGTGAACAGTAGTTGATGGTGATAGTCGGGAGCACGCAGGGTTAAGAATCCTCCCGAAGTCTACACCATTGTAACCAGCATGCGTGTCAGGCATAGTTGCCTGCAGCGGCCAGGTGTAAGCTTCGGTCATACAGGATTGCTGAGAATCACTAGGACACATTGGAGAATCTGCCACCGACCAAATAAGAGCCCTACTGTCCGCACCCCACTTCGAACTTGGGGAATTCGAGAACCTTGCGGGATCAGGTTTCCATGTGTATGTGTGTTGGGGTTGCAGCCCCCTTAGTCGTGAGGACAGGAAAGATGCTCCCATGTCTTCACAAGAAGATGCAACCTCACTATAGACGACACACTCAATGTAAGGATATGCCTCATAACACCGACATACCACTGCTGATGTCCATAGTCAGGAACAGAAAGCTCGACGCCGGCAGGATGATTCGTGGAGGTGGTGGTAGCGCCAAGGGTGCTGGTCCTTGTCACTTGAGACTTGTCATATACAAGAAAAATGGTGCTAAAGGGACTGTCAGCGCTGATGTAAAGATGGGCGTGAATATTACTAACTCAGTCGCAGGCGATTCGTTTGCCATGGTTGTATGGTGATTGAATGTGTGACAAAGAATAAATGTATTGAACAGACTCTTATACGGGGGAGAAAGACATATCAAATACATCGATTTGCTTCTCCCATGGTTGTTGGGCGCGGATTGCATGAAATGAGATTGGCAAGAGCTGGTTTAGGCAGGAAAGCTGCTTCGATAGACTTCCGGATCACAATTGCTCGTGGTTACCACGTGTGCAACCCTAAGGTTCATTGGCACGCTGCAGTGACAGAAAATGTCTTTCAAAGTTGAACCCACACCAAAGATAGTACAAATTCACCGCTGTTCACCTTAACAAAGTTATGTCAGGTGGATGGCTTCGCAACCGCCTAGTATATGAGGTGCTGATTCGGCAAGATAACATGATAGAGGGGTGGTAATGCGGAAGAAGTAAGACCTTACCCTTCTCTGAAAGATGGTGATTCTTTGGAGCCAGGATTTACGTTTGTGTCTCGGGGTTGATTGGAAAGGGTAAGGATCCAGGGAGGCAGCCATTCATTGTGACAGGGTGGATGGCCGCACAACCAGCGCCGGGGGAACTTTGGGACTGTTCGGGAAACCTTGCGATCGTCAAGGTAACAAAAATTGGCTGCTAGTGTGACCGGTGATGCTACGGAGAATAATCCTAACTCACATGTTGAGGGGATAGGGTCATTTGCTGATGACCAGTGTAAAGGCAATACATGCGAAGGCCCAGTCACGACGGTCTATCAGAACCAAAATCTTAGAAAGTTCTTCACCGCTGCCACAAGACGGAAGTAGAAGCATGGCATTTAGCTGTGTTTCACAGCTCATGTACAGCTGTTGTATAGACCCTGATATAAGGATGAATTAAAACCCAGGTATGATTACGTCGAAGAATTGCATTACATATGTGCCTTCCACATCAAGGGTTAGCTTGACCAGTCAATTGTCCATTGTTGGCTCACTGGCTTTTGAGTTAGCTGGTGATGAATGGTTTCGTAACTCGAAAAGCACCGTTCCGAGTAACGAGTTCATGTAGGGTCGTCTAGAGTTGTCTACACGGTGAAAGATGATTGGACTCTGGATGAAACAGCAACCGACCTGATCACTCACCAGTTACGTATCGCATCCAAGATGACTCAGATCGAAGATGCTCCTGACCACATACACACAAATGGTCTTCATTGCCGACTAAAAGCTGCCTGACTTTGAGTTCTGGAGGTCACAGGTCACAGACACACACTAAACGACAAATAGTTACTTGCCTTCTAAACCAATGGTATGGGCCCTTGGCTTCAACCATTAAGCACACTGGGAGACATGGAAAACGAGTGGTGCAAATAATGCCAACATCGCACATGCTTGGCTACAGTGGACTGGTTCGTGTAGTTGGTATTCTGTGTAAGCCATTCATGGACTTCCACTAGTTGGGTTGTGCCAGAAAGCATTGCTGAACCTGTGTCAGTACTCTGGCTACCCATCACATGCACTTGAACGATTGGATAGTATCTAGTATTTGTGAAAGGTTGTCAACTTTTGGTGATTGAAACCATCGGCCGAGCGATAGAGTGGGACTAGGGGTCTTCTTCATTTTTTCCTTCAGTGGAACGCCTCTAATTCAGGGTCTTTAAGAAGCTGTAGTTGTCGTACCTGCCCCAAAATCATTATCTGAAGTCGATTGAAACCCTGCCCTAGTGCCGACCCCCGGAGCTTGACAAACGTTCATCATGGCAGTCTGCACAGCAATTCGGAGATCAATCTGGCATTTTAAGGGAAGACGGGTTCCTCACTGTTCAGAGTGTTGTATGTGGTTGGGCGCAACCGTATGGTCACGTCAACCATCCATGTACATGCTGTGAAGGACTGTGTAGCCCTATTCTGGACTGGCATGCAAAGAAACTCAAACTCAGCCATACACATGGGAGGCATAAACAATGTCCTGGTGTCCTGGAGTGCATCCGCCCAACTGATCCCCCTGTAAGAATACTTGGCTCCTCATTGAGACCTGCATTTTTATATACCTATGTGCACAAACTGGTCACCGTAGTGACTATGTGATGCACACCATACTTAGCTTTACCTAATGGGTTGAGGCACTCGAGGAAGAAACGGGACACAGATAGGCATTCGGCGTGCGTACAGCCACATGGGACCTTCGCAGGCGTAGGGGTGAGTCAGGAGGCAGCGCTACAAACAAAGACTAGGAATACATTGGCTGAAAAAACCAGGAGGGATACAAATACAAATGTACTTGAATGAAATAAGCATAGAGAAGAGACCAAAACAGAGAGGTAATCAAGAGGAAAAAACGCGGACGCGGTGCACAAAAAAACGGCTATTATGGCTATTAAAGACAGAGAGAGAAGGAAAGGAAATTAGAGAAAGGCAAAGGGAGGATCATGGAGGGGACGGCCATGAAAAAGAAGGGTTTGTAACAAAACCGGGTGCTTACGAACATAACGCTGCCACGCCAAGGATGACCAAGCCCCGATAGCCTGGATTTGAGAAGGAGGAACGCCAGCAGCAGCCAGAGAAGTCGCACCGCCAGAGCGTAAAGAATGGCCCCCAAGGGAGGGGTCAGGAAAAACAGTGCGAAAACGGGCGAGGAACCAGGCATGGGTGGGAAGCGAACGATCGGCACGGATCCAGAGCAGAGGGTGAAGAGGGAAAGAGGCGTCACGATAAGCAAGATACTGGAGGAAGAGTGTGTGTGGATCATCAGCAAGGGGAGAGGAGACAATCCGCACCATGGTGCCTTCATGGAAAAGGTCAGATTTCTGCCGGGGCACCACGAAGGAGAAAAAGGACGCGTCAAACCGAACAGAAGACCGGGAAGAGAGTTGAGCAAGGGTGTCATCTGAAGGAGCAGAGACCAATTCCCCCAAACGGAGGAGGCCAAAGAAACCGCAGAGGAGTTGGGCAAGCCAGCATAAATCGTCAAAAGCAAAAGGGCGAGGGAAGGAATTGAGGGCATGGAGAAGGTGCATGCGAGAGAGAGGCTGTCGGCGTACAACGGGACGAGAAAAATGACGAAGGGAGCCGCGAAGGGTACGCTGAACGAGATTGGAATTCCGAACAGCACGCACCTCAGGGAAATGAGGCTCAAGTTGAGAGACGATTCCAGAGAGGTAGTTGTCCACTGACCGCGGTTGAATGTAATGAGACATGAAGACAACATAGAAGGACAGAGTATCAGGAGTCAGGGCGATTGGAAAGCCATGGAGTCGGCAGAAAGTGAGGTACGAGTTGAGGTGAGAAGAATAGGCATGATCGGTGCTAGGATGAAGGGCCAGACCAAGAGATACGGAATGCTCGTAAACCAAGCATTCCAATGGCCAGGCCTCCCAAACAGGTTGCCTGGCCATGGCAGAGACATTCATTATCCCCGAGCAACCCCCAGCGAATCCCGAGGGGGCTGAAAAGATGAGATGACCAAAGCCGGCGACAGGGCAAGAGCCTCAGCCATGCGACCACGAGAGAGATGGTCAGCAATAATGTTGTCTTTCCCAGGGACATAAAAGACGCGAAAGTCGATATCATGAGACAGGAGAGTGTCAACTGCAGAGAGGAGGAGCCAATTATAACGAGGGAGGGCTGAAAGTGTATTGAACAGTGCGACTGAGTTGAAGTTATCAGTGTAGATAACAAGGCGGCCACCACGAGAGAGCCATCGGGTAGCATGCTGAATTGCTGACAAAACAACAAGAGCCTCAATGAAAGAGATGGGACAATCACGATAACACGAAGGGACCAGGGCAGTGAAGGCAAGGTTCAAGGTTGGAAACTAGAAACCTATGCCGGAATCAGATGCCTCAGTGTAAGCAATAAGAGTTGAGGGTGGTAGATGAAGATAGTCCCAGGAATCGGTGGAGAGAAAATAGACGCCATCAGAGTCTTTGAGATGAGAGGCAAACCAGAGAAGTTCACGGACAACGTCCCGATTCACCCACAAAGGGGCATCCTGATGCTCCTTACCTGCCGTTTTCGCATAAAGGGCCGAAAGACCAGGCCGGAGCATAGGATAGACATTCAAGGCCCAATTAAGGTATCCAGCCAAGCGCTGGAAGTCCCGCAGGGAACGACGGGTCCCTTTCTGAGCAAAGGCTTGAATGCGGTCCAAGAGAAGGGTACGCGACTCAGTGGACATCTGAACACGCATGAGGTTAGGGTCGACTTCAAAGCCAATAACCGGTAGCACAGAAGAGTACAACTGCTTCTTTTCTTCATGAGGAATGCCCAAGTTATCCCAGAGGCGAAGGATACAGGCAAGCGGCTTGGGAAGAAGCTTGGAGTAAGGAGCATACCATTCGAGGGATGACTCAGGACAGAAACCAAATGAATCATCAACATAGAGATAGGCATCAATCAGCAGCTTGAAGACGATGATCCATAACACTAAGGACATGAATGCGTGCCAGATTCATTGCAATGCACGTCCCCCAAAGACATTGCATCGATCCACATATCGATTGGAGCTAACCGTTACAATTTGCTTGAGCTGCCAAAGCGGGTGCATTGGCATCAACCGGTAAGCCTCACTAACATCTCCCTTCCAAATAACCAGAGGCTCCGAAGGATGTGTAGTCCGATAGCTCCGTAACGCCTGACCCAGGTCATAGACATTGTCAAGGGTTACTCCAGCTACGTCTTCCCGGGAGATCATATTGTTGAGAGCATACGACCCTGCACTATGATCAGTAACAAGACGGAACTTCTTCACTCCCAGCTTTGGAACAGCATGAATAGGCATGGAGTACATTCCAGGCAAAAGGTCGGGACCAAATGCCTCGGAGAAGCGACCTTTAGACATCTCTTTCTCGACCTGGTCTCTAATAAACATGACTTCTTCTTCTGACTTCAAAGGCCGATGTGAATTGTCCCACACATCAGGCCAATCTCCATAACGAGTATGAGCGAAGGGCCAGAAACCCTGCCGCAAACCAAGGCAAACAGAACGAACAAAGGCTGGATTTGGATGGTCATGTAACAGGCTTTCGAAGCGATCAACATTGATTGGGGTCACGACTTTGAATAAATGAGGATTCGTTGCGATCGTACGTAAAGCTCCTCGATTGGAAAACTCTTCGAGAGGGGGAGACGGTAAAGGCTGAGCTGTTTCAGTCCATAAAGCAGTGCGGCTAGCAACCAAACCATCACGGCCCCAGATATATTTTCGCCGGAAGCATTGCCCTTGAGCAATGGCCTGATTACTGACCTTTCCCAATTTTGTGACAGTCGGGTCTTTTATGATTTCCCCGGCATCCCCTCCGGTCACAACAGTGGGCGTAGAGGCAGTCTGGAACAGATTTCTGGCATAAGCCCCGATTCCATTTATGACAGGGCTCACGCCGCTGACTAGATGGTCCTGATTTAGCTGTATAGCGTGTTGAAGGGGAGGATTCCGAGGAATGGGAACCGACGCCATGAGAGGACAAGAAGGCGGTATGGAGATCATCGAAGTTGGTAGGATCAGTGATGCGAAGGTGGCATTGGACTGAGACCCGATTTCGGACTGCCCGGTCATAGTCGATGACTCTTGCATGGAAAGATAATTGTGTTGAATGAAAGAGTCGTCCGATGTATGTCTGATACTCCGAAAACTCATCCCACCGCTGGGGAAAGACGAATGCGACTGCTTTGACAAGCATGGTGAAGGCTGTGATATGGTCTGCTGCTGATCCAATAACTCCAACAGGTTTGGAGATGCGGAAGGAGAGCTCAACCTTTTCATCAATGACGTGGGTTTGTTTTGGGTCGAGCTCTGTTGTATGGGCTGATTCAAGGACCTTGGCGAGATCAACATATTTCCACTGGACAAGGTTGAGCCATTGGCTCGGGGGAAAAGGTGGACATCCTGGCGATGAGAGGATATGCTCGACGACCCGTTTGGGATCTCGAGAGTATAATTTAATCTGCTCGAAGGTTGTTCTGATATCCTCTGGCAAAGCGGCAACTTGTACCTCACGACGTTTGGCCCAGGGGAAACGCGAAACATCGAGGTGGAGTCGGGAGCGCTTATTTCTTCGGAATCCGTCACTTCCTGAATCCGAGGACTCGTCTGAGGACTTATTCGATCCAGCAGCTTCCTCTTCTTTGTCCCTTTCTTTTCCATCGGCTCGGACACCTCCCAAGTGCGCTTCAGACATGGTTTGGCTCGAGCTGTGAGCCTCTCTCTGGTGGGCTCGCTTAGTCGATCTATCAATTTCATCGAGCATTTGGAGGTAGAGTCCAAGCGCATCGGCAAGGCCGTCTTCTGTTCCTGATGTGATAGACGGTGCATTAACGAGTGTTTGGTGTAGGACGATGACGGCGTCAGATTTCGAGATTTCTCCTCTTCGATAACGGCTGATGACCCCTTCACATCCACGAACGCATTCCGCATCACCATCTTCCGTCGAAAACCTCTGTTCTGAGGTGGAAGCCCTAGGGTCCATGGCATGTTCAGTAGTTGACATGAATGAGCTCGGAGAGCGATGATAAAGTAATATATAGCGAAGGAATCTGGCGATGCGACAAAGAAAACCAGGTCAGAAAGAAGCAACATACCTGACAGAAGGGAAACTCACCTGGCGATGCGACGGGAACAGGTCAGAAAGGAGACGAGCCCCTTGAGACCGTCGCTCGCCAGATAATATGACGCGACAGTGTGACGCACACTTCGCAGATAACACGTGAAAGGGAGTACCGGTACCACCCAATCACGCCTCGCATAGAGCGAGCTGTCCCGTGTATCGTGCCCCTCGTTGACCCATTAGCCTAGTATTAAACGTAGTTTATACCCCATTAAACGCGACTTCTCGAGATAAAGAGGCTTAGCTTGGATGTACTACACAAGCTCCTCTGATACCCACAACATGGATTATATGGTTACCTATCATCCCGCTGGTGCTGTTATAGTTTAGGTTGTCAGGGAAGATATTTATGTCAGACCGACTTGAAGCCGGAGTCACTCGCCCTTCTTCAACCTGCGTCTCGATCATGTTGCTGCCATTACTAGCACTGGCTGGCCTTGCAACAGCCTGTGGGGAGTGTGACATCCATGCACACAGTGCTCACGGCCACGACCACGTTAGCAAGCAAGAGTATCCCCAGTTTCCACTGACACCTCCGACCTGGCCCCTTGTATGGGGAGACTTCAATATTATTCATACAACTGACACCCATGGTTGGCTCCTGGGTCACCAGAAGGCTAGTTGGCTGGAGCCTAATTACAGGTGTGGTTTTTCATACGCCCCTTCAATGCAAGGCAAGAGAGCATTGCATGAGATGGTCAGAATCTGTCATAGACCAGGAATGGGGGAGCATAGTGCTTAGAGAACCAACTGGAGTGCTCACAACGAGTCTCTTTTTGCAGTGGCGACCTTGGAGATTTCGCAAGTTTCGTTACCCATATGAAAGAGATTGCCATCATACACGTTTTTGTGGTTGCTTTTGAAGAGGAATTTGCCTACATGAGGAATTGCACAGGAAAGGGATGTTGACCACCTTCTAGTAGACTCTGGTGATCTCCATGACGGTAGGTCCTTGGAGTATCAATATGATTACAACACCCATGTATCTCCTAGGAACTGGTCTCTCTGACGGGTATCCTCCTGGTGGCGTGGATGCACATGAGGTATGTCTTGGACTTGACATCTGCTTAATTGTTGATATATGCGCGCACATAGTCGAACAAGTTCCTCGAATGCCTCCCATATGATCTCATGGCAATTGGCAAGTATGTACACCTACTCTTACTGTGGATGCATCATTGACACCACCCTGTAGCCACAAGCTATATGTGTATGCAGACACCTACAACATGTGTGTACATTGAGAACACTGACATCGGGTTGAATATCTGACATGTAGCGTTTCCCGTCAAAACTATCTTTATCACTCATGTGCAGCTGAAACTGGTTCGGTAGGTACACCAATTTTGTGCCTCACTTACATGGTCGTTATCTGTCCTCGAATTGTTTTCAACGCTGACGGACAAGCCATGAGCGTATCTGCTGGGAGTGTGTGATCTCTTTTAGCCAGCCAAAGACACATCTGATTATTCTGTTTCTTGCTAGATCGTTTCGTGAAGTTCACGACTAGCAAGTATGGTTCTTCGCACTCAACAACACGCATGTACAAATGTCTTTTCTTAGAGGACGCCGTGTGACATCCCTAGGTGTTTTATATAACTTTGCTGGCAACGATGTCAACACCACTGTACAATTTGTGGCTAACATGGTCAAGGAATCCTGGGTAGGTGTAACCTATGTTCCTTCGTCAGTGCCTTGCTTATATCCATTATCAGTTCACAGAAGCTATCGCAGAAGAACCTGATGTGTTCATATTGGTTGGGTATGTGCCATCTCTCTGGTCTTTGACACATGCCAATACATCCTTGTCTGTCAGTCATATGCCAGTGTCTCAGGATAACTGTAAGATCATGTTGATATAACATCATTGTTTTCGTTTTGATGCCCCTCACAGGGCCAGTCTTTAATGCAATCCGTGCTGAGCATCCATTGACCCCTATCATGATCTTTGGAGGTAAGCCATTACTCTACACCACATGTGTCTACAAGTACTTAGATATGTCCAGGGCACACTCACATTCGGGATTGCCAGCAGTATGATGGAAGATCTATGGCATTGGAGAGCGGTCGTTACATGGAAACCATTGGTATGTTGTTCTGCATCCGTGACATGACCTCAATTTGATTCAGTAACGTATCTCAGGTTGGACGAGTAAGCGTATTGCATGTTGAGCAAATTAGTCGTCTAAAGAAAGTGATAGGTGCAGACCTAGATGCCGCCAAGAGTAACACCAAAAATATTACATTCTCCCGGCGGTATCTGGATCAGAACCGGGTGACCTATCAGGTGTGTCTATTTGGGTATTGCGTGAGTCCAAAGAAATCAACCTAGTGCTGATTTTCTCTTAGTACCATACTAAGACATCGAACCAAACCTTCCATATGCCAGATGGACGCTCCATTACTGAGGGTCTGCAAGAACTCGCAGAGCAATTTGACTTATCCTATCGGTATGGTATTGCTCCCAAAGATTACACAATGACCCGGTAGAATTTCTTTCACACATGACCAGCACATTCTGACTCGGGAACAGCAATCCGTATCCATTCAATGGTTCCCTCTTGTCCCTTTTCATTGGTGATGTGAGTTACTGACACTGTTACTTTTGTTTTGTGCTTACACGGTCCCTTTTCAGGCTATACCCACCGCCCTTGCAATAAACAACACACGTGTTGACATTCCTAATATCATGATCACAAATTCTGGTGGTTTACGCTTCGACATCTTCAAGGGATTTTTCACAAAGCATGACCAGCTGACTGCTTCGTCCTTTACCGACTTGTTTCTCTATATTCCCATTGTCACATTTAGCACTGCAAACAAAGTACTGTCGACCCTCAACCAGGCAGGTGCGGCGGAGAGGAAGAAACGTGCAGACATGGAGATCGCGTGGTGGGGGCGTGATTATGTCGAGGTCATTACCAAGCTTGGTTGAAAGAGATGAACAGGCGCGCTAGTTTGCGCGTAAGAAAAGAAGAGGATTTAACCCTCGGTTATGTTACTTCCGATGTGAGCAAATTTCATTCCTTGACCTAAGAGCGTGTATGACCCGGTACTCATATAACATCCTAGTCCTGTCCCGGTACTGGTGATGACACGCCCCACGTTGCCCTCCCTTACTATTCAATCCCTGATTTCATTGGATCCACTCCGCCCAACGTGACCAACACCACGCCAATTGACCTCATCTTTATTGACTACATCGAGACTCAGCTTCTCCAAATCTTGAACAGCTTGCAATACACCAAGAATTATACCAAGTCGGATGTGTTGCAATACAGTCCAGTAATGACAAACGAAGTGTTCGGGTTGTTTGCACAAGCCAAGTGGAACTAAGTAGTCATATTTTACAAACTAGGGAACGTGAAGCAATACTCCTCGTCTTTAGGGTGTATCCTTATGAGTGAGGAGTTCGTGGTGTAGAAGGAACTGTCTTCAACTCGAGTCAATTTAACGATTTTGGTTGGACCTGGTTGGTGGCACCGGGAGTTTCCAGCAGTTCGTGTAGGTCCTCTCTCCACTTACTAACACCTTCGCACATCTACTCATGAAACATGTACTCGCTCTCTGTCTTGGACAGCTAGCTTCATCTTGAGCCTTGAAGAAGCGCAGTACTCACCCCATACAAACCTCCACTATGGGTTGCGACTTGCCATAGCCCTGTGCGTTATATTCAGAATGATGGTCCAGGCGCTACCCGTCGATGCAGGTTTTCATCCCTACGACTACCTGAAGAATGGCCTGAGATGGAGATCGTGCCAAACCAGGACAATAACCAGTTATTAGTATTACCTTTGTGACGATTCAGAGATACCCCTATAACTGATCCTTCGTGCATGCCATCCTCAAGCTTCTACCGCGATACGTCAGATGAAGTGGATACCGACATGCTGCTGGCGGGTCGACTGACCATACTTTTCTGTCTCCGTTAGGGTCTTTGCCGCATACACAGCCCCCAGTATGTACGTACTATGATCCTTAAGGTGTCTCCGATAGCAGTGAGGACTCTGAGACCTGCTTATGGGTGGTCATAGGCCAGGGGCATGCAAACAGGGTCGGACAGCATTGGCATCCAAGCACCGTACACCTCGGACCATGGAAAAACATGTAGCTTTATATATATCGCAAGCTTCGCAGACGCTGGGGAATACCCTCAAACTACTCGAAGGAAACTATTTCCATTTGTATGGGTGTGAAATTTATGGCTTATGAGCAAGGTGAGCCTTATGTAACAAGGGATAATACCCAGATGAGGTAAGCTTAATTTGATTGTTTCTATGAGGGTACACACATAAGTGTAGGCGTCTTCATCATCCTCATCGTCCATCTATCAAGTACACACTGATCCTAAAGAATCATGACTACCTTAATAGAGTGCTCAGATGACCACCTTACTGTTCAAAAATAGGACCAGGATTTGAGCTTTTAAAGACCAAGGTAGATACACTGTTCGGTTTATCGATCGAGTTGCCGTCATGCATATGCTGACAGGTGGTACTAAAGGCCCATCAGAATTACCACGGTTGTTCCCTTTGTTGAACCCCCATCATGTTTTTGCCTTTCCTCGTCCTCACTGGGCTTTTGAAAGCATCTACAGATGTCCACGTCCACGCTCTTGAGACTCACAACCATGACCACAGTGAGATGTGGAAGGATTTGCCGGTTAAACTAACACCCCCAGATCGCGACCTGGTTTGGGGTGACTTCAATGTAATCCATACCACGGACACGCATGGCTGGCTTCTTGGTCACCAGAAATGTAGCTGGCCAGAACCTAACTACAGGTATGTGTTCCTGTCGATATTCCCGATGTAAAATATGGGGTGGATAGTACGCGGTCCTGGATTGATCCAGGATACATAACCTCTTGGGCTGGGCC
Source organism: Scleroderma citrinum (assembly GCA_029372045.1). Classification (NCBI taxonomy): domain Eukaryota; kingdom Fungi; phylum Basidiomycota; class Agaricomycetes; order Boletales; family Sclerodermataceae; genus Scleroderma; species Scleroderma citrinum. The sequence continues at coordinate 1,386,288 of JARFMN010000010.1, forward strand.
AGTTCCATTCACCAGGTTATTGATGTAGTTCCCTTCTTTAGTGGTACACTTGGTGACTTCGCAAGCTTCGTTACCCACATGAAAGAGATCGCCAAGGTATGCTGTCCCTCGGGATGTTCCTCGCTCGTCCATTCATATATTTGTAGCGCAAGAACGTTGACCTCCTCCTTGTGGATTCTGGAGACTTACATGATGGTAGTTTTCCAATATGCCTTGTCAAACTACCATTCTCAACTACCTCTCAGGTACTGGACTAGGCGGTGGCGATCCGCTTGTAGAGGGTCATTTTGTATGTAATCCCATTTGGTCTGAGATAATAGCTAAATTTTTGGGTGATCTACTCCTACGTGTAGGCCAACAGGTTTCTCCTGCAACTTCCATACGACATTATGACCATCGGAAAGTGCGTAAATTACATTCGTTCAGGACATCTCGCTTATCACTCAAACTATAGCCATGAATTGTACAATTATTCGGTTGCCTATGACACGTATGTTCCCAAAGAATCTCACTTAGCTTCTGTTGGCTGACATAATTTCTTCCTCGTTCCTCTCTCTGTTTCTATACATTGCGTAACATTGTCGATCAGGTATGAGACATTTGTTCCCGATGTGCCTAGGTATTACTTGACCTCGAACGTCAACATCAATATCATTAACTCTACGGACTACCTCCAGAGTGTACCAATTGGCGGTGGGTACCGTTTCTCGAAACATTCGGATATAGCTAAGAAATGTCCGGGGAACAGATCGCTCTGTAACATTTACAACTACTAGGTGCACCTTATCCTGGGAAAATTAATCTCCCATACACGAACTAATTCCTCCTCCAGAGGGCGACGTGTAACGTCACTTGGCGTCATATACGACATGAAGTCTAATGGAACCATCGTGCAGTCCGTGAATGACATGGTCAAGCAGTTGTGGGTAGGTATAGTTATTACGTCCCTGCCACGACTTTTCTGACCTTGATTTAGTTCAAAGAGGCCATCAAAGCAGGGAAAACGGATGTGTTCGTCCTGGTAGGGTATGTAGCTTCTTTCTTGCCCGGCCGTGGACTGACTGTTTGCTGTTCATCAGGCACATGGCTGTCTCGAACAAGTTATGTGAGTTTGCCGACCGAAGATTTCAGGCTCCAAAAATTGACACCTTCGCTAGGGGAAAAGGTCCTTAAACCAATTCGCGACGAGAATCCTTCAACCCCTATTCTAGTCTTCGGAGGTAAAGGCTCTCTTGACTTTACGTAGATGTTAAAGTATTCAGGAACATACAGGACACACTCACATCCGGGATTGTCAACAATATGACAACCTTTCTATGTCATTGGCAAGTGGTCGCTTCATGGAAACAATCGGTTGGTCGTTTTTCTGATGTCTTGTCTTCATCGATGGTTTACCACTATTTGCTTTCAGGGTGGATGAGTAAGTATAGTGTACATCGCGAGAGGTGTAATGATCTCAATGAAATGATAGGTGCCAATTTTACTTCCAATGATGTCGAGTTCAGCAGAAGGTATCTTGATCAGAATGTCGTTACCTATAAGGTGAGTGTGTGCGCTTGGATGCTGTGGTTATATCCACACTGTTGTTATCCATGTAATGCGACTAACATTCATATCCCCAGCATCACACTAGAGAATTGAATGTGTCATTCAACACCCCCGAGGGCGACTCTATCACTAAGGGCCTAAAAGAACTTGCCGAGCAGTACAACTTATCCTACAAGTATGGTGAAGCTCCTCAGGACTACTTTATATTCTGGTAGGTTCTTTTTCACGTAAACCTGCATACTTTGATCTAGTAATAGGGTGCCACATAATTCCGAGAAGTCCATCTGGCGCCTCTTTCTTGATGAAGTGAGTTTGCATGGTGTTGCTGTGACATGTCTCATGATTACGGCTACAGGCCCTTCCCGTCGCACTTGCAATCAACAACACAAGAGCTCATATACCTAACGTCAAGATCGTATCCTATGGTATCCTCCGATATGATATATTTAAGGGTCCATTCACGCAGAACGACCAACTGACTGCTTCGTCGTACCCTGATGAATTTTTGTTCATTCCCAACATTCCTCTCGATGTCGCGACCAGAATTGTGCCAGAACTCAACGACGTGAAGGCCGCTGACACTGAGTTAGACCTCTTGGAAGACATGGGCTCCCCTTACCAAACCTGGCCGGAAGAGGTAGTAAGCGGTACTACTGACCTTGAGAAGCAAAGGGTATTGGAAGACCCATTGACCCTTGGATACGTTACCAAGGACGTGAGTTAATTTATCCTGCCTAGGAGGCACGTATGAAACATTGATATGTCATTCTAGTCCTGCCTTGGGAAAACTGACGGTGATGACACCCGGCATATAAAGATATCCGAAGTTAAACTCCCCCACTACATGAACTCCACCGCACCCGATGTGCCGCCCGAAACGCTTGTTGATATTATTTTCCCCGATCACAGTGCGAAAGATATTATCGCCGCTTTGAATAGCGTACTTCACAGGGAGATTTATAGCCTTAAAAATGCATCACTATATACCAACGTGACTTCGAACCAAGTGCTTGGGTTGTTTGCACAGGCCAAGTGGAATTAGGTAGTGATACCTCTGCCACGGCAAGGCCTTTACTGGTTGCTGTAAACATCAATTTGTTAATGAAATCAACGTTGGCATTCGCCTCTGTTTTTACAATAACCATTCTGAAAGCCTTCGTTCAAGACTCAAATGATCACTTAGCCATACTGAGGAAGGATCCAACTGCGCGTTAATGTGCTACATGGGAACGGAGCACCACCCCAGCGTTCCACCCACATCGGAGGTCAAAGATTCACGCGTATCCCTCCCTTGTACATATGCTCTTCGGTTAACGAACCTAATGGGCTTCGCATCGGAACACTCCCCTTGTCCTGGACATCATTAGAAACATTATCAGAACACGAAAAGTCCTGCCCGCACAGAGTGTAGCCTTGTCTGTCCTCAAGGTACTTCTTCAGGCGGAAAGTGTTAATTTTTACATCTCATGTGTTTTACACTCTCCACAGACAATGAACCATCAAGGTCGAGTCGCCCCGAAGGAGGATGCCATGTTTGTTGGGGTTGCAGGATCCCTTATGGGAAAAATGACTCTGCTATAAACATCCTCAATACAATAAGCTCGGTGCGAGCCCGTCATCCGTGGTGATGATGGTAGCACCAAGGACGCTAGTCTGTCACTTGAGGCTTGTCGCGTATAGGAAAATTGGCCATCATTGACTGATGTGGAGCTGGGGGGTACGTTGAATTGTAGGTACAGAAACTTCAATGCCTCTTGATTCTCGGAGGTGATATTGCAGCTCACAAAGATAGATATCTGATGTACGCTCGACACACGAGATGATAGTATAGTAGTGATATTATCAATTGTATCTACATCACAAATGCTAATGACCTACACGGACATCATGTGCTGTCAGTGAGCGAGGACGTCCGCCTTCGAGAGGTTTCTTCACTACAGAGCCTGTCAGGCGTAACAGATGAAGGTCGACGGTTCGTTGACTGGCACCGGTGACCCTTGCAATTTCGCTCGACCTCATGTGGGTGGACATTTCGACCCATTGCTTCTTCACAGCTTCTGGGATATGGCGTCGATTTCTAAGAGTCTGTCCGTCAGTGATGGTGACTCAAGGAGGGGGGAGTTTTGAGGATTCACACACGCAGCACTACCAGTCTGTATGTATGATTCAGTACCGTAGCAGTACATCCCAGTCATACAAACTAGGTATAGCATCCGCCATTATTTGGCTACATTCTAAAACTAAACAAAAGCACTCATGTGAGCGTTGGTCGATTATAGTCTATCGATATGAGCCATGCTGTAACCTCGGTTGTTTGCACATGCTAGATGACGGTACTTGTCTCAAATGATAATTCCCCAGGGCTCTTGGTAAAGACCACGATGGCAGTACTCAAAGCAAGTCCATACAGGGCTTAGTTGGATCAACAGCTTATCAAGTCATCTTATGAACATTAGACAACTGCGTCGTCTCGCGGGACTATGACTGTGCCATGAGCTATTAGCCTATCAGACAGGCGGCCCAGTGCGGAGTTGAAATAACAAGGCGACAGCAAGACAGATGTTGCGGTGTACTTTGCACTTCCTGAACGGCTAACAGCACAGTTGAACGGTGGGCTGGAATGGAAGCTCGCGAGTAACGAAATACCCGGCTCAGGCTCAGTGACCATGGATATTGGTCATAGAAACAAACCATGTCACGGACGCGAATAGGAGTCCGATCACATCGGTAGCGCTGATTGACAGATGCGTGGCTGAGGCATCACGAAGAGAAGCGAGATATGGCTGGAAATGTCGGTCAACAAGTATATAGATAACTCCACGATTTGGACTCTTGACGTGTGATAACGGAATTCGGGTCATGGAGCAAGTTGGGAAGATGCCTGCAAGAGGAGATGATATGCTGCAGTTGCAACCAGAAAACAAGGCGATGCTTTCAAGGTGTGTGAATAAGATTTACCACGTTGTCAATCACGCGGTGTGAAAGAATGCAGGCAAGAAAGACACAAATTAATCCGAGTGCTACTACTGCACCTTCTACTGACTCAGTAAGGACCATATACAGGCTGTCGCTTTTTCTCAGCTCTGATCGCCGACCAGGTCTTCTAGCCCATCTTCATGCAGTAGTACGATAAATCCAGCAACGTCTTATTGGATCGTTATGCAAGAATAAGCTTTTCTTTGGGCATTCATTTTATAATCATTGGGGATGTGTGACTGGCCTACATAAAGGGTGTGGCCTTTTATGGCTACCGAGTAAGAATTGAAACGTTGACATGGTGCGACATCTGAGCAGGCATTCATTCATTCATGTTTGGCAGAAACCTTGCTTGTTAGGTATGTTCTGTTCCGAAAAGCATCTCCCAGGTTCACGTACATATTTAATTCCTACCCCAGATTATACTAGCCAGGGTCCCCCACGGTCTGAAACCTTGCAGAAGGACTTGTATCATTCCATCACAAATAAGATACGTCAAGGTCACCCCCCGTATTTAATGGCCTCTTGTGGGGCACTCGGACCACCAAGGTTCGCCCTTCCATAGTTTCTCTATCATGTTCTTGCCGTTAGTTCTTGCGCTTGTTGGCGTTGCAACGGCGTATCCAAACCATTTCCCTCAATCCTGTGAGGCTCACGACCCTGATCGTGTCGAGCAGCTGGAGCGCTCTCAATTTTTTCTTAGGCCCCCAGAAAGTGACCTTGTGTGGGGGGACCTCAATGTGCTTCACACCACAGACATCCATGGCTGGCTCCTTGGTCACCAGAAAGCTAGTTGGCCTGAACCCAACTACAGGTGTGTTTTTCTGTCCCTATATAGTCTAAGCAAGAAGCGGACCTGTGTCTTCTCCTTGGAGATAGAGGATTTGCTTGCCGGAGGCGGGGGGAAACTGTTTAGTAAAATCACTTACGATGAGTATTGTTCTGCAGTGGTGACCTAGGCGACTTCGCAAGTTTTGTTACTCACATGAAACAGCAAGCGAAAGTATGTTTTCCTTGGGGACGATTATACTAGTTTTTCCTATTCATGGATGTGACTACAGGACAAGGGTGTTGACCTCCTTCTGGTAGATTCTGGAGATATTCACGACGGTAAGCAGAATATGTACTCTTTGCGAAACCATGTTGAATACCTGTCAGGAACGGGGCTATCCGATGGTTATCCACCTGGTGACGTGGATGGGCACGAGGTGAGCTGTTGAGGATACTTCCAAGATAATAGCTCAATCGTCGGGTGGCACTCATGCAGTCCAACAAATTCTTACGCCAACTTCCGTACGACGTCATGTCCATTGGAAAGTGTGTGCATTGTTCTTGATCTGTACACCTCGCTTATGGCTTGGTATAGTCACGAACTAGAACAATATGAAGTCGCCTACGACATGTGCGTCTTCATTTTAGCATGGCTGAACGAATAGTGACCTCTCTTGCATACTTTCCCTGGCCATTGCAATTTCGGTCCAATAGGTATATGAGCTTTATCCCCAATGTACACCGATATTATCTGTCCTCGAACGTCAACATTACGATTCTCCAACCTTCAGGAAAGCCCCAGAACGTGACTTTTGGGAGTGGGTAGAACTTTCCCCGACATCTAGAATGGCGCTGATATGCTGTCCGCTTATAGAACAATATGCACGGTTTACAACTGGCAAGTATGTGCCTCTCTCATGTACCCACGGAATTCCCGCACTACTAATTCCTCATAGATACAATGTAACAGCCTTTGGCGTTATATACAACAATGCGTCGAAGGACAAGAGACTTATCGTCCAGCCCGTAGAAGACATGATCAAAGAGCCATGGGTGTGTATAGCTCTACAGATCAAATTCATGTCGTCCTTCTCATATTTGTCTATTAGTTCACATCTGCCATCGCAGAGAAAACAGATGTATTCCTTCTAGTGGGGTATGGGACTCGGTGCAACTTTGATGCAAAACTGACCACGTTATGTCTTCAGGCATATACCAGTTGCCTATGAGCTACCAGAATCAAAGTGTGGGTTCACCTCACTAGAAGCATTTGCAGAACTTGACACTTAATAAAAGGGCAAAAAATCGTTGAAGCCATTCGTAATAATACTCAAAACAAGAATACACCTATTTTAATCTTCGGAGGTATGCCTTCCTTGCTTTTACACACGTAAGGAGACTTCATGACTATACAGGTCATAGCCACGTCCGGAACTGCACAAAGTATGGTAATGATACTATGGCACTGCAGAGTGGACGTTATATGGATACTATCGGTTGGTCATTTGCACTCGTCACTCGCCCTCACGATTGATTTAGCGGTACTCGTTGGCAGGTTGGATGAGTCAGTGTATTGCGTAATAAAGTATATCCGTTAAAACAAGAAACTCTAGGTGCCAACCTTACAAGCCCCACATTCAATTTCAGCAGAAGATATCTTGATCAGAATCGCGTCACCTATCAGGTAAGTGCCTGACAATTGCGAAGTGCCCAGTGGGACTAATACTTATGCCTTCTAGTACCACATCAGAGATATGAACGTGTCGTTCGACACGCCCGAAGGTCTCTCTATCGCCAAGGGCCTAGCAGACCTTGCCGATAGGTACAACTTAACCTATCAGTACGGTATGGCCCCCAAAGACTACTTGGTATTTCCGTAGGTTCCCTTCTATATGAAGTTGCATGCTCTGACACAGGAATAGGAAGGACTGGAAATCCAAAGAATCCATCTGGCCCCTCTTTATCGACAAAGTGAGTTATATGATGACCCTCACATCATGCCTCACAGTAATGGCCACAGGCTCTACCCGTTGCGCTTGCGACTGACAGCGGCAGAGCAAATATACCCAACATTACGATTATGAATAACGGTGTCTTGCGTTATAACATATTCAAGGGCCCCTTTACCCAAAACGACCAGATAACTGCTTCGCCTTATCCAGACGTGATCGCGTATTTCCCTGACGTTAATTTTACCGTAGCCAACAACGTCACAGCGTGGCTTAACACTCATCCGACGCCGTGTTCGAACCTACGGAAACGTGGAGACATTGACGCTCACTACCCAATATGGCTGGAGAAAGCGACGAGCCATGTCAGCCTTGGCCATCAGGAGGTACTGACGGATTATATGACTCCAGGTTATGTCACCAATGATGTGAGTAAATTTCCCTTCACTGTAAAGTGGGAAGGTACGAACTCGGACTGGATTTCCATGTAGACAAGCACCTGCCCTGATACAATCAAGGGCGACGACACCCTACACTATCCAATCGATCCTGATGTGTTCCCCCCTCATTACATGAACTCCACTTTACCTCCTAACCCCCCCAGGACGGTCGATCTTATCTTCCTCAACTATACTGTGAAGAATGTTGTCTGCGCCTTGAATAAACTGACAAACTCGAGCCAGTATAATGCGAAGAATGCAAAGTTATACTCCAATGTGACTACGAATCAAGTGTTTGGCTTGTATGCACTCGCTAAATGGAATTAGTACGTCATGATACCCATGCTTGGGAAAGAATTCCCTTCTCACACCATTACCAGGGCCACAGGAAAGTGAATATCAGTTAAATGTCAGTGATGTACGAGATCCCACTGTACTATGATAAAGCGTATCGATGTACGATGTGAATAAAGAACGTAACCTAGTGAAAAGGTTAGGGGTATGTAAGATACCAGGATTATGAGAAGCATAAATTATCGGTGAGTGGGACTTCAGGTTCCGAGCGCCAATAGAGGTGTTGTCAGCATCTACTCTAAGTATCATCGACCCTTTACCCTGAAAGGTTCGTCCAGGTATAAGATGTTTACGAGTCTTCCAGGCGTCTCTTCTTTACTAGCCGATATCCAGGCTCGACTTTACGTGCATCAAGCACACGAACCAAGTCTCCATACATAGGCTGACCCACCCCCATACAGTGAGACCTGGTATGTGCCCTGTTGCATGCATCTCCTCTCGCAAAGTCGTGCTTGCACGTGTCGCACTTGATCCGGAACCCCACGTGGGTGACTACATGCCTTGCGATACTCGTCCCCTTCATATTCGGCTTGGGACAGTCTCCCCATAGACAACGCGTTGTGGTTTCTCCGCCTCTGAAGCCATGGAAAAGATGCAGATGGTCTGCGATGCTGGGCTGATCTCCTTCAACCCACATCCCGCATGGTGTATTCTCGCGGTCCCAGAAGCACTCGTATACATGCAACAGTTTGTCAGGCCTTTGCAGGGCGTTATGCACAGCATCGTCGTCAACCAAATGGCCGCCACACATGACTACATGTCGTTCTTGGGACATTGCGTTAACAGAAGTGCTCGCGGATGCGGTGGACACAGATGGCTCGGCGTCATCCGGGACAGGATGGAGCATGAGAGCGATCTGTGCGGATGCCTGACCCAGCCCAGGGGTAGGGCTTCGACTCTGGGAGGAAGCCTTTCTAGGTGAGCGTTGTATGAACTCGGTTGTATCCGCTTGAGAATGCCGACGATGACGAGTGGCCTGGTATAGGTTCCCACCCGAAAATGTCGGCGGGGAGCGGAGGGGTACAGACGAACTAGCTGTTGCAGACGACCAACGACGAAGGTGGCGGGATGATGAGTATGTTGTCGGAGATGATGATGGCGACTGCATTGGGGATGTTGATGGGAGGAGGCTTGGACCAAAGCTGTCCGCAATAAGCCGCGCTGAGGAAGGATCCAATTGCATGGGAATGGGACACCATCCTTCCGTTCTCATTTCCGTGCCACCCATGTGGTCGGAGGTCAAAGATTCCCCCTCATGACCAATCGACGCATCGTACCTGTAAGCACACGATGGTTGAGAACTTCCAAATGAACCAGGCGACACGGTGTTTCCTTGACTGGCAGCTAAACGAGTGTCGCCAAGCAAAGACGCTGATGACCATTCGTGGAGCATCGGTGGAGCTGAGTGGGGGTGTAAGGAAGTGGTTGAAGGGCAATTGGAAAAACCAGTTGCTGACGGACCAGGGGCAGATGTTGGGATTGGGTAAGGAACAGGAAAGGGACCACGATTGGTAATAGGAATGGTGTTACCGCCCAACGGCTGCAACGTAGAAAAACCTGGCATATGCATGGGTAAAGAGGAGCGATCGGATGAATTCCGTGATGGAAGCTGTCGTGAGGAGTGCGACGGCTGCGGTCGGTATTGGTGCTGCAGAAATGATGGCGACTGCGATTGTGCACTTGCATGATCCCGATCATCATATTGACCAATCGTTTGAATTTGGACCCCCTGATCTTGTACTGCATCCGACTCCGTGTCGGTGACCGTCGTGTTCCTTCCAGAGGACACGACATAGCCACGGGTCAGTTGGAAGGTCGTTCCGTGCTCATTGTGAGTCGATCGGGGTGGAGGATAAGACTGTGAAGGGCTGGTCCGCGCCCGGCTGGCTCCTTGTGTCGAAACGGCGTGGTGAACATATCCGCTTGAAAGAGACGAGACCTGTTCGTGCTCGGGAATGAAGACGGTGTCATCTGAAACTTGGAACCCGATGGCGCTCGGGCTCTGAAAGCAGCTGCCGGGATAATCTAAGAGTGGATAGAGTGCTGTGTGGGAGCTGTATGGGCAACTAAGTTAGCACAGCCCGCCCAGACAAGATGAAGTACTGACGAAGAAGCGTCAGGAGAAGATGCCGCAGTTTGCGACATGTTCGCCGCTCTGCGCTGCTCAGGGAGAATATGTCCTTCATTGAGTTGAGTCTCGAAGTGGAAATCGTGGAGCCGGTCGCATAGACTATTGTTTTGCGTTTCCTCAAGGGCATGAACGTTTTCCGAGGGCGTGCGAGAAGCTAGGCTATAATCGTAGTCGCCCATGCCTAGCTGTACCTCGTCCCTAGGTCCGGATGGTCCGAACAAAGTCGAGTGACTTACACGTGGGTGATCCACACCCGCCGAACTACGTATTCTGTATACGTCATTATCACCGCTGACAATATTCCCGACTCAGATTCCACGCGCGAGGCCGAAGAATAATAGAAGCGCACCTCGAGGGAAAATCATCACGTTCCATATGACGGTGACTTTGTTGCTCCCTAGCAGTGACCTCTTCAATTTGGCCTTGGACAATGTGGTGTTCTCTTTTTGTTTTTGGCGGCGATGGCGTCAATGCGCCGCTAGATCCAAGAACAAAAACATCAGAATGATACGACCATTCAAGTGACAATGGCACTCACAACAGCGAAGATGACGAAAAGTTGGACATAAGGTAAGACTTCACGAAAGAGAAGAAAGAATATATGGCACAAGAAACGTCGACTATACTGTTGCGGGTCCCTAATATGCTTTGACGCGAAGGGAAGGAGTGAAGAGGTGGTGACTTGAAAAGTTGGTCGGATTACAGACAACTTGTCAGGGGAAGGGCTTTTATGCTAGCCTTAACGGTCATACACCCAATTGCGGGGAAACAAGAGGCAGAGCATCCATGAGTTCTATGCACTACCATAAGGAAACACGGAGAACACGAGGTGCCCGCCAGTTTCCACTTTCCACACATTTGCTGTAAAATATAGGTGAGAGGTGCGAGAGGTGAGCCAACGGCACGTACGATAATATGATCGTGTCCATGACGCGCTCACGAGGCTGGAGCCATCCATCAAATAAGGTCCGAAGCGTTTAGGTTGACGCCCGATCGGTCCGTTGACATGCTGTGTTAACCAGTGTGATGTCATTAGTTGTTCAGAACCTCTGGCCAATCACAAGTAACCGAGCCGTAACACACATACGAAGCTCCTAAACAGAAAGGACTCAACCTGTTCAATCAAAATTATTTGCCAACCAGTCGGAATGCAACTGAAAACGGAAATTGCCAAGTGTCCGTTCGCGTGGATACACATCCCGAAGCCTTTCAGTCACCGAGCGGAACCAATCCGAATGTGCCTCGGCGATAGCAATGCACGGAAAGCACCCCCACGATTGACAGTAAGCTGTCAATTAGAAAAGGCGCCGATGCACACGCCAGCGGATTGTATAGTGATTACAGCCTCTGCACACCGACTTCAGCGTGTCCGTGGAGAGAGGATAGACAAATTCCTGTACTAAGGACCGTATACAAGCAAGCACACTGCCATGCTGTTGCACTTCGCGCATTACCGAGCTGGAGGCAGGAGAACGAGTGTCTTCTGAATGACGTAATGAACCTCGTGAATACCGATGCCAGGTGTTCTGAATGCGGGTTCTTCACAGTCACCGATCTTTCCGACTTGCTGTGCGCTGTGCACTGGAAGTTCAACGAAGAGATTTTTCAAGATCGTCGCAGTATTTTTTCTCAGAAGAGAGAGAAAACAAGTTTGAATCCAATAGGCGCTAGCACAAGCGAAGCATCATACACCGCAACGCAGTGACTGCTGGAGGATACTGCATACCACGATTTGGCATAGAGCTCCATTAATCACTTCGCAAATGAGAAAATGTTTGGACCCCGACGGGACACGACCCGGTGATCGAGTCTTTCCCGATAAACTCAACATCCGCTAAGATAATCTGATTTCATCGTCAGCATAGATCAAAATCTACTACTGAGTCTGAAACCTATGAGCAATTGATCCGTGCAGGCATGTCTTTCAGCTTTGCATTCGGATACGATATACTGGATCACAGTATGGTCCCACACCTTGGCTTTTGTTAGTTGCAATATATTCGTTGCTGCAGTGAGCATCCGGACGTATCACTGAGTTCGACATTGACCATGCCTTTCTGGAAGAGAGTCGAGGACAGTTAGGTGCTGCCGGGGTCTAGCAATTGGCGTCACAGTCCCATGAAGACTCGTATTCTCATTGTGTTTGTTCCGATCACGTTAGTGTCAAGGTATAGTGAACGTCAGTATCGAAAGTCCTGATACAGGCACCAGAGCTGACAAGGAATGTATGTTTTGTACAAACTGACGACTTTCCTGCAGGCTGGTCCCTATGAAGTGGCATGGATCACGTGTGACTGACAGATCATGGGTACTGGAGGTGAATCTGTGTTGGACGTGTGCAGAGAGGACGTGTTGAGTACCTCGTCGCTGATCTGCCTGTCTCCTCAATGTCACAACTAGAAAGTAGCCACTTTGCAAGTGCTAGAATCCGTCACGTGTTGCACAGATCTCCGGTATATAGTTTCAAAGTGTTGGGGTTAAGGGCATCGAGATCGTGGGAGTTAGAGCAAAGCGGCGAATACGAAGACGAAGGATTGAAATAGATCGTGCTGATATGATGGCCTTGATGTATTTGTGTTGGTTTTGTGTAGGTCCAGCAGTGGGATCGTTGACTAGAACACCTGCCTTTCCAAAGGTCAATCTATTGAGTGTCCAACAGTCCGACATCACCGATCATCGATCATCTAGTAGTATCAGTGAACATCGTTAAAAGAACAAGGCCCCACGAACACATGTACGCAGTAATCCCACTCGACGCGAAATGGAATCTTCCGATTTGGGCGTACGATGTCATCCAAGCCTTGAACTGTCCATGTTGACGTTCACTGTGTGTTCTGCGACAGCTTTTTCTTATTTCATTTCCCCGGGGCACTGCCGGATCTCAGCGGGGACCCTCTTGAAGCCACTGATGTTGATGGAACCGGAGTTCCTCCCACAATAGGCGCTTGTTCTTTCTATTCCATTATGCGGAGTGGTACGAGGGTATGAAAAAAGGCAGGTTTTCCTGCATAACCGATGCTTGCTATGACAAGGTCACAGCGTCATTAGACGAGTACTCTACTAATCTCCTTTCAATCCTGCTACATAATACTAGACATGACCAATTACCCCTGGCACCACGGAACATCCCGTGCCGACAGGGATCATGGTGAGGTCATGCGTCATGTCTCGATGATGCATCAGGATCCCCACATCCTCGCCGCCCTTCAACATACCATTACTGGGGCGAGTTGTTTCGCGATCAAAGAGGATCCTCACTTCACCCTCTCGATGGCTCTCAGCTACGTGACGTTGTTCACCGTTGGTTGCATGACTGACCACGACTCCCAGATGTTCCATTAACCAGGGCCATCGGTATATCAAATAAATACCTTACCCATGTGATAACAGCTTCGAAAGAACGGGGGGCCATGTGTTAAACGTTGCGCCTATAGTCTGAATTACGCTGCGCACCTAATTTACGTTTTTCGCGGAACAAACAAACCTTTTTTTTGGTAACATGACTCCAACACAGGTATTATGCAGTAAAAACCCACCATGTTTTAGAACAGTGTCTCACTGCCTAGACCCCGCGTGAACAGCATCATGGGGTTACTCTCAGTTCCCTCATGTATTGGTTGCTGTGGTATGAAGAGCTTCTTGTTCCCACTCTATGTAAGTACCTCCATGGAGAATTCGAAGAGTTTTGCGAAACCCATGGCTAGTTCATACCAAGGGAAACCAAAACCAGCCAAAAAGTAATGAAATACACACCTGCTCCATTCATTTTGTCACCTCTTGACTCAGTGCCATGCTGGTTCGCATTCCCGCAGCGCCACCGTTGTTGGCACGCCAGACCGGTTACTGTGATATTCCGTGGTCCTCGCGAGAAACGTATCGAGTCGCCATTGCTCGACACAGCAATGCGTTATCAGTTTTGAAAAGAACCCACGTGCAGGATCCGCAAATGGTCTCCTTTTACGTGTCTTCCAAACTGTTCTAAGCGCGTTTGCCAGCCAGGTACTACTCGACTAAATAGCCCACTGCACACTCTTAATCTCGGCGGATCCAAGACTTTAAGCAACCAACTACCTCAATACCCACTTAATTTGACCTCTCTCAGCCAATGCTCACTAGACATCTGACGTGGACCGATGCGAAGGTAGCATGCACACGCGACAAAGGGTCAGATCCCGGCCCTTTTCCTCCGTTCCGAGACTCAATTAATATGCCTTCCACAAAGAGTGACGATACATGTTAACGGGTACCTTCCCCACGCCCTGCCACCACATCGGAGTCGAATCTTGTTCGTTCGCGGACTCGCGAACCCAAGAAACCACAATGGAAACACTCGTTACAAGACTCTACGCGTTATTTAACAAAGAGGATAATATAGTGTGAAGAATGGTTTTTCCTCCGAGCCGACGTCCCGGGGGGTGGCGGCAATGGAGATGACGTCAACAGAAGGAGATGGGCAGTCAGTATGTTTGATGGTAGGGGTTGTGGGTTTACTCGATAGGGAAGGTATGACAGTATTGAAGCTTAGAAGATTGAAGAGTATCCGCGGAGCAGGTAAGCGCCGAGCCCGATGCGGAGGAATGGCTACGACTCTGTTTTTGACTGCAGGAAACCTAGCATTTTTCGTTCGTGTGAACGCTGGGCCAAGAAACTGCGGGTGGAATTGTAGACCCCTGAACCACGGAATAGGGCAGGAATCCAATGTGTGTTCGTTTACCCTCATGTTCATATACGACTTTGGCTTTTGCTATATGCGCTGTGGGTTAAACCCGAAGTGTTCACACTTGTACATGCTCGGTCCGTGCCCCTGGGAGTCTCTCTCTCTCTAAAATTACACGGTTCACATCCGGGACGGGTCGCAGAAGCTTGGGTGTTGTTGAATATATTAGCGGGCTCAGTATTTGGCTAGGAGCGTGTTGGCAGAGTTGGCAGATCCAGTGTTGGTTGTGTTGATCCGCATCCGGCTGGCTAAGAGCCGAGAAGAGTCCCTGGAGATCCAATTCTGTGATTCATCCACAAGACTAAGAAGGTAATCTTAAATGGGTGTTATGATCCAAGGTTGATCCAGACGCCGACCAAGGGGGTTTATACAAGCCAATAATGCTATCCGACTGGGTGTGCTATGCACCAAAGACGGAACTATATTACACCAATCATACTGTCACACCTATTAATACGACTACCAGAAGGCGGGCACGTGCCGCTATCTTGACGATATGCTTCTCACTTTATCCGCTGCGCCGCCCCACTCTTTCGGATGTGGATTGACTGAAGTCACACTGACCTTCTCTTTCTGTGATGCATAAAACACTTGATGCACTAAAGTAATGGTCACATGCCAAAGGAAGATGAAGTCACACGATAGTCATAACCGTTGGACAGGTGACACCCAGCAAAACACATTTGGATGGTATGCCTATCATCCTTCCCAGTTGCAAACCTGAGTAGTACGTTTGGACTTGTTGCAGGATTTGGGTTGGTTGTTGAGACATGCGGATGTTCATGCATGTAGTAGCCAGGAGTGGCACACCTTTCCAACAATCCCAGGGTAGTGTTAAGTGGAATTGAGACTTGAAATGGCGCGGGCACGTATATGATTATTATCAGTTCACGGTCTCATATCTTACCTTGCTTCTCCGTATGACGATCCCATCTGAAAACCTGATTCCCTGAGCCCTAATAAGACAGGATATACTCCCCCTGAGATGCGAGCGACGAAGTAACGAGAGCACCTAATAGGTAACGTACGTACTCTAGTTCACATGTTGCTCAAGGCACTCATGTAGGCGCTAGTGTGTCATTTGATGGAGCTGACGATTCAACTTGGATGTCAGGACGGATCTGGATACATGGGCAAGGGTGTACGAGGCTCCAAGGGTATGAGGAGCTTTGAAAACTCGATCGTGCAACATCTTGGCAAAGGCAAGATCAGTAGCCTGGACCAGCGAGTGGGGTGGAGGATTACATACTTCATAGACTTCGTTCAGCACCACATGATAGTGCGGCGAACTACCTTGCACGTGCCATATATGCGGAAAAGCACGTCAATTTGATTTACTGACGTCTGGTCATCCAGGGAGAAGATCTAAAGAGCTCCATGCAACGCATGTCATGACAAACCATATGCCTCTATCTAGGCCAGGTGATCTGTCTTAGAGACACCCGCCAGAGGGGAAAGTATGTACATTAGAGATCTGAAAAAAACTCCACGTCACAAACAAATCGAAAGCTGAATGTCATTGGTTGCATACAATCAATTTACACACCTTCGAGTACATTTTCATCCAGGAATGGGACGGTGGATAATGACTATGTGGTTGGATTCTGAAAGACTTACTACTCAAGGTCCAAGAATGCGACGAGTCGCATAGATTAGCAAACGCGTTGACCAAGACGGGCTCTGGAATGAAGTGACGAAAGGCCCACGGTGGATTCGGGGATTTCGAACATGACCCGTAAAAAATTGTTGTTATGTATGAAATGGTTAGCAGTTGCACAACCACCCAAGTAAGATCGACTGATGAGGTCTGGACGTAGTCGTGATTGAGAGAAAACGTCGAGCCTCCTGTCCGTAGTCCTGGACGAATATTCCAACTGAGGACTACATTGCCGTAGAAGAAAAATATATGGCGGAGAGGTACTGGCCATCCGAAGTCAGTAGCCAGATACACTGCATATTTTTCTCCTGGCAACACTGGGCAGATGATGGACGAAACAAATACATTGTAGGAATAGACTACGTGTACCATAGTAAGTTTCCTTCCCACGCTACTCCCTCCGCATCCTCCAACCATGTCCCTCAATCTCTCCCTATACGCCGTTAGCGCCTTCCTCATACTCGACACAGAGGGACACCGCGTCCTTGCAAAGTACTACCATCCAAAAAGTCATCCCAGCACTGCAGATGCTAGCAAGGGCCTTACGACTCTCAAGGAGCAGCGTGCGTTCGAAAAGGGACTCTGGGGGAAAACAAAGAAGCCTGGTGGTACGTTGTCCCCACCTATACTCGTGTCGGACTGTCTTCGGATGTCTGCACCCCATGCACAGGTGACATCATTTTGTATGACTCGCACCTTGCCGTATATCGGCACTCTCTCGACCTCATCTTCTACATTGTTGGTGGGCCGTCTGAGAACGAGATCATGTTGCATTCTGCGCTGATGGCTCTGTGCGATGCTGTACACCTCTTGCTAAGGAACCAAGTCGAGAAGAGGGTTGTGTTGGAGAATTTGGATCTGGTGCTGCTGTGTTTGGACGAAACGATTGATGATGGGTGTGTCTCTCTTTATTTGCTAGGCCTTTGGATTGTGGGCACACAGAACTGAGATGTCGTGCGGTTACAGGATCATCGTAGAAACGGACTCGACGACGATCGCGTCTAGGGTAAGCCGGCCCAAGGCGGATACAACTGAGATCGTGATCAACGAGCAAACTCTGATGAGCGCGTATCAGACGGTCAGGGAAAAGGTCCAACAGAGGATACAACAACTGTAACAGTACCCCATGCCGCTTTCAAGAGACGTTGATTCCCCCTTACCAATGTACTGGCCGAAATTGGAGAAGCAGGTGCGTTGGACAAGGTATCCGTATTGAGAGCAACAACCCGTGAAGAGACTTTAGTATCAAACAAGAAATATATAGATACACCAAATAATCCAGTCTCGTCTCCGTCTCGCACAACCTGTCATCATCTTCCCCCCACATCTCTCCGCTGAACAATAACGACAACCATGATGTACAACCCCCTCTGCGATTCTGCTCCGCCTCTTACATGGTTCCTCGTCGATTATGTTTATTGAATAACTGT
The DNA here is from genome assembly GCA_029372045.1 of Scleroderma citrinum. Lineage (NCBI taxonomy): Eukaryota > Fungi > Basidiomycota > Agaricomycetes > Boletales > Sclerodermataceae > Scleroderma > Scleroderma citrinum. The sequence goes on from JARFMN010000010.1 coordinate 1,404,261, forward strand.
CATGTGGTTTATATAGATCGAATGGTTTTGTGCGTTTCAAGAGGTTCTGCTGGCTGAATAGAGATTATGATGATGATGGGATAATAACAAGGGGGTCTTTGCAAGCCAGCATGTGGAGGATTGCGATCATGACAAGAAGGGGATACTGTCGGCGGTATGTTAGCGGATGAGGGTGAAAGGGATAAACAATTTGCACAGCATACCTGGTCTTATGCATGATGAGTTCATAAACGGCCGCTGACGATGCAGCGACGACGGTCAGCGCAGTGGCGACAGTGCGCAATTTGGATACACTCCCCGATGAGACGGAGAAGTCTGGGTGCTCGTAGATGGCGTAGGGTCGCATGATGGAGTAGTGTGTTGGAGGAGAGGGCCAAGGTACATCCTCCAAGTCCCTCTGCTCTTATATGTTCTCAGACCCCCTCATGTTCTGTTAAGTCCCTTGATGAATCTAAACAAGGGAATGTCCACATGTTTCACGAATTTCTACATTAGATTCCCAGAGCAGATCGCATCTTAACTTAGTCCGACATCTCTCGTTCTACATCGCACTGCATCGACGGGTGTATTGGAACGGATGAGCCAAGCTGTGTATTTCTTGTACCCGGTAGAGTCTGAAGAAATATTCTGGAAAAGGAAACTGGGCTCCGGCAGACTCTTCTTAGGTCCATCCGAACAAACATCCCGCATGGTAGTAAGACATAGTGTCTTCAGCAAATCAAAGTTTCATTTCTCCGCCGTATCGAAATACATAGTGATACCCTACCAGATGGGCATAGATGGGCACCCAAGCTGGATCCTGCGGAACTGATTATTTTGACTAGTGCATACCGGGAGTTTCGATCTAGTTGACATGACATAACATTGCTTTCAAAGGTTACCGGCTATCGTTCATCCAGCGACCGTGGCCAAGTCGCTGAACATTGTACATCCAATCCTGTACAGTGCCTGCGAATGTTGAACCCGGTCGCCCGGACGCGAGTACAGCGAATCCCCCCGATGCTCTTTCCACAGAGGATCCTCCAACGGCGTCTCATACCACGGCCCATACTCAGCGCATGGTAAATTTTCATGTCCGTTTATTTCCGATACTCTGTGGGTCCCAGTCTCGCGGGATCATGCCATAGCAGAAAATTGGACGTTGATGGCACCTTTCAAATGTTCCCATTACTCATCATGTGCATGCATAAGTACCCGTATATGGGCACATCACGACCGGCCATCGGCCTATTACCATTCTAGAAGGGGTACCCCACGGAAAAGGCGATTAGGTGTGTACATACGAAGACCCTTTCTTCGTTTCTGCCTTTCCTGATCCCTGAAGCGTTTTACTAATGGCAGTCAAAGTTGGCACAGAAAACACACCTAATATTATATCACAACATGTCTATCGACTATCCACCCAAGATCAACGCATCTGCTCACTACGCAAACCCAAGACCCTTTTCTTACCGCGGCTATGCTATGGTCTATGAGGCATTGATTGCAAGCAAATGGAGCCTTTTTTTTTGTAACTTCGTGCCGGTGAATGTCAACTCCCCTGCACACACGCGCGAACGTGGAGCCCATGAAACTGCTACACACGGCTAATCCACGAATGTAACAGCATCCACAAGCATAGCCATCCCCAGTCAGGATGAAACAACGGAGCTCCCTTGGACCCCTTGGACTTCCCAGGGGATACTAGCCCCACCCCAGAATGGCGTAAACTCTGCACCATCGTAGTATCTGGAACATATTGCATGGAATTTGATCTTTTGAATCGGCTACTGACACAGCCCCTGAAGAAGCACCGTAATCTCCTAGTGTCTCGGACTTAAGTGTATTCCACCGTTACTTGATAGATGGTGCATCACACTGGCCAGATGGGATTAAGTACGACGGAATACGCTCCAGGATTTAAGCGCGTTGGAGGTCCGAGACTATCGGCACATTGCTATTACACAACTAAAGCTGCTGCTGCGTGAAGTAATCCCGCACTTTACCTAGTTGCGACAGGATAATTCCTAGTTAACCTTGATGAAGGGTGTGTGCTTGCCTGTCAGCAAGGTAAATGGTTCAGCCTACACATCAATTTTGTTTCCCCTTGTTCTGGAACCTTAGGCAATTCCAATGACCTATCCACACGCTACCCACCCTCAGAAGAGAAGTGCAAGTTGACCATTCTGGTCCTCCTTCCTCCGAATATTTCTGTATTCAAATGACTGCCAGCCTAAAAATACATTCAGGAACACTCATCTCACGGGTAATCGCTGCACAACCATGTCTGATGGAAATAACGAGTGTCTTCTGCTTGATGACGCAAATGCGGCTCTCAGGCTGCATCGTTACTTACATGATCGGGTATAATAAACATTACTTGTCAACCTTACTTGGCAAGGGAAAGGGTCAGCCTAGGGTTTCCCGGGACTTACTATGTATCATGCTCCTGAGTCCCTTGACACCTTAGCTCGGGTAACGCGATGGAGGGATGGACACGTACACACATACGAATGGAACCCGTGTACTCCTTAGGTTGATAAGGGTTTAGTTGCATATACCGGAGTTGTGGCGACGTCAAGTGCATGGAATGACGGCTCACTGAGTGAGACATTAACTTTACGAAAGACTTGTGTAGCTGCACTCTAACGGGGATAAGAAGCCGTTACGATTGTGGTCGCAGGGTTGGAGAAGAATCCAAGGGCTGGCACGAAGTCACCAAATAATGTAGCAATTGCATGGATTGTTCGAGCGCTACGAACGATGTGAAGTGATCGCATGGTTTTCCTATGGTCAACAGCTAGCATCAAATGCGGTGAGTGACTGATGTGCTATTAATACCCACTGTGAGTTAGGTCACGATAAGGGTGCACAGGTAAGAATGATTTAAAGGTCGTTTCCTCAATCACCTTAAACGTACACAATACCCTGGACCTCAATGCTGTTCGATGGCGGACTAAGCGCGTAAAGTCAAGATGGCGTCGTAGACGGTCGTTCTCATCTCAACAGGGGTTATTTCCTTTTGTAGTAAACAAAGTGACAGTTGGCAGCTGCTCATCGACATACCTAACGACACAACAGATGGCGTCGTGGCCTCCTGTGCATCTCCTTAGCCTGGTCTTTGGAGGGTCATTCATTTCGTTCATTCCAACATGGCCATGGAGTCATTTCTGACGTTTTTCACTGTTCGCGCGGTCACCTTTAGTGCGTCGCCTTGGTCATACCCCTCTGTCTCATTGCTGATCTACCACAGTGTGCCGTTGCAACTTGCATCATTGACTTTGAGCTCGCTTGGCTTGTGCTTTTGTCTGTTGAGGTATTCGTGCGGTGGAATATCTCAGACACCATCTTGCGTAAGTACCGTATATGCTCCTGCACCATCGGTTTTACCCCTCATGGACCCAGAAATAGCCATAAGGCGACGATAAACTTCCTCTATTTCATCATCATCATCACTCTTGGGATCAGGTTCGGAACAGAAATCACACATTGATGTTCCACGGTCGGCACAGCTGCCGCAGCGCCAATCCACATTATCACTGTACAATCAACGCGGTTCTTCGAGTCCACAGCGCCACAAGTCTCTGTTATGCACCGTCCCATACGGACTATGACGTTTGCAATCCAGACACCTCTTGCATCACAGCCCGAATCTCGTCCAGTCCCTCTCCTGTCAGTCCTGCAACCCGGTGTTACAGGCTGACGACATCTTGCTCGCTGTCGATGGTATTGTCATCATGCAAGTCTGATATAAACTCGTCTCTGGTAGAGGGTTCCTCTGCTCGACTAGTCCTTTCCAAACCTTATCTCATCTTATTTTATATAAGCTACAAGCTAAACCGGACTTGATTGTACCGACAACGAATAAGTGTGTAGAATTGGTTCTTGTTGTACTTTGTTTACCGGAGCACCGGCCATGATGAATTGGCACGTTGCTGAACCGAGGATTGTTGTAGAGGCCATTAGATGCCGTCTTTGTATCACCAAGGACTCACTGCTTATATGGACTTATGTCGTGAACCTACTGACTCGGTAGTCAATCACTGGTGTTTTGCAGGGTGTTTGTCTGACACGACAAAGGGTAAGATGGCAAGAGCAAAGGTCATAACAGATACATTCTGTAGATATCGATGTGGTCATTACCTGACCTCCACTGCTAGATAGGGGACAATGAATGATGGATATCCAACAATAGCGACAAGTGGAACAAGGCACATGACGAGAAGAACGTGACCAAGTAAAAAAGAAACTCAAACATGTCCAGAAAGGGAAAGAAAAGGAAAAGTGATCTAGTATCAATCATTCGCTGATAAACACTTGCCCGACATCACTGCAACGACGGATCAAGATTACCTTATCCCGTGATGGGGATGTGTTAAAAGCGATGCCAGAAGTCGGAGCGAATTTAGAAGGGATGCCAATGGGACGATTATAGATTCGGAAGAGCATGCATAGGAATTCAAGACGGGGGTCAGAAAACATCGAAATGAGGTTGCTGCTGTTAGGACGATCGACGCAGCTTGTAGCCTGTTCGGAAGGGACCTCATCAGCTCTGGTTCCTGCATCATCTTGGCCGCACGAGTAGTCAACACATCGCATGAACTTCATAGACATGACAGCACCCCAAAACACGATCCCTCAATGCCTAGAACAAGCACACAAAGTTGCTCGGGAACACATGTCTTCCTGGTTGCTTCCTTGCCTCGTCGAGCAGCTCGCCAGACCACCAACCATCCTCAGGTGTCTCCGTAACAGCAATGATGTCCCCAGCCTGGAAATCGAACTCTTCATCAATTGTAGCGGTATAGTCGTACAGAGCTTTCACTGTAACATGGAAAGCATACCATCCCTCAGCATCCGACAACCGGTACAGGAAAGAATACGACGCACCGTAAAACAATATTGGTCTCCCATCGTCCGTATATGAACACGTTGGCGGATGTTGAGCCCTTGGTGGCTGAGGTGACGGCGACCTCGCAACAGCAGGGCTCGGTGCTCTAAACACCGCACCACTACTCCCATTATTACCGCCTGTCCCGCCTCCGCTATAGTATCGCATCTGCTGTTGCTGCTGCTGGTAGCCCTGGGGCTGCTGTTGATACTGCCCACCACCATACGCACCCGCCCCGCCTCCGCTCACACTTGGATGACGCACAGGTGGGCCATACACGCCATTGCCACCGTACGACGAGAGCGGTGGAGGCGCCTGCTGTTGTTGCTGGGGCTGGGAATGTGGCGGCGCACCGTATTGTGATGGGTGTGGATCGTAGTGCGTGGGATGTCCGTAAGCCCCAGGACCTTGCGCAGAGGAGGGTACGACGGCACCATAGTAGTCGTTCCGCCCGGGCGACGGTGCAGGGGGTGGGACCTGCCCCATGCGACCATCTCCATATCCTCCTGCACCTGCACCTCCTCCATAAATCTGTTGATTCGTTGACGCAGGTCCTGGCCCGGAAGGGTACCTCTGGAGTTGTATCGACCCACTCCCAGAGTGCGTTGGGCGGTGGTGTGGATGGTGCTGAACGGCCATCTGGTCGTGCACAACACGTCCATCTGGGCCAAGTGCGATTCCGACAGGGTTGGAGGGCGTGACGGGGCGTTGTTGCTGTTGTTGCTGTTGCATGTGCGGGTACGATACGGATCCACCGCGTACGAGGTGTTGGTTCCCGGCGCCCACTGCTGCTGCACCTGCGGCGACGACGGGCCCTGCTCTGTTATATGGCTGAATGGCACCTGCGCTTGCAGATGTTGGGCGAACAGGGGAAGGTGCACGCCCAATGAGCGAAGTCGTACCGATCCCGGGGTACCCAGCGCGACTCGTTGGCCGTGTTCCAGGGTCCTGCTGCTGAACCGGGTTCTGACTTAGACCTTGCCCAGGTCCACTGAACATAACAGCCGATGACGAAGATGACGGGGGGAGATTTGGGGGTGGCTGTCCGACGGTCGAGTTAGCTCTGCTTCGCCCTGGCTCACCAGGGAATGGCCGCTGGTAATTCTCAACAATCTGCTCGACGGGTATGTTGGATGCTGCTGGTGGTATAGGCGCAGATACTGAGGGCGAAGATGACGAGCCCGCTCGAGGAGGGGGGGCAACAAGGGCTGGCCGAGGGGGGACAGGATTTGGAGAGGTAGGGCGTGACTGTGCCAGGGGGTATCCACCCACGACGACTTCAGCGCTGTTGCGGAAGTCTCGCGTACTGCTCGGACCTGCAGCGGGCGTAGTGAGGGTCTCGCCTTTGCCGCTGCCCCCGACAAAACCAGGACCAGGCGGGGACGTACGGGAGCTCGTACCAGGAGTCAGTGATATGGGAGGGACGTCCCGCCGGACAATCGTGTTGCGTCTCCCAGTGGTGCCACTTGCTGCAGCAGCGGTGCTCAACTCTGCCATCTGCTTCACAAGAGGGTCCTCACCTACGCCAACGGGAGGAGACGTGCGTGAGGACGTGGGCTGGCTGGCGCTTGCGCTTACGCCTGGTCGTGACTGTTGCGGTTGGGGGTCCTTGAGTGGGTCAACATCCCACGCCCTTTGCCCGATCACGAGCTGCGTACTCGATACGCTCGGGTCGACAGGGTCAGGACCGTAGCCTGGACCTTGGGATTGGGAATGAGCCTGCGACATCGAGAACGAGTGTCCATGCGAGGGGGCCTGAGAAGGTGTGCGCATGAGCATGGATGCGGTGCTGTTGCGTCTCTGCGCGGCAGTCGTTTGCGCCTGCGTTGGTATCGGGGGCGACTGCGTCTGGACGGGTACGGGCCGTCCATCACGAGAAGGCGAGGTAACGTGCCCATTGACGCCGTTCACCTGGGACCGGCCGCTTTGCGACCTGTATGTCGCACTCCTTGATACAGTGGATCCCTCAGTCGGGGGTCCACCGCCTGCACCAACACCCGCATGGTTGGCAGGGCCAGTGATGTCGTACGGTGGTTCTTCTTCCTGCGGGGATGCGGCATTCAACTTGGGGGGACGCTGAGAAGTACGCGCAAAAAGAGCAGGGCGGGTGAGAATGCGGTTAGGGTTGACGGGCGGGGCATCAGTGTTAGCGTAGTTGATGAACGCTGGTGGTTCTGGGATCGCGTTTCCAGTGCTGTAGTCGCGGACAAAGTTTTCCATTTCTTTATCGGGCTCCATTTGCTCGAGTGCAAGACGCATTTTTTCACATGACTGTTACGGATAAAAGGAAGTGATAAATGAAGAGATGGAATGTATGGGGCGAGGCGAACACGTACCTCGTCGTCGGAGACACATACGGTCGAGACGGCATTAGCATACGCCCACATGTTGTCTTTCATAAATTCCATCCTCTCCTCTTCGAGATCCTGGCAGCTATCGCAAAATGCTTTCCAGTCCTGCTCCCAATTCTGCATCGTCTCCTGCAGCACGCGGGTGAACTGTGCATAGTCATTCTCGTTTACTTGTACTGTCTGCTGGGCTCTCTCCAGCTTGAGATGAATCTTTTCGAGGTCCTTTCCCTGTACAAGGGTGCTTTGGGCGGTATAAGAGTTAATGCGGACACAGTCGGATTCGTACTTCTCGCGAGCCTTGGCGGCATGCTGCTCGCGCGTCTGCTTTACACGGTACTCCTTCTCGATCGCAGCTTGATAGACCTTTTTGTGTTGCTGTTGTTTAGCGGCAAAGACGGCGACTTGGCCTTCAAGGTCGGAGTGGATCTGCTGGGCGAGTTGTATGTGGCTCCCAGCCTGTTTGTCCGTCTCTAGGCGCAGGGTATCGATCGAGTTACGGAGCTCCCTGTGAGGATGATAACAACGTAATTAGTTAATGTTCACCCTTATGTAGATGTCGTGTGAATAGAATGGACAAGATGACGCCCGGCGCAACGAAGGGCCGGGATCTATGGAACGTCCCAGAAGAAAATGTTGTCCAATCCCGCGTATACGCTTATCATATCGACTTTAGTCAGACGGGAAAGGAAGCGCCCACTCACCCGATTTCATCTTTTCCTATAGGCATTTTTGCCAGCTTGGTGAGTCGTTTTGCATACTCTTCTTCGATGGTGGCCCTGTGGCATGTGCAGTTAGCGGCGTGCGTGTCGTGTAGGGTGTTGTTAATATGTAGGACGTAAGTGGCATATGAACGACTGCGGCTTGTACAGAGGGAGCCGTGATCGATACAACCACCTGCCCGCACCACATCAATCCGCAGCAGCACACTCACCTCTCTTTCCAGAAATTCTTCAACTCCTCCATGGTTCTGCCCGCCCCGCGCATTCTCGCAAACAAGACGTCGACGCCGCCATCGCCGAGACCCCAGAAGGCATTACAGAAGTCGAGTGAGCGAGCGCCATTGGCAGTGACATAGTCGTCGGGCCCGGTTGAGGGGGAGCGTGCAAACTTGGCAAGCGATGTGGTGGATGGCTGTCGTCTGGCCAACGACGACATCCTCGACGAGATGGTTGCAGACGGTGGATGCTAGAGACGGAAGGGGTATGTAGTCGAGGTAGTGGTATTAGAAATCGTTGGTAGTCGTGGTTGGTGCGGTTGTGGGGAGTGCAAGCGAAAGAAATACAGCAGCGTAGACAAGCAAATATACAAGATCGACTTGACCGTTGGGATCCAAGTCAGCCCAACGCCCTGCTGCCATCGTGGCTGTGCAAGCCAGTGGACAGCCACCATCTATGTTCAAGTTCTGTTGACAAAACCAACGCAGTGTCCAGACGCTAACCTCAGCGGATCAGCCTGTTGATTACCGATAGTACAGTATGTAGCAACCGTCGCTTCTCCACAGCTTTGCCCGGTGCCAAGCCATTCTCTGCACCGGATCCCCGCTTCTCCTGACCACAGCTTCGACTCCGTTAGTTGTCTTTTTCTGCGGTGGATGATCTCCTTCAGTACAGGCCTGTCTGCGAAACAAGCCATTGTGGCAGTCCCCAACGCGCCAAACTGAAAAAAAAACTGTTCCTTGTTCTGATCCACAGCTCTCAGTACAATGCGAGTGTTCTCAGATTCAGCATGGTTTGCTACCTGGACGGACATGACTTCACTCTTGCGCTGCTCGGTGGTCATCCATGGCGATCACACCGCATCTAATGCAGCGATAGTGGCGTGCATGATCATCACACTGCCTAGCAAGGGGCTGCCCATATCATCAAGGCCATATCATATCATTTCCGATGTTCTTGTATTGACTGGAACAAATGCCGCGGGATTCCTCATTCCCCACTGACTGCCGGTGAACACGATTATTTTAGGCTAGAAACGAAACAAGACGGAATGCGCGTTTACATCGGAAGAATGAGCTGCTATGTACGATGTGATACTTTGTGGTTAAAGAATAGTATTGCCTCTAATAATGAGAAACGAAAGTCTCAATGGCATCCTTGGAACGATGATCCTCCTGTGACCTGAGCGTTTACTCCGATGATTGCCGGATGTCTGTACTTTGTATCAGTGCACATGTCGACTCCTCCGAAGACCCAAGGTCATGTACGCAATTGTTTACACCATAATGTTTTGGAGTACCATGACCCCCTGACAAAAAGGTCGTTACATAGCATCAGTGTTTGAGGGCTCATACATCACAAAAGGTTTTCATACAATCTCTGGATTTTCGTATTAGTTCACACAGATGGCAGACTTCAACTCAACCACAGACTAGGTATTACATTTCAAACATGAACTATTGCGTTCAAGTCACCTGATTACTGTGCCACACACACAAACCTGACCAACTGGGTGTCGGGAATGGGTCCTTGCAAAGGAGTGAGGCGCAGCTGAAGAGGGTGCCATCCAACACATGGAAATGATAAACTATTGCAACCGGGTGGCAAATCTTCTGAGTCGGTGCACGTGAGTGTAGGCTCGTCTCCGAGCAGAATACTGAAGTAAAGGTTGTGTAAGAGCATCCATTCGACTCGGTCAAGCACTGGTTACCTGTATGCATCCTGATTTGGCTGGTAGGTGATAGTAGCATGGAGCAATAACCCTTGTTCCACGGGCTTGACGTGCCCCTCGTTGATCCATATCTCGTAGGTGCAGTCTGGCCCACCGTCGACTCTCACAAACCTCACCTACTGACAAGGTTTCAGGATGACTTGAATGATCACGAACTGCAGGACCTACAACCGCGACGTTGTTGAGGATAACAACATCAGAAGGGGCAAGTATTGAAGGCGTTTCCATCGCGAAAGGATAAGATGTTGTAGTTTCCGGGCTCGAGGTTGCAGGACATAATGAAGACAATGCAGGGCTTGTATGGACTCATCAATGGGGTTACTGACAGCAGATGTCCTTTATATCCTCCGAGTCTGTGGAAGCGTGCACACGAGGGAGCGCTCGCCTTCTGCACACGAGATTGGTAGCTGGTGCTGCATTCTATTTCCATACACGAGATCTGAGGGCTTCTTTCGTCTTGTTCAGTTATGGGTGCATGGCCAGTACTTTATTCCTGGATGTATTTCCAACCATCACACGCGCGAGGCGTACTATGGACCAGCCAACCAAAATTCCATCTGCAGTGAAAACGTTTTTGGTGGATGGATTTCACCCTTTGGTTGCATAGTGATAGGTAAGAAGCCTAGAAAGACGTGTTATGGACGTTTGGTTCCGCATACCACTCGGAGGATAAGGGCGTAAAGTACTGGATAACAACATCGTGGACCTATGCAGATGGATAACTTCGAGACGAACCCCCAATTTCGGGGTGAAGTGTGAGGTAAAAGAATAAGCGGAACCTTTACAATGGTCCTTGAATTAAAATGACACACCAACGGAGCGAAATTTGATGGACCCTGAAAACATCTCAAAGCGATGCCGCAGGGTTATCGATGGCGTTCTGTGCTTCGTTCAGAGCCCTGGAATATTATACCATCAATGGTTACCAGTTTCTTCGAAGCGCTGTGGCCGAGATTTCGATATTCTTAACCCGTATCGAAACTATACAAGGAATCTCGTGCCCTAGTGGTTATTAGTTGACAACCCGATCGAGCTCAAAGGAATATATCAGCACAGTTACATATTCGACCTATGAACGCCGCGAGTCATTAACATGCCTAGTACCGAGTGTTATGCAAGTATCCCGAAAGCGCTTACCTGACAGCGAGACTCAAGGGTAACCCTGGATAAAGTTATCAGTTGCCGCAATTTTGTAGAAGGAATGACCTCTCTGGAATTGAAACGTTGACCCCATCTGAGTCACCGGAATAGATTTGGCGCTACTGCCATTCCCGGCCTTCCTGACACGGTGACTATCCAGACATCTTCTGGAAGTTCGTCTGTTCTGGTATCCGTTTATATCAAGCGTTCAATGCAAGAACGGCACTCAAGCGGAATTCCTGATGAGTGATTCGAATCATTATCATTGGAGGACGCTTCGCACCTTTGAAAAATGTGGTATGTACGAACCCTCAGCAAGAGTTCAAAAATGTCATAGGAGCTGTGAGACTGCCCTACCAATTCAATGAACCTTGTGTCAAGGTCCCATCCCCTTCAAGGACGATTCGAAAGCAGAGCACATGAGAATGACACATGTAAGTTTAAAGTGCTCTGACCAGAGTTTAACCAGTCTATACGCTGGTAATTTTGCACCAGGCTCGAACAACCATCATTTGTCGGTCCATCCCATATCATACAGTGACCTTGAGTACATCTTAGGCAAAGAAGTAAACACTATTCAGACAAACAGACAGAACTATGGGACCACGGAGAATTAAACCGATCTGGGGCATATCCAGGAAAAGAACGAGCCATGCTATCGAAGACTAGATAAGAAATACGAACCTATCCGCTATTTACATTCTTCGGTAAAAAGTACCCTCACAGGCACCTTGCTCCCCAGGGCCTCCAGGGGCATACCCGATGAACGTGTAGACATTCCTGCCATTACCGTCAAAAAGATCCAATTTGATACGATGGACTTTCTCGTGAAGTCCTAATTTGATTCCGGGAACAGTCTCGTTGTATAAGGACAATCTAAACTGTCCAGAGGACGGGACAAGGTTACTTGGGACAGCCGGAGAGCCAAAGTATTTAGGTGCCGATCTCACGGGGCAAAAACCGCTTCCAGAGACATTCTGGAGATCGAAAAAGAGGCGCGAACCCATGTGACCCGTGATTAATTTCACGCTTTGCAAGCCGGACCCGTCCTCAATTGGGCTACCAACAGCGCCATGGGAGTCATAAAGACCATGCTCAGGCAGCTTCTCAGGGGTCTCCTCGAAATTTTGCAACTTGGTACCAGTAGGGATATGATTATTCCAAGGTGAATTGTCCGCAGACATCAGTACAATGGTCTACAGCTAGGGGCTGAGTCCATGGCAGTTGTGGTGATGGGGGAGAATAGACGCACAGAACCAACAGCAACGAAATGAGACGGTCTGTACAAGGAATGAGAGCTCTAGTCAAAAGGTTTTTAGAAGGGGGGAAGGTCACTTACACGGTAGTGTGATGAATAGGTTTGAGAAAGCAATTACCCTCCTGTGCAAAGGCGCTCTCAACTTCACATTTCGTGGGAAATGAACTCACCTTTGAAAAGACAGAGCCGGTCCTCCTCGCTTGCCTACTACCACTTTGTTTACAGTTCTGAATGCCTGCATGTACAAGATGAGTGCTACTCAATCAACGCTCACAGAGAATAATTCAACGCCCACCGATGTGCAGTTCCTTATGCTTGATACTTCATGGTACTGCATTCTGCTTTAGTAGGTATTCCTAAAGAGTCTGTGACAAATCAGCAGCCCAGTCCTACCCTCGCCATGTGACAACAGCGCCTTGTGATGAAGTTCAAGAGTGGTATTGAACACCTCTTCATCTCGGTACGTGGAGAGCAGAGCTCAGCATTCTAAACCTAATGCTAGAGGTGGTATGCCTACATAAACATCCAAATCTTTTCAAGTTCTGAACGAACAGTAACGTAGGCCTATCGCTTCCGAGTAATTCGAATGGACTCTCATTTAATTCATCAGGCTGGAGGTGATGACATCATTAGGTACAGTAGTATATTATACAACAAACACAGACGAAGGAAATATCGAATTATGATGCCGACGAACACAACTGAAGTAATAGCACGCATTCTCACGTACCCATCACATGCTTGCATAGAACCTCTACCCGCATGAAGTTCAGTGGTGTTCATTACTCCTCTCCGCTTGCTCACCCGGCGCCTCTTGGCCACGCCCAGGCTCAGCGCGCTCCTCAGGTAGCGGGGCCTTCCGCTCAACCACACCTCGATCCGCTGTGCTGAGACCCGCCGCAAGTTCGTCATACGGCAGTGTAGACACCCAGGACGTATAAAGGGCCAAGAAGATTGGGGCAGCAATAATATCAAGAATTCCGTAAAACACCATCTCTGACGTCGGGGTAATGGTGCTTGAGCCCTCAGATAGACCCCAACAAATAGGGTAGAGTGTCCAGATGAAGGTGATATAGGCTGCAAGGCCCATATAACCCGAGCGTACACGGCCGCCGCCGCGGAAAGGGTATCGTAAGGAATGGCCGAAGAGGCGGAACCTGTGCACAAATCGAAGTCAAATTATTAACGGGCACCATAATCGTCAGTGGTTGGACGCACCAGATGTAAAATAATGCAGCCAAACCAAAGGCGTAGTAACCCCACTTGTAGGAGCTTTGCACAAGCGCGCCAACGAGCCCCGATACCACCACGACCCACGAAAAGAAAAGAGTTGCAAGGATGTCGGATATGGTCATTCCAGTAAAGATGAGTAGTCCGAGGAGAATCAGCGGTGCATTGATGAACCACTGTATGTATCTTACGAACTGTAAGCGAGCCAATTCAGAATCGTGTTCAACGACTTGTGCCTCTAACGAATATCCGAGAAATACGTACCCAGACCTGTCGCGTGCCATGCCGGTTAAGGACAACAGTGAATCCAAGGTCCGAAGCCATAGAAAAATATGCGATGGACGAGACAGCAAGAACAACGATCGGGATCTGGTAGGGGGCCTTGTTGCGGTCGCGGCGTAAACATGTCCAGAAGAAGTTGGTAAAGAGTGAAAGGAGCATGATGGCGAATACGGCCCAGAGCCAGTCTGATGCATGGGTCGTGATGTGGTGCAGACCCGCAGGTGGGTTAATGGCAAGGGCCTTGTTGGTCATGGTTGTCGTTGAAATGCGGGGTTGTGGTGGAAGTGAGAACTCAGGTTACCTCTGGGATGAGATGACGACGATAGGCGGGGGAGAACGAATAGCCAGCCCTTGATTGGGGGGTTTTATAAGCATTCTTGCCGTAGGTATGACTTCAGACAAGTGCGTCAGGAGGGCGAAGATCTGACTGCTAATATTGGCGAAAGGAGGCAACGCACTTACGTCATTCACGCCTGCCTTACGTCGCTGGGCGGAAAAATCAAATCTGCCATGGGCGCCACAGCGAAATAAAAGGAAATCAAAATGCAATGAAACTAGTATTTGGATGCAAGTATGAATGCTGTAGTCATCCAAGACGATCTGACACATCAAGAGTGAAGAGCGACCGCCGAGGATCCATCTTCATTCGCTCGTCCTTGAGCATGCTGCATGACATTTCAGAATCCTGTCAATCTTGATCTGTGCAAAGATGGCACGTACCGAGAGTCTATCCGTGCATCATCTCCCTCGACACCCACAACAGCCTGAGGGGTCTTGGCATCGATCACCTGCACACGCGAGGCCAGCGTGATCAGCACCGTTTGCCTCCTCCACCAAGTGGCCATCAGAATCTACGACTCACATAGTGATTATCACAATGCGGGCAGTACTCATCACTCTCCTCATAATTCGACATGTCCTTCCTGAATGCCTTCTTACATTTCTTGCACGCAAACACCATCTCCGTCGTCTTCTTCAACTGGTGGTCCTGTGTCTCTGCATGGCACTCGGCACAATCGAACCACTGTTTGCAGCAGGTTGCTCGTATTGATACTTGTGCATTTAGAATGTGCTTGCTACACTTGGTGAGTGTCCTTCGCAGGTCCATCTAATCAAGTGCTAGGCTGGATACGTACCACATCGTGAAGTGGATATTAAGTCCGTGGTCTACCGAAAAACTAGCAGGCGTTCGCTTGTGCACCTCCAAAGTTACAAACTCATCCCTCTTTCTCACGCCTCCGGGTTGAACAAGAACCCAGGTGCTTATATAGAGAAAGAGGGAGAGAGTATTTATTTATTTATATACCGCAACAAACAGTTTAAAACGCGGTTAGGGTATGTGGTGTCTGTGGAAAAGTCAGTAAAGAAGGAGGTCCAAGTGTTGTTGTATTTGTAAGTATGAGGTATGCACTGGGCGCCGATCAGGAAAGCCATAAGTCATCCGGACCGCTCACGACCACTCGGCTACCATCGGCTACCCACCACCCAGCTCACTGATATGAGTAAGTTAAGTAACGTGGCGTTGAAGGTGAAGGTACATATCAACACAGTCGGGCATAAAGAACAATGAATGATATACCTAGAAAGATGCTCAGGGACTAGTCGTCTTGCTTGGTGTGGTGTGTTTCTTAAAGGCGGACGGATAGGTCAGAAACTCGATAGTGGTTGCGATACTGTCCTTTGTGCCTAGTTGGTCCGTAGTGACAAGGATGTCGTGTCCGCTTGGGTGGGAGACCTCTTCCGTGAGGACGAATTTCACATAGTGCTCTCCGAGAAATGCATGGCTGGTGTGGCACTGAACTAGATCGCCCTGCTCGTGGTGGTGAGGTGTTCCGGAGGGCGTAGTGTGATGGGGGAAGGGTCGATGTCGGCGAAATGGCTGTGTGGCACGCTATGTGTGCTCCGAAAGGCCAACAGCATCGTCTGTTGACTTAGGTCCAGCGAGATCTGAAGTATATTAGATTAAGACTCGCGAGACGGGTGTCGTTCGGGCGATAGCACCGTAGGGTGGTCTTGTAAACTTATCATCAATGCATGCCGAACTCGAATCGAAGAAGTGGACAATTTTGGGTGCGATAAGCCTTCAGGCAACTTTCTCGTCGTGTTGTGTGGAAAGAGAGGATCTGTCAATGTCGCAGAAGTATGTGTAGCATAATTCCGAATCTTCATACCACCGAAACATTTGATGGCTTCGGACAACTCGGAGTTGTTCTCATTATTGATACAGCAGGTATCAACCCATCCCAGTCGAGCTCGTCTTTATACACCCGATTACAAGTATCATATTATTTCTTGTACCCGTTGCGCATAGAATTTCTGTTCGCTTGTAGTTAGTCGCTTCATCTCCGGCCATACAGGTCCACAAGAATGGCACCTTGGGTTAGGCTGCTCCCCCCTTCCGATTCTCTACTAGACTTCAAGAATGGTATTCACAGTGATAGGACTCATGCGTCCTGGGAGTATTGTGGATGTTTAATTGATTGACAAGGTGATTACTCACAAGAAAATTGCAGAATCGACCAGGGGAAATGGGATGGGAAGAAAACAGCTGTGAGATATCTGTCAGAAGTAAGGTCGACATAATCTGTTATTCAGAAGAATCCAGCGATGGTAGATCGAGGGATTTATTGAGCAATGAGAAGGTGCAGATTAGTCTTGTCTTCGATATGGGAGTAGGTAAACCTCACTAGAAACCAATTGAAAGAGATAGAAGGACAAAGAACCGGTTTGCAAACTGAGACGGGTAAATGGGAAAGTACAGTAGGAGGTAAGTGTTGGCGATCAGCAAGGGTGGCGATGAATAAGACCCCACATGAGCTCACATATTGTTGAAGTCCCACCCCTGAACCTCTGCTTCACTCTCCATTTGGAAAATTCATGCTGTGAGACGTCCCTTAGACCGCCGAGGACCAATGAGAGCGCTTGCTCAAGTACAAAAAGAGCCGTCTCGCTTGTTGATTTCGCAAATGATGGGGTACCTGGATGCAAACTTATGAGATTGGATCAACAAGTACATGTGGGTCCTGGAAGTAGTCCAGCAAGACCTCTAAAAATGTTAGCCCACGTAGTCGGACTATGAAAACACAACCAGCTCGAGCTGGCGAATGAACAAATCAACCGGTGTAGTAGGGGGACAGGAGCAGGAAGGGCGGTCAGGTGAGCACCAGTAGAGCGCAGATGCGCATGTGCAGACAGAGGACATCTGGGTTTCCGGGTCACCACCAAGTAGTCCTTCCTGCTACATCGGCCTGGTCTGGAAAGTAGTCGAATTCAGCTTTCCTGGGCGATACTGCAGAAGGTGGTGGCCACGTCCAAAAGACGATGGGAGGTAACCATTGGGCAGAACCGGGGCTCCTTCATACTCATGGTGACTGTGGGAGGGTCGAAGGTGACGGTCGTGGGTGAGAAACTCGCGGAAACTGATGCACTCCTGTAACCAAGCTGTGTCTTGTTATACTAACAGAATGTATTCCAAAACTTGCTTGTTGAGAAGGGATCAGGTCTCATCAGACGTGTCCATTAACAGCGATGATGTGGTCACTTTAGCATGGCGGGACATACGCAATAATTATATCGTACTGAACCGTGTCTGTTCACGATGATAAATAAATCAAACAGATGAATAAGTGAGTACGTACATACATCGTTGTTTTTTTTGGTTATTCACGTGGTGTATCCCCCTCATTCAATTATTGAATAGCGCCATTGATCTTCATCTTCGCAACTTGACCCTCAGCATCCTGAATTTCGATCTCGACAGCCTGAGACGGATCGACTTGCTCATCACCTTCTTCTTCCTTGATCTCATCGAGATTCATGACCTGAACAAACCATTTTGCGCCATCATCCCATTGCGCCATCTCAGCTTCGGCAAGCGGCGATCTCCCCGCAGTATTTTTTATGTCAATTAAATTGACACCAGGTCCACTGGGGAACTGTACAAGTTTTTGTGCTACTGCAAGGTGGCGATTGACCGCAGCCCAGTGAAGCGGTGTTGATCCCAAATTATTCTGCTTCGCAATCAATGACGGGGGAACAAGAGGAAGAATGTACTCGAGAATGTCTATGGGATGTCTTGCGACCGTGGGTCTCGCGATTTTAGGTGGATGAAAAGCGTAATCACCTACGTGACCGTTACCACATGCCATGTGGAGGACGGTGTTGCCATGGTCATCCAGTGTGTCTGCGAGTGGGAAGGCGTTGTATTTGGCGACAAAGGCCTGCACATCCTCGAGGTCGCCATATCTGCAGGAGAGAAGAAGGTCTTCTCGGTCGTCTTGTGATGGAGAAGGGTAGGAGTTGGTCGTCGTGGACTCCATATGATTGATATCAGCAAAACCACATTTGCCGAAATCCGATGCGTTGGAGCACACAAAGCTGTGCACTCCAGTTCCGGTTGTTCCGTAATGCACATGATTCCGATATGCACTGACCAGTACCATGTGCGACCATTCAATAGAGTTCGTTCCGGAACAGAGCTGGAAATCTGTTTGGGCCACAGCATTCCACTAAAGTTTTTAGGCCACTGAATCCCTTTGATATTTCGGTATCGATACAAACATCCCATCAAAGGGAGAGAAAGCTGTTTCCCTCCCTCTCAGCTGATAGGCGCCACCCCTGAAGTTATTTCCGGGGCTACATATACCCCGTATGTCTACCCATCACCAAACAATCTCCCCTCCATCCTCTGACGATTATATGGTTTTCGTTCTCTAGTGCATAAAAACCTCTCGTGCGACATACCCCTGAATCGCAGTTTTCAAGAACGCAAAAACCCATCTTATTATCCACTCAGACAACTTTCTCCCACCTCGTCTTATACCATGACGCACACTTCGCCTACGGTCAATCTGGTATGGGCTATTATGTCAGTTATGGTAACAACGCGACCTTCCTACCCGCGAGTGGAATACTGGTTGACTTGCGTGGTTTTGTTTAGCTAGGAACCTTCCTTGTCTTCCACCTATGGTCCTTCGACCGGTTCAAGTGCCTCAGGTGTGTCTTCCCGTGATTGCAGCACTAATACTGATTGAACGTTACTTTGACGCAGATGGAACCACGGTCCGCATTCTGGGGCCTTTAAGCGCATCATGACAGTACGTTCTTATTATAACATACGGTTCTTGTTCTGATCAGCAACGAATCACTCATAATAATATGGAAAACGTCCATGGCGCCGCATCCGAAACAAACTCGTACAGTATGCGTATCTAACCAGTATACCTCTCATCATCGTATATGCGGTAGGGTTTGCGGTGATCAAGTACCAGTACGGATACACCTATATCATAGGGTACGGAGGTGGGTGTTATCATCTCTGCACTTCCCAATCGCTAGCAGTCATCCTCAACTACCTGCATTTGGCTGTCCGAATATGGCATACCCTTTCTTTTTTGATGTTTCCTGGTGAACAAACAATGATGCGGTGGCTGATTCATTACTTTATAGTGCTTCCAACACCATATGAGATGTGGAGTGAGCATGCGCGTGGCGCAATATTGCCACTTTATCTTTGCTTCTCGCTCGCTTGGGCCCTCGAAATGTTTGTGTTTCATCTTCCTTCGTGACTTCTCATTCACATGGTCTGAATATTATCGTGACACCGACGATGATCCGTCGGGTGTGACAGGGTAACGCACCTAGAAGGTATATCTATTCATTTCTACCTCCTCTGACCACTCCCTGTACACAACATTGTCCAGTGCTTTGTGGGCAGGCCATAATCAAGAAATGAATGAGGTTACTGATTTTTCCTCTCACAGAGCTATGCTTCTGGTTTTTTCTCGTCAACTCAAGTTCGACCAACCAAGATTGGTTCCAGACGCTTTACTTCAAAACATGGGCAGTTGGCTCATGCATTGCAACAATATACATGCCCCTTGTGACGATTTTCACTCGGAGTGACTTAGGAAAGGTGTGTTCATCTCGTTCTCGCGTTCGGCGGTTGAACTGAAGAGGGCTGTGCAGTGTGAAGCGTACACTTTCCTCGCTGGGAGTTTAGGGAGCCTATCTTTGACAATATGGTTCCTTCCTGTGCTGTACATCTTTCCTTCATTCATAGAGAATCTTGTGCGTTTCCCTTCCTGTCAGTTGTATATATCATGCACCCCGCATACTGATGGAAGGGTGTTCACACAGAAACATTCAAACGTGGATAAAAATACCTTAATTAGGCTAACCAAATATCATGAACTTAATGTGCGTTCGCCAATTCCCACATTTTTCATACGAGAATCGCTCAGGTGCTCACGAAAGATGGACCAAAAATAGTGTATACGCGTTGTTTTTCGATTCCTGTTTACGATTCCGTTGCTCATTCTTGGAGTTGATGGTGTGCGACCGCACCAGCATATCAATGATAAGATGTGAGTTACGTCTTTCCGTTCCTGCAACTCCTGACGCCTGTACGCCACTGGCTGAATTTCGATTATGCGACTAGGTTTCCCACAGGTAAGACTTTTGATGATGCGGATGCAATTGTAGCGAGGGCTGATCATGGAACGGAACCGATGCATCATTAGATCTGTTAGCGATCGTCGCATGTATAGGCGTCGTCATCTCCTCTGGAATAACCCTTGTCGTAAGCCTCTCCTAGCTTCAACTGTCACGTGCTGATGTCTATCCGTCCATTTAGATTTTCTTTCCACGTTCAATCGAAGGCGAGATGGCCAAAAAGGATGCAGTGCGCGTCCGTAAGCGCGGAATACACACGACCAGCCAACCTTCGCACTTTACAATTGGGACGCGAGACTCGCTCGCTCCGAGCGAGGTAGTGTTGATCGTGCCGACTGTGTCTGCCCCTGCACATACGTCCACGGGGCGTGTTCCTGTGTATGGTCACGAGTATGGGCGTGATGTCGCCGGTGATGACGGGTCTGTGTATGGATTGCCGAGCTATGACCGGATCTCAGTTAGAGACGAGGGTGTTGTCAAGGGTGGGGGTCTCGGTGATTATCACCATCCGCGTTATCACCGCCAGAACCACCACCATGGCTCCCAACTAGAGCGGTATCGCGAGGACGCGGATGGTGAAGGGGATGGCTACGACGAGGAGGCAGGGCAAGTCCCGGATGTCAAGCTCCCCAGTGGCGCAGCAATGATGCTGCAGCCGAACAGACGAACGAAGGACGGGGATATTGAGTTTGGGGGTATGGTTAGTATGAAGCGGGCGGCGCTTGCCAGACAAAAGTCGATCAGGGCAAATGTGAATCATTTGGTGTATAATTGGCGGTCGCCGATAGGTAAGTTTTTCGTGGGGGAAGGAGAGGGACTTCATTGTGATGTTTTTACTAGATCTGGAGACGTTTTCTGGTTCATAGTGGCGGCGCATTTGGGTATATGGGAGGACAATTGGATCGTGGGTTCATCTTCGTATTACATCTTTTGTACATGGAACATCTGCATCATACAGCACTCTGGAAGTAATAATTGAGAATCGTCGAGATTGTTTTGTCTATGTACAGTTCGATGCGTATGTATCACAAATTTCCACAAGTGTTTCAGGATTTGAGTGTCTTGCCCTTTGCGAAGATTACAAAATTCATATGAGGCATTTGAAATTGGACGAGCTTGAACCTAGAAGTCTCGATAGTTTGTCCCACTGAGTTGCTACCTGACTTGTTGTGCTTGCAGATAACCTACCATTCATTGTAAACTCTCCACATCCTAAACCTTATACATCCACTGAGGTCAGAGGGTGTGGTCATAGTTTGATTGCGAGAAATATCACAACCTACTACAGGCGATGTGATTCCTCTTACTCACTGCCTTTGCACTCCTGTGTTCTATTTCGGCGATACAGCCAATCAATTAGATCCAGAGGCAAATAGGAGACAATGTTTCATTTATCTCGAGAGGCTCACCGCCTGCAGAACTTGAGTATTGCCCGGCTGTTCTGTGTTCAAGAAGTACGATCTCACCCAACAATTGGTGTCCTACCGTGACCAGGCATAGCTTACGGCGCTTGTTCCCTTTTCACCACTGGACCTGGTGGGACACAACTCAATGGTAAGGGTGACACGGAAACTATGCCTGTCTGGTCCAAGGTGTCCAGCGTCGTCTAAATGGCGGTGGGAGAGAACGCGGATGAAGCTCTATTGGTTGGAATAGCACTGAAAAGTTATGGGGAATGTCGAGTTTGGAACCAGAGGAGACACGACAACAGGCATCCAGGAAGCACGCTGGACCTTCAACGAGTACTCCGTCAAAAGAAGTCCCATACAATGCTAGGCTTGTGCCATGGACAGGATAGACGGTGGATTCTGTAGAGCGCGTACACTTTGAATGGCCACGCTCTCATCCGTGGATCGGATGGATGGGGTATCCAATGAGCGACTTCTTTCTTCTATCAAGACTCTGTCGGGATTGGGCAGCTGACGGTGCTGCCAGAGATAAATATAGAAATGAGTGTAATGGAATGAAGGATATTGTTCCAGATGCAATGTCATAGCCATGTCTCGTTGAAAGGCGTCGACCCACCAATGATATGTATAAAGCCCACCCATATCATAGGAAATATTTCTATCACGCGGGTTTGCAGTTGTCAGATTTCTTACCCCATGTAAGGAAGGGCGTTGTTGTGTCTCTGGCTGATTCCTCTTGTCATAGATCATATCGATCATCCCTTCTCTAGATTGTATACTTACCACATAGCCATTAGCTCAGTAGTATGTCTCTGAGCCACTCACATAGTCCTGGCGGAGCATTACCTTCAGATTGAAGTCTCAAAGCTTTCTCATTTGACTACATAGCTTGCGCTCTCGCAGTTCCTCTTACACCTGTCTCACTCCGGTGATGTACATGGTACATACATCGACTACCTAAGCGGGCTTGGACCGGCACAGACATGTGTGCTCCTAGTGAATAACTGGCAGGTCAAGTGAGCGCAAATCCTCGCGCGGAAACATGGATTCGATTAACAGGCGATACGATCATCGATATGTGGACTTCGGAGGCACCACCGTTCGTCTGGTCAACGTGAATCCAGTATAGACATATCTTGTAGTTTCATAACTTGTCAGGGTTTTGGTGGTTCTTTGTCATCTATGGGCTACAATCTCTGCATTTTTTTGCGTTTCCACCTCTCTGTGAGCACCGAAATCTTTCCTAAAGCTGCTGGCCAACAGAAAATTAACGCCCCAATCTTATAATGAATTAACGTCAGGACTTGCAAGGAAATCAGGCGCGTTAGCAAGCCGCACGTCATTGAGTTCCATTTAATGCGAAGTCTTTCTAGTGCTAGATCTGGTTCTCATGTCCACAATTTATGTGTGCCATCTTGCAACTCCCGCTCAGTCCATGTATAAACATTTCGATTGAATGGGTGCTTTGGACTCTGGACGATATTTGGGGAGTGACGGGAAAGTAAGCCAATGGATTCGATACAGGTCGTTGTGTCCTTCGATCCACTAGTTGACGAGCATTGGGGAGTCACATCCATCGAGTTGCGATGAGTTAACAGTAGACTAGAAGCAATACGCCAGAAGTCTGCCCTCCTCCCCTCTCGTCTACAGGTGAGTGCGCCAGAGTCTGTTGGTAGCATGACGAAGGTGGAAAATGTTCTATGCCAGCCTTTTTGTGCAGAAATCAGCGTGTTTTCCTCGTAATGGAGTGAACCGAATCTACACGCCTTGAGGTGCTAACAGTGGTGATTCCAGACTTTTCATTCCGACATCGGTATAGCTGCCAAGTGGAATGGATCTATTTGACCTGTGGATGAGTCGCACCCACTGTCACCGTAAGCATGCGCTGGGAATATTCTCTGCCAGACTGTCTGCTCTCTCCCTTCCATAAACACACCATACTGTAGGCCGGAATGAACCTGCGGAACAGCAATCAGATCTTAGATGTAAGTCTGTGCAGTCATATCAATCCAATAGTATCCAGGATAACAAACAACAGTATTCGATGCCATCGCAAAGATCCCCTAGAAAAGAAGCATTACTGTCTAGAATTACGGAGATGAGGTGACAACTAACTGCCTTCATCCAAGCTTGGCATTAATAGCCCCTATCGACAATGATAAACACTAAATATTTTTTCTTGAAGGAAAGCCCTACAAAAGTACTGATCTCATGCCTTCTCCAAAGATGAACTTGAGAGCATAACATACCTGGGTTTTCAACCCAAAGCCACAAGACAGCAGAACTGTAGGAGAAGCGTGAGAAGTGAAACCTCTTGTTCATCACGCCCTTTGACAGCTTGCAAACTCGAATGTCCGTCCATTGCCATCTGCCTACCTTTCGCTCTCTCCAAGCACGTCTGCAGGAAGCTCTTCCACCCTGGCCGCCCTCCTTACGTCAAAATATTCGACTGTACCATGACCCATGTCGTACCCTGCCCCAGTGTAGATTTCATGTAGTGCGAGGAACCATTGCGTCTGGCCTAGTTATTTCCTTTTCGTTTCCCATCACACATATCTGCATCTCCATTATCTAACAAATCACGGGGTGCATAGTGAGACTGTCTACCATGAATCACCAGCGTCGCTGTTTTGTGCTAGTCAAGGCATGGTCCATGTTCACGTTCAAATTATGATATTTTTATCCAATTTATGAATCCAAGCGGTACAATCCAGGACAACAGCGTAAGAGTGGTGTGTTCTTTCTGTGGAAAATGCACGAGGTTCAATCGTACCATGAGTTCTGCGGAATGATGTCCAGTGGAGTCAATGATGGCGACATCCATGCGATAGATCTGTGCGTCTCTAAGCATCAAAGTATGGATGGGTCTGAAACTAACCTTGCTTTACAATTGAGTGGATTAGAGTTACACATAGCATAGCTCATTGCAGAGTGTTGCATTTCGCTTGGTTTGGTATGACAAGTTTTTTCGGACTCACATAGGCATCGCACTGGTCAATGAGCAGCCCAAGTAACTTGATTGACGACATCGCGCAATCGATGGAAGTGTCTTTTACATCAAAGCCTTGTGAGTGTTGTACTCTATTTCGGTATGACGGACTGGAAGGAGGGATGAAAAGGAAAAACGTGATGACCACAAATTGGCCGCAACTTGATATATATGGACATACCCCTCTCTTCTCATCCGTCCAGCTATTATTCGTGGATTTATAGCTGCTGCACGTTTTTATGGAATGTCACTATTACATTGCAAGAGGAAGCATCTCATTGATCTGGATAGTACACATACTCATCTTTATCTCTTTCTGCCAATAGGGAGATGTTGCGCACATCCTGTATTGGCTGGGCTGCGCTTCAGCGGGGTATATAATCCCCTTGAAAGCTCCCCAGATGGAGCATACACTTGTGGATCGTGCCCTCACAACTCACAACTCCTATTTTCTACGGTGGTATAATGATAAAAATCACCCCTTCATCTTCTCCTGCCGGCTCTCCTCCCATCATCACTGAGGAGGACCCTCCATTACCACCAACGCCGTATTTATTTTGCGTCCCTCTTCCTCCGGAGGAGGACGAGCCGTGGGCTGACCCCAGCAGCCCACGATGAGATCCTGTATGGGTTTCTCCATTACATGTGTTGCTTTGACTCTGACACATTGATGGCTTGTTAAGGTCAAGATATTGAGTAACATAGGCGCTCCCTGTTGCAAAATGCCTTGTATAGAGGTGAAGTATTTACAATGTACACTTTCGTTCTGCTTATCGTCTTCTCGTTTGTTGTAGGCATGAATTTTCAGATATCCGGTGTTTGGTCTGGACATATAACAGAGGTTCAATCGATTTAATATGCCTGGCATCGTATTCCCTCCTGTGCTTCAAATCATCGAAACTGCGGGTAAACCGACCCGCAGCGGGCTCATGAAAGATACCTAAATATAATATTACATACATCTTGTTTAGACCGTAGACCGTAGTCAGCTGTAGCTAGACGGCAAGTCGGCGACAGCCACAGCAGCCGTGATGAAACATCCACTGGCAGCATGTAAATATTGCAAGTATAACGAGTCTGCCCGCTCACTCCGTTCTGCCCGAGCCTAAACAGATCGTCGTACGCACTCCCGCTCGTAAATCTTCACACATCTCGTGCTATGGAGGACTATCTACACATCCAGTTCAATGAGTCAACAAAGTATAAAGAATGAGTCAGATCATAGTCACGTTGCAATTGGTGACATGTGTATATTCCACGCCGCGATAGCAGGACTGGTTTGGAAACACTCGTCATTGCAGATTTTACCGCGCCGACGGTCCGTTTGAGATCCAATCTGCCAGTGTCACATCCCCAATGATTTCGCGTCTGACGCAAGATAGGAGTGTCCTCCCCTCACCAGAAGACTAAGAAGACTCCTTACCATTTGGCCGGTTTCCCCGTTGGTGACATGTATGTGTGTGATCCTCATCAAGCTTGTGGCGGGACCATTGTCATTGTCGATGTGCTACGATGGCTGTACCTTGTCATCGTTACCATCGATCCTCTGTAAGTTGTATCGGAGTAGTTGTACTCGACAAGCCTCTTGGAGCTCTGGAAGGATGTCATGCCCTTGGTTGGGCCCCAAGTTGTAGGAGCGCCATCGTCGTCATTGTCAAGCCTGTGCAGGCCGTGGATAGACGTCATCCTTGCCGTGCTTCTGTTAGCTAGGGGGGAGGGGGTCGACCACTGTGAACTGCGGGTGGGCGTCCAAGTCCTTGTCGTCGTCAACATCTGCGTCTGCCACCTGCAAGTGGGCAGGGATCCTGTCATTAGGGTAGAGCCGCAGCGCTGGTCGTGTCGTCGTCGTCTGTGGTGTGGAGGTACTCACCGCCAACATCAAGATATTCTCAAGGTCAACTAGTGTCGTGTGTCACATTATCATCGTTGCAGGGTGGTTCGAATTGGTTTTTCATCTGATCTGAAGTTAGTATCAGCTGTTGTAAATCTTCCATAGTGATATCAGTGTCTGTCCAGAAAATCAGGGGAACACATGGCTTTTTCACCACCTTCAGAAAATAGGCGCTGAACTTGTCGAAGGTTCAAAGTGACAAGTTAAAGTCGGACGTGACCACGTGGCACTGGCGGCAACGTTGACGTGCATACTGCAAGTTTCACAAGCGTCTCGGTTTCTACCTTCCAGTTTGGCACTGAGCTGGCCGTCGCTTGACCAAACGGTCCACAGAATTCGCGCTTGTGTCTGTGAGGACGTCGATTATGGATTTTCTTTCGCAGACCTATATCGCTCTACGCGGTCCAACGGGTGCCCAGCAGTCGCCTTCGGAGACCATAGCGAAGCTCAGTGATCGGCTATCTCCTTCAACACTTCTCGCCGACAGACGTGCAGCAGTCCTTGCTCTCAAAGGTCTTGCTCGTGATTGCAGGGCAGACGTCGGCTCGAGAGCTCTACCTGGTCTCATACAGGTCCTTCAAGATGATGCCGATATTGACCCGGATATAGGCAAGGCTGTACTCGAGACGTTGAATTCCCTCTGTGATGTGGACGATGCCTCCAACGAGAAAGATAAGGAGAAAGAACTTAGTCTTAAGCATACAGATTACTTCCTTAACGGCGAACAAGCATCACATACCTTGTTCAAGTTACTTGGCAGCTCGCAATTTTACATTCGTTTTACGACTCTCCAACTGTTATCTACACTTCTGCAAAACAGGCGGACCGTGGTTCAGAATCATTTCCTCAAGGCACAAAATGGTGTCTCAAGCATCGTATCTGTGCTAGGGGATAAACGTGAGATCATTCGAAATGGTGAGTTCTTATGTTAAGGATTCAGTGCACTTGCAAAGGGTATATCGAAACCTGATAGGCAATGCATGACATCCTTGCTCCATCCTTGTGTGGAGATGAATGCTTACCGACGAACTCCTTGTACAGAGAGCATTCTTATGATTCAATCTCTGATAGCCCAGAGTCCAGACATCCAGAAGGTGCTCGCCTTCGAGGGTGCTTTTGAGAAGCTCTTTGAAATCATCACTCAGGAGGGCGGCGTCGAAGGTGATATCATTGTCATTGACGTCCTTCGATGTGTAGATGGCTTATTACGCTTCAACTCATCGAACCAAGTACGTTTCTCATGACTTATCGAGTATCTGTACTCTCCTGATGACTTACGCTTAGAGCTACTTCCGTGATACGTCGATGCCTGTTGTATTGTGTTCTCTCTTGCAGTTTCCGCCCAAACTGCAGTTACAGGATCCATCACCGCAAGAATTCGCTTTGCAATTCTGGAATCAGCAAAAAACTTCCAATGTATCACTCGTAATTGGACTCATGGGCATGCTCATTGGCTCCAAGGGCAGCAGCGTCAGTAGAAGACGTGCTCCCGTTTTAGTCTCCATAACTCACACCTTACAGAGCCAGGAAACACATGTTTTTGTGCGATGTCTGATCGAACTCGCACTGGCCTCCAATGCGCCTACTTCCCTGAAGACACAGGTGCGTATGTGGTCATTACTCTATCATTAACTCGTTCCCACGACGGTCTCCAGGCTCTACAGTTACTTCCCAGCAATTCTGCGTTCCCCCTAGCTGATGTTGTCGTAACCCCTTACATGCCTGTGCCTGAAACAAACGGTGAAGAATGGGACAGATTAGAACCAGCATCTGCGCTTGATGTTCTTGTAGAACTCGCCCTGCATGGTGAGTATAATGGCCTTTTCGGTCACAAGCGATCGAAGGATTGTCTGGAATTAAGAGCAGCAGCGCTCGGAGTCTTTGATGTGTGTTTTATATCCTTCACGCCAAATATCCTTCCTAACGACTTGTGTTACAGAACTTCGTGCGCAAAGAAGAGATCAAGCAAGCAATAGTAAAAGGAATGATTCCACAGCAAGGTGAGTCACGTAGAATGGTCCATACTTCCGATTCTTATCCTTCTCAGTGTCGACTAATGCACCACCGGTATCTCCTCTCCTATATGCGCTTTGCTTACCTCCGTCGACCTCACTTGATGTCGCAAACATCACCGCAACTCATTTCGCCACTCTCCTGTTTTCGCATCTCCTTATATCTTCCCCACAATCCAAGGCACTTGCACGATCGATCAAACCGTCGTTCCCCACTTCCTCCACAGCAGGATCTCAGGGCCAATTCTTTGTTCCTGCAGACGGTGTACCGAGTTCTACGAACGTTTTGGAGTCCCAATCCGAAGATGAAGACGCCCCGCAAAGTGTCCTTCAACTCCTAAGCGAAAATCTTTCCTTATGCTTTCTTTCCCGTTCTCGTGTCGACCCTGCGAAGGATAAAGAAGCGCGGGAGTGGGACCGACTGATTATCAGCTATCTGGCCCTGCTCATACAATGGCTATGGGAGGATCCGAAGGCTGTGAGGGAGTTCCTCGATGCCAGTGGACTTAATGTGGTAAGTCCGTCTATCTCCTGAAAACAATACACGTCATTCATGGGTCCACCATGCGGGTCTGCTCTTCATTGATTCGTTTTGCGTGCTTGTCGGATGTTATGGCTATGATCATTCATGGGCGTATGCCTAGTTGGTGGAACCGATCAATCAGACGACAGATTCAGAAAGCTTGATTCCTGGCCTGTGTGCCTTCCTTTTAGGCGTGTGCTATGAATTCAACCGTGAGCCGGGCGAGATTACACGGTAGGTACCCACGGAATGAACGCGATACACAACAGTTCTGACTCATGTTTCAGGTCGACTACTCATCCTATTATAAGTCGGCTGACGGTAGACGCTCTCGTGGGTCACATGACACGCGTCCGGGAAGACGACCGTTTCAAGTCAGTTGGGCCCGAGTTGATGGTGTTGTCATACCCCGCGGCTCCCGGTGTACTCGGAGGCAGCCAACGGACCCAAGATCAAGATCAAGACGGTGAAATATGGTTCGACTGGACATTTGTTGACTTCTGGAAATCGAATCACTGTGCGTCTGCTTCTGCCCTAGAACCTGATACATTTTCACATTTTCCCTCTCACACATGCATGGCCTACCTTACCTTCGTTCATTTATTGACCTGTGTATTTATTTTCATTTGGCACTTACATTTTGCACAACAAAAAAACAGACGCTGTGCAAAGGTCGCTCGGAGCTAATCCAGATACCCTGGCCACTGCATCAGGTTAGTGCTAACTACTTTTCTTGTCCTAGTGTTATGGCATTCATATTGTTATCCCCGCCGCTGACGGTGAATACCTGTTTTCCCATACCTTTTTAGGTCCTAGCGCAGAGTCAATGATGTTGATTGGCTCTTTGCGCGAAGTGATACGCACACAAGCCGAAGAGATCGATTCACTCAAGAACAAACTTAAGGAACTGTCAACGGACATTGCTGAGGTTAGCGCCCCACAGCTTTGCTTCATCTCCGTGCTGCCGTTGGTTTACTATGTTTGACAGGTGAACGAACTCAAGCGCAAAGTGGCTGGGCTGGAAGCTGCTGTGCAGGACGCCGAGAAGAAGCGGAAGAATATTGAAAAGGAACAGGAAGATTTACTTGTTCTGTTGGATGAGATGAGTACGAAGCGGAAGCGCGACAAGGAGCGCATGAGGCAGGCTGGGCTAGATGTATCCGAAGACGAGGATGAAGGTGAGGATGAGGAGGAGGATGACAATGAATAATCGGACGATTTTCTTTCACAATTTCCGGTGTTTAATCTGGCTCGCCCTCAAGATGGGATCATATTGGAAACCATTTTCGTTGTATAAGCACGCTTTTGGAGAGTAAGCACGATGACAGTAAAGTAAGCGACCAGTTAGCTAGATTTATTGTTAGGAATACGTTAATCCGAGATGTCAAAACCAACAAAATCATACACATAGCAGAGGATTCTGCATTTCCCGTGATCGGTGAAATGCTTCGTACACTATCTCGCTCGTTCCTGCCGAGTGGTAGTATGTTTCAAAAAGATAAAGGAAGCATCAAACAGCTTGACCAATAGGCACATCCACCCAAGAATCCCAAAGTGATTGGCGCGCTTTGTCATTCGTGAATATTGATGCAAAGGTGATTACTCTCCAAACGTCTCGGAAAGTTGTGGCAAGGCCAAGACTGATCCTGACTACCCCTAACTCCCTGCCAACGACACACTCGAAATCCTTGAGGGTCACGCCGGGGTATAGGAGTGCCATCTGATCTTCAATTCCAAGGAGCGCTGCTGCCCCGCCTGGGTTACACATGCACCCAGTGCGTAGAGATATGTTTTGGGTCAAAGCGACATGCTCGACAAAGGAATTCGGTATCATGTCACCAGACGGCTAATACGAAAATAGAATCAATGTGACCTTGAACAGTGGGGGATGAACTTACCGAGAGAAAAATGAGAGAAATCGTGGATCCTGTGTCAGCCTGTTCACCGATGGACTTCACTCGCCTTGAGGGGAGTCGCGACAGAATTTTGACCACGGGTGTTCCAGTCGTGTCATGCCGTAGTCGTGACAAGGACGAAATAAGGTAGTGCATGAGACAAGATAGACGGAGTGGGAGAAAAGGAAGATAAGCTGATAGAAAGTGCAGTCCATCTGTTACAGCTGATAGCGTTAAGTAGTTGATGGAGCCGTCCTGTGAATGAGTGTTACTCGAACTTAGAATGCATAATATGTGCTCGGTATGGCACATACCTCAAAACGTTCATGTAGCTTTGGTGCTCTTGTTACGAGCTTCCCGGGAACCTGAACGACGTCTACCGTTCCACCAGCAAACCATGGACGTTCAAGTAGCTCCAAAAACGATTCCCGTACAATAAGTGCGCCAATGCCAGTCGGATACCCGAACATCTTGTAAAAGCTAACTGCCATTGCGTCAACAGGCGTATCTGCGAGAGAGATGGTGGAGGTCGGTGCGAGGGCAGCTGCATCGAGAAGAGTGTGGTATCCCATGGACGTTGCGTACGCTAATATGGAGAGCGGATTTTTTGTATTGGAAATATTTGAGTGGCCTGTCAGCGCGAAGAGAGATGGTACTGGGGATTCTGTGCGATGTTGTCGCAAAATATCCTACATCATCGATGGTAATCAGGATGGTCCAGCAAACATGTGTACTTCATGTTTACCTTTGCGGTCTGTAGGACAAATCCCCCAGTACTTGTGCAAGGAATATAGTGCACCTGTGCCCCAGACCGTGTGGCAAACTCACGGATCCCATGCACACTATTATGTGAATCGGCACCGAGGACATAGCTACTCCCCTGCTTAAAAGGGTATGCCTCTCCTACTACTTTCAATGCACCGGTAGCATTTGCTGTGAAGACGACAGTGTATCCGGGCGGTGCGTTGAAAAATGATAGCACAGCGCTTCTTGCTTCGTCAGCACACATGGACGAAAGCATCGAGCTGTGAGTAAGTCGTCAGACAAAGCACTAGATATACAGAAGATACGTGATTCGTCACCTATTGCTGATAGAGTGTGTGTTCCCAAGTGTGTTTTCGGACAAGAAGTGCCCATGGACGCGTACGAGGCTTTCTGGGTGCTGAGCGCCTCCCATATAATCTACGTATGTCTCGCTGGATCGGTCCAGGCGTGTAAAATCCGTCCGACGCAGTGAGTCTAGTATCCATGTGCTCTGATACTCCGGGAATTCCTTCAAGAATGCAGTATATGCCCTTGTAATGTCATCATGCTGCAAAAGGTGAGAAGATAGGGGTATATATGCTAGAGAGCGACGTGTAGAAAGGGGGTCTGGCGGGAGGTGACGAATGTGTTTCTCGCTCCAGAGTGTGTCATGCGACGACCACGAATGCGATAGGGACGCTTGCGACCGGCGGTGTTTCAGGATATTATGCGATGCAGGAGCAGGTTCATCTAGTCGCTTAGCACGAATCTTGCGCTCTCGGGATGTGAGGGAGGAGTGTTTGTTGCCCATGATGATGACTGCGGGGCGGAAGGAAATAGGGATTGAACCTCCTCCCCCTTAAATGTCTTGATCATAAGCCGGCCGGTGGCATTCCGCATACGCCACCAGTAGCTGACTGAAGTAGTAATATCGATCACAGGATTTTGAATCCAAAATGCTGTGATATGCCGAGTCCGTGGGGATACATGATGACAGGAGACAGTTACATCCGTGAGACTTGAATGCGTACCTTGAGCAATGCCACCGCCTGCCAAGTTCCAGGATAGACCGAAAGTAGCCCCTCTTTCCCGATTGTTAGTCCGATCGGACGAAATGCGCCACGATGCGTGGGCGGACTTCGTTTCTTCTCATCCAGACCATCCTAATGCATAATGAATCCCATAACAATAGCAATCGCAGGCGAGGGCAATTATTGTGATCCCCGATCATACTTGCAAAATCACCTGTCATCAAAAGCTGTCCTTCGTTCCGAAACACGGTTGCGGCTGGGGGGTTAGGGGTATATCGAGTGGATGTAAAGGTACTAGGAAAAGGAGAATGTAATTTCCGGCCAATTCCCCTGCAGGCACAGATGGCGAGCTTTACGCATATGAACCTGGAATTCCCTCATGAGGCTTTGATTCTGTCTCAGTAGTTTGACAACCTTCAAAGTAAACATGAGTACGTACCACCGAAAGTGATGCCGGCACGAAAGGCAACTTGCGCAGTCACCCATGTTTACCACATGCAATACATCTTTACCCACCTTCTAGTCAACGTAAGGTCAGATGGAGTCGGTGATTATATGGAGCGCCATCAGAATCATGCACGGCTCGGAGCCGCATCCATTTAGACATGAATTCTCACAACTCGTAAAGACATAGGTCTCTGGACAGCTTGGGTATGGAGTCTCTCACAGTCTCCGGACATGTTTTTGGACGTGTGGTCAACAATAGCAAAAAAGAGGGGTTTGAACACGTTATTTCTGACCCTTCCACGGGCGTAAGTGAGCAGTATGATTTGGTCACAGCAGGTTGATGACTTCGAACGACGGTCGCGTGATGCGGTCTCTCAGGTCGAAGACTTGTTTGATGAATCTGGGTCACAGTAGGACCTAACATGAAAGGACTAGCGGGGAAAATTCGTAGTTGGTTAGTCCGTGTCTCGAATAGCATTGGACTCACCAATGGTGCAGTGCTGAGCGCTCGGACATAACACTGTCCATGGTGATTGTTGCTTAGTTCCAAGTCATTGGCAGTGGGTCGACATGATATGCCAACAGCCATGTCATAGCCTGTGCGCCGACGCTGAAACCCCCATGGCAATGAACTACATAAACCATAGTGGGCGTGCAGGTAAAGCAGACTGCAGCACAGCCACCCCGTGTGTCCTTTCCAAGTTCCAACTGTCTACAAGCAAAGAATGTACGTACTGTATCCGTTGTAATTAGTGTCTTCAAAAAGATAGTCACCGTAACCCAGGTTTCAGAGATACCTCTTGGTTCTTCCGTAGAAGGCCGCAAGGTTATCCTGGCCAGTCTCGAAGAGTACAGATTCAAGCGAAGAGGGAGCGTACCGCTCACGAAGCTCTCTTCTCGCGATCAGTTCCAGCACTTCCTCTCTCGGTTTATAATCGCTACCATGTCTGGTGGTCCCCAGACTCTTCAACTAGTGCAGGGATCTGTTCCGGGGATCAGGAAGCTCGCACCGTATTGGTATCCATATACCACGATGGCAAAAGAACGTTGGCTTGGTCGTGAGATCCTAGAAGTCGTATCTACCGAATTCAGAGATCGCTCGATGGAATACTATGTGCGTTTGCAATGGGTACACTGCCATTAGATCTATTTCAATTGTATTTGACGCCAGCGCTATGCACTTGCATCCGGGGTGACCTCGATAAATGGTAAAGTCGCAAAGCCTGATTCGATCATCAAAAACGGGGATCGCATCGAGTATGTACATCCCTCGGATCATCGTCCGTGGTACTCATACATTTCAGAAACGTGGTTCACAGACACGAACCTCCCATTACCTCGACACCCGTAAAGATAATACATTACGACAAAGAACGGGAATACCTCGTTATCAACAAACCTGGTAGCATCGTAGGTTCATCCCGCACGATGTAGCGCAACAATAGGATTATTTACCCTTTTCTCGTAGCCTGTCCATGCTGCTGGCAGATACTATCATCATAGTTTGGTGCAGATCCTATACAATGACTTTGGATTTGACAAAGTGTACAGTTCGTTCTTTCCATCATACTTTTCAGGTCTATCGTTTCACCTCTATCAAGCAATCAATCGGCTGGACAGATTAACATCCGGTCTGATGATCGTCCCACTCAATGCTGATCTAGCACGTTCGCTTTCGGCGGAGTTCGTTAATGGTTCTGTTCGCAAGGAATACGTAGCGAGATGCATGGGAAAATTCCCTGCGTGAGTTGCATGCCGAACTTGATCGAGCATAGTTATTGACGATGAAAACATAGAGAAGAGATCGTGTGCGAACAGCCCCTTCTGACTATTGATCGTCAGATGGGATTGAACATCGTGCACCCTGAAGGGAAGGTGAGGATATCTTGATCCAAGGATTCCAAGAGGAATACTTATTTTTTCGACGATAGCCTGCGAAGACCGTCTTCAACAGGATACGCTACGATGAAAATAGTCGCACGAGTGTCGTTCGGTGTAATCTTCCGTTGTTAACTTGATATGTATTGTGCTCACCCCATTTACAGGCCGTCCATTCACTGGCCGCTGTACGTTTTCTTTTTTTTGTGGACCATTGGGGTTATGACACCCGCACGAAGCACATCAGATCAGGGTACATCTTCAATTCCTCGGACACCCTATTGCAAATGACCCTATCTACTCCGAGGATCGCATATGGGTCAGTTGTACCTTGGTCTACGGCATAGTGTGCAAGGGTGACGTATTGTGCAGGGACCAAGCCTCGGAGAAGGCGGGATTGATGTTGTTCCTTGTGATGAACGCACAGCACCAGCACCTCCTCCACACTTACAGAACGGACACAGTCCAGAAATCCTCAGTTTAGGCACAAATGATGATGTGCCACTAGATAATAAAAGAAAATTACTTCCCAGGGAGACAGGTCATGACATTGGTATGGGTTCTCCTGTACCTCTGTCTTCCGAAGCGGTACAAGTTATTACTCGGCTCCGGAACATGAAGGCATGTTTTGTGGGTCAATCTTTCCGAAATCTCACCTTCAGCTACTAGGACGAAGATGAAGACTGGAGTCGATGGCGCGACGTTGTATTTCGTGCCAAGGGTGCACTCACTCCCAAGTCATATCGGATGCCACCTCTTCCACCACAAAACAACCGTAGATGGGGAGGTGAGAAGTTTCGCACCTGATGGTTCAGACATATCCCATCAATCCCTCCAGGTACTGACAATACGACTTCAAGCACTGATGTAGAGTGTGCCGATATAGTTCCACAACTATCATTCGATGAAGCATTAGCTCGGCTACCCGCAATGGAAGCACAAGCACCCGCAGTAGACCCAAATACTGGGACGCTGTATTGCCCAGATTGCTACCTTCCGCTCCATCCGGACCCAATCCCCGAGAAATTATACATCTTCTTACATGCATTGAAGTACACTACCAGCCTTGGCAGCTTCGAGACGGAGATGCCTGAGTGGGCGTCAGAAGGCTGGGAATGGAAGCGCTGATAAGAAAGATAGTACAGCAAGTAAATCGAACTAGCACATGCTGGGTATTATGCTATAGTGTCACAACATTCCCAATATCTCGGACCATCACTGAAAATTCGTGAGGATCTGGCCCAATTACAGGCCATCAAAATACACACCTTGATAAACTTGGTCATGAATTTTCTAGGGAAGGGACGTTAATGAATACATCATCAACTTAGGAGATGACATACTTATGAAATTCTGTACGCAGAAGGTCGTTGACAAACTGACCAGACCCCTCCCTTTTCTGGTTCATTGCCTGGTTCTTGAAAATAAGGTCTACAGCGGAGATACATTGAGTCGAGTGATCGGGAATAACGCGCTGGCCTTACCATCATCCCACCGTCGCTTCACGGAGAAGGTTCCAGGAACTGTTGTGTTGACACCCGGTGCCTGCCCCAGCGCAGCAGCAAGATTCAGCAAGGGATTCGACGTGGCTATCTCAATCTCGCGAACTGCTGCTTGTGCAGCAGATTGTTCCCTTTCTTGCCGGGCCTTCTCCTCTGCGCGTTCTCGTTTTATCTTTTCGAGTTCACGAAGCAGTTCATCCGTGTCGTCCTCTTCCTCCGATTCTTCTTCGCCACTGGGAGGTGTCAGTGCGGACTTACTGAGGTAGACGTGACACAAACCTCCCCTCGTCAACATCGCTGACCACCGATTTAGAAGCATTATTGCCAGGCTCGTTGTCCTCCTCCTCTTCATCGTCATCGTCCTTATCCAATTCTAGAGCTTCTTGCAGTAATTTACGTCTCTTGTTAGCTTCTTCGTCATCAGCGCCGTTCGTCGTGCCCTCTGTGACCAACAGTGGTGGTTTCCCTTCTGCCTTTCTCTTGCGATTCCGTGCCTCCTCTTCTGCGGCAAGAAGCTCCGCTCTAAGATCTTTCCGCGCCACCTCTCCAATAGATGTTTGCCCTGGCTGACTGTACTGAAAGTCAACGTGGTTGCAAAGTGTCAGACACGAACTTACCGAAACTTGAGTTTCGTGTGGGCCGCCATGTCCCGCACGGAAAATTGTCGCGAGCCACCTTTGACATCCTTTGCCTGTGCTGGGTCCCATGTGGGTCTGTGAGCGGTGGACATTTTGGTGGATGACGGAGAGTTAGAAACAGTCGAATCTTCACTTCAGCAAATGATTCCCATTTTTGGAAGTCGGCGCCCACCGGTGGGTTCTACCAAGTTGTAGTGGCAGACCCTAAGAGAGGATGATAGTCGTTCCTCTGATACCATCCATGATTCTACTCGTGCAAGTCCCGCACTGACGACTGTTCCGAGTATTAGCTACCAAACCCATGGTACCAGTAGTAGCCTTTTGATTTACATAACCAACTGATATGCGGCGTGGTGACTACAACCTCGATATCGTTAATGAGGGCGAACCCTACTCACATGTTCTGTTCACATAGGTGAGTCTCGTTACTTATCAAAGCTTCGCGATGAGGTGCATTGCGAATTTGCGCAGGGGACGATGCAGACAACTTAGATTTTGCAAGTTCTTACAAACATACATGAAACTAACGGTGAGGCAAAGAGGGTGCCACTAACTACATTCGTTCGCGAGAAAGTTTTAGGGCTACAGAGGTGCACAATAGTATGGACTTGGGATCTATGGTGCGTAATTTGGTAGACAGCTATTTTTTCTGACGATTTTTATTGATACAGATAGGGGACCTTTCCTCGACTTTTTTGGTGCGATGTTAGGAAATCACGCGAGGATGGTCCATATCAGAACTCACAGCGAGGCGATCCGACAGCGATTTTAATTCATTAGCTAGAGATTTTCTAGAAGCAGAAGAACGAGGCCCAGAACACGTCGAACGCTCTAATACGGGTGCATGCGAATCTTTGGGTTTGGTTGAGGACGCTGGGCTTGAGCATCAGGCATGATGAAAGATTTTGATTCAGGAGACTGTAGAAGGGGGCGTTTGATACACTGTTACATGGCGAACCTGTGTGAGATCGCACAGGGGAATGCAAGCCAACCAAAGTGACTGTCCGGGATGCGGAACACATGTTAGCCAAAGGAGATTCCATGTTGACAAGTGATAAGCGTTGGGTGTTGTTGTGGAAAGGTTGTATTTGTGGCTGGTTCGCTCCAACTTTCGGGCTTTAAGAAATGAAAATGCTCGAGGAAGGTTTGGCAATCAGCTGTTAATTACTGGAAAACTGCATTCAAAAAAAAAATGGACAGGACAATGATACTAAAAGCCATTGATCGTACACCCTTCCCACTTGTCTGATCGACAAAACGGGCCATGATCAGACCTGTTTTTGCTATATAGGGAGTTCAAGGGGACCTGTCTTTGATCATCGTGTCCATTCAAGGACATTTTGACATTGTAAATGATGGGATTCGAAATTCTAGTGCCAGTTGGAGACGCCAGTGTGGAACACGGGGCACTACCGACTATCGACTGGTTTCTGCGGGTATACTCGTCATATTAATAGCTTGGATCCTTGAGACGCTTGTGCGGATCTTCCCTATCAACAACTGATACTCGTCACGACGCATAGCTTCGATTGCTTCGAGCTCGCTGGAACGCTGACGTTCAGCAGAAAGAGACGCCTCCAGATAATAGTCCACTTGATGGAAATATCCCTGTCAGGTGTTAATAAGAGGTTTGGAGAAGACAGGACACCCCCGAACGGACTTCACAGAAAGACGCTCACAAAGGTATTTCAATTTGTCTGTATAGGGGCTCAGCGCATTGGAGCACTGTGTCTACAACAGGAGGCCTTCTCACAAGCACCTCAATGTTTTGGAGTGTGCTGCACATCGTGGTTGGATAAGCACAGAAGT
Organism: Scleroderma citrinum; assembly: GCA_029372045.1. Taxonomy (NCBI): domain Eukaryota; kingdom Fungi; phylum Basidiomycota; class Agaricomycetes; order Boletales; family Sclerodermataceae; genus Scleroderma; species Scleroderma citrinum. The sequence continues at coordinate 1,443,280 of JARFMN010000010.1, forward strand.
ACTGAGAAGTATCAATATCAGTGCACTCGCCTCTAAACGTAGTCGGTCAATTCTTCTTGCTTCTGGAGGGGGGGTAATGCAGGCCTTTCTCCGATTTTCAAAAACAAGCACATTAGTCTCTGCCTCATGGCAACTATAGAGAATTCCCAAGGTCAAGACGTCGGTGATTGTGGAAAAAGTTTCCACGGTAACCGCAAGTGTCTCCGAAGAAAGAGAACGGCACCTGCTATAATCTGTCAAGAAAACTCTGGTGATGGAGACAAGCTGTTGAAATGTAATGCGACGGACTCGAACACCTACCTCGCTCGATGATATCAACTATATCAACGATGCTTCCACAAGCAATGGTTAAAACGTTGTCTTCCTCCAAGGCACAAGTCTTTTTGCCGATCACTGGCTTCGGGATGATCCCAATTCCTAGGCCACGGAGAGCTTCTCAAAGGAGCACCATCAAATCGGAGACCGAGCAGGCCGGCAGAAAATGATAATACCTCAGACCGGGATGTTTGTTTCACGAATCCAAGCGGACTTCATACCAAGGTCGTGTTGGTTCTCATTTTCTGGTTGTACCCACTACGGGTGTCACTGACGAACTTGCTGCAACACTACCACCGTCTTCTTGGGTGAAGATCCAGATCCAGATCTTGCAGACAAGGCTAACAGCACAGGGCGAGATATCTCCTTTGCGGCTGCAGGGACGTATCGAGCTGAAGTTGTGCTGGCCACCTCTCGTTCACCGGGAGGTCCACTGCGTGACTTCGCGAGGAAGTTTTGTGCACCAAACAAAGATGTCGGGTGCAGGGAATCAGATATGGAAGAGCGAACTTCGAAGATCACGGAACGTTCCGACCCTGCTTACCGCATGTCGTGTACCTGAGAACGTTGGGATCGAGTCTCTGATGCAATGCAGGGCGTTGCTTCAAAGGTCAGTAAAGGGATTACATTGGAGAAGCTGTTACATGAAGAACCCTGGCGAGATCTCATCAGTAAAGAACCTCCCCACATAACGATGCCACCTTCTGCAGGATGCCGAACTATCAGCTGCGGTGGGGAAGAGCACGGCTAGCTGGTCCTTCCCACATTTCTCGAATTCACGGATCTATCCGAAGCAGGCCCTCCGAACTGAAACTTCTAACTTGTAAACAGCTGTCTTTGGTTTGGATCCGAGACGAACGGAAATAAAAATTAACCCCTCTTTCGTAAAAAGAACTTTCGAACATTACAGTGGATGCTTCTGAACACATGGACCTTCGAACTGGCAAAGTGTTCTAAATCCTCTCCGAGAAACAGCCTTGGTGGATTCGTATTTCAGCACTTATAACTCGAAGGCCTGCATCCAGGGGGATAGGGAAACGGGCAAAACACAAACATACATGTTGTCCTACCACCTTACAAGGCAGCCCGCACAGATTTGCTTGCCATGAATGCGATATGAGTTTCCAACACGTCATAAAGTGCAATTGCGAGGTCATCTGGTTTCTCCTGAGGTATCTACGAGCCAATAAGTGAGCATCGGAATAAGACATGGAAGTACAACTCACGAGATGACCTGTTCCCTGGATAATCCTTTGCGATATAATGCTGTTTTCTGCCGCACTGAGGATATCTGCTCTGGCAGACTTAGAACTAGAGTAAGCGAGTGCATGGTCAGCACATTGTCTGAATCCCGAATGGAGATGGAAGTCAAGTAAGACTATCAATAAACATCACGACAGGTTCTCCATCAAAACTCAAAAAGAAAGCTGTAGAGGGAGGAAACACTGAACCACATACATGAATTCCTCTATCTCCGCCCATATAATATGTACACCGCCTGGATCATCAAAGCCTTTGCTAGTATCGGGCCTCAAGAATTTGCATAGATGAGCGAGCTGGGACGGCTGGACGGTGTGCTCAAGACACGCGTACAGCATGGATTCTTCATCTTTGCGGAATGTAGGGGTCGTGTAAGAACCAAAAGTCACAGGGTTATTCGATGGAGCTGGTTCATGGATGTCCTCAAATGCGTATTCCTATATGGGTCTTGACGTCAGGGATGCCAGAAGACCGCCGCCAAGATCATCCTTCCCGGGTAGGGCACCACATACCACGTATAGAGCAAGCGCACGGTCGTCCCATCTCGACCATATGCCGTTCCCCTTGTTTTTGCTGTTACTATTACTTCTCTTTTTCACTTCGTCGCACTTCGTCGCATTCTCTCGCGTCCCTTGTTTTCTCGTCCTGTCTTGTTTGATACCAAGCAACCACTGTCTTGCTTCCTCACGGTTACTCCATCTATCGCGTTTTACCAATGCACCGCGAACATTGGCAGCGCCATGAATCACGCGCGGGTCCGTGGGCAACATTCCCGGGAACATGAGTGTTGGTTCTATGAAGACAATGGCGAAAGGGTGGGAATGTGAGCGCTCAAGAATTGTCCAGGCGTATATCCTGATGGAGATGGTCGATATCAGTCAGAGATACCACCGCAAACTGAGAGTGAACTATCAGATCAAAGGAGACAAATAACCGTACAGAAGGCAGATTAAGGCAAAGCTGAACGCGAAACGTGGGGCAGAAAGGGATATAAACCTTACCATATCGTGGAACTCCCCGAATGTGCGACGCCAACCACTCTGTGACCCTGCAACTGTGGTAGGGAAAGAAAGGCATTCAGGTATGCGGAAAGGTCCATTGTCGCTATTCATAAGTGGCATCACGATCAATCAGAGTCAGCAACAAGGCCGCATAACAAGACAAGTTAAAATACGCACTAAATCTGCCTTCCCATCCCTCCTTCATTCCCCTTCCTTTCCTACTGTCGAGAAGGGTGCGGTTCAAAACCGCGCTTTCACCATGGTTAGGCAAGTCAATTGACCATATTTCCCTGATCCCAGTGGTATCGCGATTTCCAGCACTGTTCAGCTGCAGGAGGCGGCTGATCATAGGATGGTAGCTCTCCTTGTCTATGATTCCCCGTAATAAGACAGTATTAGCTCGTAAGTAACTACAATGATTCCAAGTCAGATGCTTACGACTCGACATCCCATGGGTCAGCACCAGCGTCAACCCGCCCTCATTTCGTTGTCTAACAGAGACCGGGTACCTCAACGCCGCACACCACAGGGTTGCCTCCTCTCTTTCCGCGTCCAAAGAGTTCCCATTGCGAATTCCGAGCGTGATCGGAAGCGGGAAGACATGCCGCTCGGGGGTTGGCCGTGAAAGGGTGCTCGGGGTCGTAGACATCCAGTTCAACGTTGCTGGCTCAAGCACTCACGATGCCAACTGCAATGCGAGCTGACGACGATTTCAGACGATTTCTCTATTATGTAAGTGATAGCATGTCAGCGTCTGTCGGGGAATGTTATCCTCCGACTGACATGAAACACTTAACCATACAGACACTCGATCCTGGTAAGGTCCAGAAAGGATAATCCATTCTGGGAAGAGCTTGAGGCCCAGCCAATCATAGGAATCTATCGTTTCATCGCAATCCGCACCCGCTGGACACGCCGATAGTTGCGGATCCAGACAGGAATTCCGAAAAGCACAGTGGATGGTACATACGCAGCCACATCTCCAGACATTCGAAGAGCAACATACATGAAGTAGTCACATGAAGTATCATAACAGGGTGGTGGTCGTGCTTCGACTTAGAACGTACAGGTAAGTCCTGATCTCCCCACAGCAAGAAAAGTTCTTCGTAAGTCCAGAAGCGACACCAAATTTAGACACACTCAAGGCAGACAACCCACCATTCCAAGGTCTTATTGGGCATCTACTTCCACGAGCAGACAACAAATGGGATTCTTACCACCTCGTGTTTCACGAGCAGTGACCGAAACTTGTCTTCAAGTCAATTGGGACATAGTACCGATATAGTGTTGATAGTGGATATCCTGCCTGTAACAACATTCCTCCTCGCATTCCCTGTATTTTGACATAAGTGACTTGTAGGTGACCAAGATGTCTAAATAATTGCATAGATAGCCAACTTCGAAGAGCTTTGTAACACAGTGGGAAAGATACGACATAACCAAGAAATTGTAATGGACCAAAAGCAGTGACGGAGAACAGGGAGGTATTCCTCTAAAGCACCTACCAAAAACCCCAGCAAGCAGTGGTATCTACTCCATCTTCATCACACTCTCAATCCGCTTCTGCTGGATGCGGTAATGGATACTGAACCAGCCCCAAACAACAGTGTAATCATCACATACGCAGCCTATACCATTCCTAACCGCAAACGAACCGATCCAAACAAATAGGCGAGAAGGCCAAGTCAGCTCTTGTCCTTGCAAACCAACTAGAAGACATACCCTGACTCTCCACCTACTTATGTATCGTTGGCCGGAAGCCCGGCATGGTAGTGAATGCCCATGCAGGGCTGAAGAATGCATCCACTATATTCGCCGGGATCTCGTTGGATGTAAATGGTATCTGGATAGAGGTACTGAGCGGTGGATAGCAGGTGAAGTGAGCAAGCATCAGTAATATTATAAGGGAATAAACAATAAAAGTGGGTAGTTCGAAGGTCGTTAGTTGTGGTACTCTGACCTATACACGAACGTGGTGCCTCAGTGAGTCTACAAGTCGAAAAAACCTAACGTAGACCATGCACCGTACCAAGGCCTTCCTGGGCATCCGCCTTCATGGAAAGCAACTATGGTTTCATGTCGTCGTACCCTGCAAGGGGTGGCTTAAACTTGACCATTTCCACCGCCTTTCATCTGATAGGCAAGAGTCATTCCCTGACAAGATATATTACCCTCTAGCCTTCATCGCGACACACAACATCGACCGGACGAACCTTAGTGTCGATGGTGGTCATTTGGGCTGTAACCACCTTACCCTTCACTTTCCCAAAGTATTTGACACAGGCAACTAATGTATTCGGGTGGTTCTTCATATCCATGCATAGGAAAGCAGACTTTGGGGGTCAGACATCTTGGTGTTGGCCCAGGGCTGCGGCGGTACAAACTACATAGATGTTACGTCAGATGATCTGCTATAGTACTAGGACCCCTATTATCAGAGCCTCGAGCGAGTACTGTCTTCTAGAGTATCTACGTTTATCTGCTTACAACAAATCGGAATTTCACTTCTTCGTATCCCCCGGGCTGAAACTTCTCTTCAATTGGGACATGGTACCAATGGTATACAACACAGCGATGGAAAAATGAGGGTACTACCCTCTGGGAGTGGTATCTACTCCGCCTTCATTACACTCTCAATTCGCTTCTGCTGGATGCGGCGATTGATAGTAATCCACCCGAGACCTCCAAATAACAGTGTAGTCACCATATATGCAGCCTACACCATTGCCAACAGCAAACGAATCGATCCACAAAAGCAGGCGAGAAGAGTGTCAGCTCTCGTTCTTGCAAACCAACTTGAATACATACCCTAACTCCCCATCCACTTACGTATCGCCTGCAGAGCGACCAAGTGTATAGCGACTCCACCGTATGACAGGCCAAAATCAGACCAACAACTGATCTGAATGTCGGCCGGAAACCTAGCATGGCTATAACCGCCCGTGCAGGGTTGAAGAAGATGTCCACTATATTCGCTGGGATTTCATTGGATGTAAATGGTATCTGGATAGAGGTACCAAGCGGTGGATAACAGGTGAAGTAGGCGGGGATCAGGTATACCAAGAATGCATAAACTGTAGAACCAGGGAGTTCGAAGGTCGTTAGTTGCGGTGCTTTGATCTATACATAATATGGCGAGTTCAGAAGTTGAAAAACTCCCAACGCAAGCTACGTACCATGCCAAGGCCTTCCTGGGCATCCGCCTTCATGGAAAGCAACCGGGGTTTCACGTCGTCGTACCCTGCAAGGGGTGGCTTAAATTGCACATAAACTTGGCCATTCCCACCGCCCTTCATTTGGTAGTTGAGATTCATTCCCTGACAAGGATCATTGCCCTCTCGCCTTCAGTTGCGACACAGTAATACTAGCCAGACGAACCTTGGTGTCAATGGCGGTCATTTGGGCTGTGACCACCTGTCCCCTCACTTTCCCAAAGTATTTGACATAGGCAACTAAAGTATCTGGATGATTCCTCATGTACATGCATAGGAAAGCAGACTTTGAGGCTACTGGGTCAGACATCTTGGTGGCGGTTGGCTGCGTGAAGGCTAAGTCGCTTCGGATGATATGCATCACATGACTCTGCCAACCCTGTATATAGCAATGCCCCTATTACTGCCAGTCTTCCGCTCGGACGAGCGGGTATCGCGCTCAACCCGACGAAAAAAAAACATGGTAACATCGACTTTTCTTTCTGCCAGCCTTAGTTGCCTCGCTGAAAGAGAGTCAACACAATGCAGCTGAGATGCACATTCGGATTACGTGCAACCGTCGCGTTTCTCGTAGTTCTGGTCAACTTTGCTTGTATACTGGCTCGGTTACCAAGTGAGGTCGACAATGGTCCCAAAGTTTCGTCTTCCCCGGGAGACATAGCACCCCCTTCCAACTCCTATATTCAAGAAATTGAACTACGACAGACACCCCCTGCTATCATGCCCAGCTCATCGAGTTATCCGATCATACAGAGCCAGAACCCAAATCCACAACCACAACCACTCCCAAACGCGAATGCAAGCCATCCAAGTGGTCCCCCACAGGACACCAACACCATTACCTCCACGAGCATACCGCTATATGGCCAATCAACCACGACGCCAACGTATTCCGTGAACCTCACCCCATTTGGAGGATCTCTTATTCCATCCGTTCCACATTCGGAGTTTTCATCAGTTAGAATCACAACATCAAGTACAGCAGGTTTCCCCGCCTTGACTGGGTACCCTATTTGTGGTGAGTTGGATTCCGTCTTCGTCTTTTGCAGTTTGCGGGGATGTCGAACTGAACATTCACAGTATCTATGTGCCTTGCTCACGCTGCTTTCGTTGCGAACTGCACGAGTGTAATCGCCGTCAACTGCTACTGTTCCAAGTAAGTCCCTACTCTATATTTATCCATTAGTCCCTCATCCATCCTATCCCTTCGACTGCACCCTGATCAACTTAACCTCTGCTCGTCACAATGTGTTCAATTAAAGCCCGGAATTCCCTCCTGCGCTCGTGAACTGCACTGCACAAGCCTGCCTGATCAATCTTTATGCTGCGGAATACCTCGCCCAGCAATACTGCAACCTCGCAGGATACTCCGATGCACCTCCCGGACCAGGAGGTGCCCCTGTTCCCCCAACGCCACTCTCTTTTCCGTCGCCGCCCTCTACCCCGCCGCCACCGACATTTCCGACAAGTATTACACCTGTGCAGATTATCACGGGCGCGGCAACACCAATAAGCGGAAGTGTTCATGTCTGGGATGGGTCAATTGCGAAGGGGATGTGGATGAGCATGGCAGCTGGACTCTTCGGCGGAGCAGTGGGAGCTCTTCTGGTTTAGAAGTGTAGAGAATACGATGCAACAATGGGATGCTGGTACAAGGAGAATGGACCGATACTTTACGGGTTGACGCACCACAGGTACACTAGATACATCTTGCAGTTGGTATCACTTCTGCCATTGACCACCCATTGTGACCCGCAAATCAAACTGTGTTCAGTATGGTGGATGGGGCGAAGTCTCGACGACGAACGACATAGTTGCACGAGGAGACTATGCAAACTGGCGAACATTACAGGTAGAAAATGTGAGTACAAAACTATACTGATCTGACAGAGTACACGAAAAAAATCGCGATGGGAACACAACACACTATCTCTGATATATATGTCCGTGATCTTCGAGCGGGAAAACAAGTGAACTATGTTCACTGAGGCAGGTGACCCTTCTCAGTAGGGCGCTCTGCCGGCAAGGGCGTAACGGGCTGCGGATACAATCATCCAGTTAGCGGACAATTCCCGGATCAGAATCCATCGGGAGTTTCTCACCTCGTACATGCGAGTCCGTTTCTTGGTGCGGGATTTGCGAACGAACCTGGCGAGCGTAATCACACCAATGAAGAATAGCGCAGCAAAAGCCGCGAGGACAGGTGCAGACACATGGCTTCGGGTTGTATAAGCGTCATATGGGAGGTTACACGCGGCATTCCACTGCTTTTGGGAAGTGATGGCATAGTTCTGTCATTTGTATTCATAGGTAAGTAATATCCCGGGAATAAGAAAAACATGTGTATGAAGGACTGACCTCCAGCTTATAGACAAACTCCGTGATGGGAATGTCAGCCTTATGGCCAAAGGCGTGGTATGTCTGGAATTCGTGGTTACTTCCGTTCTTGAATTTGATCCTGAGGAAGTCTCGTATCTCGGGGCCAGGCCCCCTGCGGATTTCCAAAGCGAGAGCGGAGGCAAAGTTGGCTATGTACAGGTTAGTTCACCCCGCCTTTGCACTGATGGTTCACCCACGGATGGCAGCAAGCTCAGGGTATTCGTTAATAAATCCGAGCATGTGGAACAATGAGATAAACGGCTGATAACTGGTTTCGATCAAGAGGAATTTCAGAGAATCGCCATTGAATGTGATACGGTCCAAAGATTCAAGGATGGAATGCAAGATGGTTCGACCAGCCACTGTATCCTATTAGTCCCACATCCACATATCAAGGGTAAACTCACAGTTTCCAATTCCACCAAGTTCACTGTCAGAAAAGACAGCATTCTCGTGGTAATCTGCAAAACCGCGCGCCTGCTCGATTAATGTAGGAGGAAGGCGATATGCGTAGGTCTGGTTGTGGATGAGTTGTGTATTGATATAGTCAAAGATCTGTCAAATTAGGCGTTACGCTCCACAGCCTATGTCAAGGTGAAGAGTACACACGTTCCACTGTCGTATTTAGAGTGCGCACACGTGTCAATTGCATCATCGTAACACCATATTGAAACATACCGCGTTTTCCAATGTGGTCGGACGTCCAAACACAAAGTCCCGGATAGCCTGGAAAAAGGGCTGTGCAGCCTTGGCAGTTGCCTTGAAGCTTTCAGAGGCATACACTTCTGAGATGTGTTGCTGGAATGCCTAAATGCATTACATCCCTGATCAACTCGGATGTCCTTGCAAAATCGCAGACACGCACTAAGCAATCAGTCCAGGGCTCAAGGGAGTGGTCGTGCGACGGTTCAACTGTCTCGATAGGAACGTATTGGTAGCCCCCAAGTGGTGCAACGATAGTTGTTTCGTTCGCAAGGGTGATCTTGTTGTTGGGGTTAGGTGGAAACAAGCCCTGGAGAAGGGCCATAGTGGAGTCGAAGATGGCAGTACCCTCACCGCCAGCCTTGGAGTAAAAGTGCACTTGGTGCGTGTCAACAACGCCGGTCTTTATTCCGGTGATATAGGATGGGGATGATGGACTCAGATACATCGCGCGAAGGCGACTACCTAGAAGGTAGGACTCAGCCTATGGCGTGCGACGTTGTCAATCTCATGTGCGGAACGTTTCTGTGGGTACTTACAGCGCCAAGAGGAGTGCTCCTCGTGGAACCAGGTTCGTAAGTCCTTGAATCTTGGGTGAATTCTTCGCGATCGCCATTGCGAGCGATGACGAGGGCACCGAGTACTTTGGACATGTCGATGGACGTCGGGACTGTACGTTGCAGGAAATTGAAAGGCCTTTAGAACCAAGTGGAGGAACCTCGTCCACAACTAAGTCCATGAGGCTGCCCTGGGCGCTTTTAGGGGGCCCAAATGGCGCATCATGTGGGAGAAGCGACACCACGTTGCAGATAATCGTCACACCACAAAGGAAAGCATGCAGGTGCGCGCGAGGCCTACTAATTCCGCTGTGACTTGGACCCTGTGAAAGTCATGACCGCAAACGTACTGGTTATCCATTCTGCAGGATGCGGTCTGGGAATCCCAAGTGTTCCGATTTCCTTACAGTTCGGATCCAGTGGCAGAACGTTTGATAGGCATGTCAGGTAGCCTTTTTTGACTTCACGCTGAAGGAATCAAAGGCATTCGTCCTACATAGCATTGAGGGAACTGGAATGGATGAGAATACCTTACGCACAGCTCGGGGAAGTCCCAACTAATGTTGGACGCCATCACTGTCTAATGCTGGCTGTTCAACTACGTGGGGTGACCAACATGCACACACTCCTTTAGGGAAGAAGCTGCGTTGTAATGACCTGAGAGACCTCGACAGTACTTACCAGTGTCAAATTCAACCTAGTCATTTGGAAGCTAATCTTTGTCGTAGGGATACCTAACTCGTTAATTACTTGTAGATCCGTGCCCACCCAATCATAGATCGACTACCGTAATAGTATCAATGGAATTTCGATACCGATACCCTAATCCGCGTTCACTCGTATTCAAATAGCTAGAGCTAGCGGCAGCATAGCACCGTCATCTCCAGATGTTCATATGAACCACGGAACAAAAGAACATGCGTGGTCCCCGTGTTAACGAAGACTAGATACTTCGGTGAAGTGTTTCTTAATATCCAAGTATTCTTCGGGGATCCACTGGGAGATAGGGCCTTCCAAGGATGGTCCCAAACGGTGCATTCACCACGCACTGCATGACATTCCCCGCGAGCACGACTGTCGTAGTTGAGTAGGAAAATGGAAGGCTATGTCTAGCAAGCAGCTTCGGTCCCGTCGCCGCAGTGGGTTCAGAGATTGGCGGAGATCGTCTTGGACTCGCCAGCAAGGACATTCGCGTACTTGCGTTCACCATTGTTGTTGGTCTTGCGGAGGGCTGGAGTAGATGCCGATTTCAAAAGTTCATACAAACCACCTGATAAACCAACTTGAACGTATTTTTTCTCCGTGCACCTATCATTATTTCTTGGAACCGGGGGATCCCCTGTTGAAGTTGGCAGAGCGGGTAGTGGAGCACAACAGAAAATTGCGCCTGACTAGTAGTACTGAGGTCCTAATGCAGAAATGCAGGCGTCAAGCATAGTACTTGTGACTCAGTAACGTTGGTAGATACTGAAGCGTAAGACATGAGAACTCTGGGGCTCACCTTGGCATCTGTTATTATAGTCCAACCAACGACTAACATGAAAAAGTAAAGTGAAGACCTGATCAATGCAAAGTGACTGGTCACCTGCATGAGGCCAACGCTGCTGGGGTAGGGCGAACCGTATTGAGCATTGATCTCCTTAAGGGCAGAGGAAGACAGTCGTTCCTCTAGAAGATTCTAACATAGCAAAGGAAGACGTAGCGCGTCACTTCTGTCTTTGAATTTCCTTCAATACTAGTCAGTTTTCTCGAGAGTCACGGTACTTGTCCTCAAGTGCCAGCAGTCGTGTAAGTGACAAGGCCAACCAACACCAAGGATGAAGCTTTGAAGATGGAGAATGCGCGCCTTGCCGTAGACTGATCACGTGTGCATGCGGGAAGCGGGATACTATAGGGCACCGGTGCCAACATCTATAGACCACACCTAATCCATGTAAGAGGAGTACAAGAGAGAGACTATGAACAGAATCCATGTGTGCAATGCGATACTGAGAACAATGAAAGAATCAAACAAGAACCATCCACAACACCCTCCACCAACTCAATACCTCGATCCAACGAACGATTCGCTTAGAGGGGGATGCGGCCCTTCTCCATCATGGGCTGAACGTGGGCGGGACCAGCGGACTATAAAACGTGTCGAGTCAGTACGAGGTCGGCAGGAATGGGCGCGTGGCTGACGTTGGGGAGGGTACCATAGTTCATGGTGCATGGACCGCGACTTACCTCGTCATCAGGAAGGCGGACATACTTCTTGGCACGAGAGCGCTTGACGAACTTGGCGAGAGCAATCATGCCAACGAAGAGGGCAGCAGAGCAAGCAGCCATAACGGTCGAGGTCATGCCATTCTGAGAGCCAATATGGAGGTATTCGCCTTGCAGGCCGTCCTGACAGGTTGCGGCCCACTGCTTGTAGGAGGTGATGGCGTAGTTCTGAACATGAGATCAGTGAGTGACATGAAATGCAGCTCTCCGCGATCAGCGCACCTCACTCCTGTAGAAGAATTCGGTGACGGGGATATCAGCCTTATGGCCGAAAGCATGGAAGGTCTGGAAGTTGTCGTTGGTGCCGTTCTTGAATTTGATCCGCAAGAAGTCACGGTCCTCGGGGGCAGGTCCACGACGGAGCTCGAAGGCAAGGGCAGAAGCGTAGTTGGCTGTAAAACCGGTCACGGAATGGCTCATCGTTGTGGAATGACAGTGCACGTACGAATACCGGCGAGTTCAGGGTTGTGCTTGACGATCTCGAGCATGTGGAAGAGCGAGATGAAGGGCTGGTAGCTGGTTTCGATCAAGAAGAACTGGAGGGGGTCACCATTGAATGCAATACGCTGGAGCGAGTCAAGAATTAAGTGGAGGATAGTGCGACCAGCCACTGAAATGGTTGTGTCAACCTCAAAATGATTTCGAAAGCAATGTTACTTACAGTTACCGATACCGCCAATATCCTTGCTGCCGAAGACAGCATTCTCGTGGAAGTCAGCAAAACCACGAGCCTGCTCGATCAAAGTGGGGGGGAGACGGTGTGCGAAAGTCTTGTTGTGAACGAGCTGAGTGTTCATATAGTCATAGATCTAGAAAAAGGTTATTACTCAAATCAGGTTCGATTTAACGGCAAATGTTACACACATTCCACTGTAGCCACCATAATTAAGACATGTTATTCATAGAAATACTAGTATAGTTAGACTCACAGCGTTTTCCAAGGTAGTGGGGCGGCCGAAGACATAGTCCTTAATAGCACCAAAGAAGGACTTGGCAGAGTTCGCCCTCTCCTTGAACTCCGAGGAACTGTAAACCTTCGCGATGTGGTCCTGGAAGGCCTACATACCCACATGCTGGTTAGCCGCTATACGTCATAAGGAACATGTACGTACAGGGCAATCAGTCCAGGGCTCGAGTGAGCGGTCATTTCCGGGCTCGACGGTCTCAATCGGAACGTATTGGTAGCCACCGAGGGGTGCCATCACCGTGGTCTCGTTGGCAAGAGTGATCTTGTTTTTTGGGGTGGGAGGGAACAGGCCCTGCAGGAGGGCGATGGCAGAGTCGAAGATGACGGGACCCTCACCACCGGCCTTGGCATAGAAGTGGACCTCGTGGGTGTCAACGAGGTCGGACTTCATGCCCGAGATGTAAGAGGGCGAAGAGGGGCTCAAGTAAACCGAGCGGAGGAACGCCCCGAGCTGGAAAGACTCGGCCTACCATCATGATTAGTCTCGAAGCACAATCCGAAAAAGGAATACGTACAGCGCCGAGAGGAGTGCTCTCGGTGAAGTAGGGCTCGTATGTCTTGGGGTCTTGGTAGAATTCATCACGGTCACCGTTGCGGGCAAGAACGAGAACACCGAGCACATCAGTCATGGCGATGGATAAGTTGGTATTGACTTGTAGCTCGTGGGGACTCTGGAGAAACTAAATGACACTGGTGGGGAAGAAGACGGTGCACTGTAGGGGCTTATAAGCACTTCAGTCGCGGGGTCATGCTGAGAGCATGGCTCAAGAGCCGACATCAGGGTATAGAAGCAGCGGCACGTTGTGTCACATTAGACCAACGGCAGGCGAGCGTGAGGCCGTCCATCCAGAAGAACCCGCACTTGTGCAGACGGACAGGTTGCTGTAATGAACGCAATGTAAGTCCAGTCGCTGGAACCTCACTCGACGCCTTGCCAAACCTGGGACACCGAAATTCCCCAAGAATCCACTGTAGCGACGTGCCCTGTCAAGCGAGTGATGGACAACGAATAATGAAATTTAAACCCACGTTGTCTTTCCACTCGCTATGGTTTGTGGGGTGTCAACATCCTGGCGACATTCCAATCAAGTGGCACCCACCCAGTGACCATGTGACGGTTCATTCGTCAATTATTGTCTGAAAAGGTAGAGGAATGTAATGTAATGATCTATTACCGCGATCCAGCCTCACGGTCTACACGCGTCAAACTACAGCATGGCCACGTGGAACCCACCGCTTCAGCAAGCGCCAGGTGCAGATATCGAAGTGTATCATGTTTCTGGTAGCGAGGCTATGAACATGGGAGGTCAATGAAACAACTCGAAGATAGAAATTTCACTGCGCGAACAGCACGAAGTTCAACAGGAGAACAACTCATTATCGTCCCACGTAGGGATCACACAAGGGACCATGCATTACACGCGTTGATTAGATAATGCAACGATACTACCGGTGACCTGCGGCGCCAGAGTGCGATCTAAGTAATCTGAAAAAATGCATTAACAATGCATTAACGAGCGAAAAGCAGCACGATTCTACACACAGCAGTCTGATTATTTCTTTTTCCTGCTCTTCGAATGAGAGGCTACTCCGCTCTTAGCGGAAGTAGTCTGTGGGGGAGCACTGTCCGCCACGATGCCCTGGGTCGCTCCTCCCCCGGCTCCCTTCCGCTTCTTACCTTGACCATAATCCGTCCTCTCGCTCTTCTTTAACCAGCGTTCGGGGTCAGGGGGAGACGTAACACCAGGCATAACCCCTTTCGGTACACGCTTCATCCTCACTTTTTTCGTCCTGCCGACCGAAGGGTCCTCGGAGGGTTTGTTATGCGCAGCATGCGGCTCCACTAACACCTGGGTAGGATGGGAGGTGGGAGGTGGTGCTATCTCGATCGTTGAGATAGTGGAGGGTAGAGCGTCAAGTGCACGCAAAAAGCCCGTGTTGATGAAGTCGAGGTGCTTCTGTGAGGCAGTGAGGTTCGTTAGGACATCAGAATATTCCTCCGATTGCTATAAAATGCGCAGGATCAATCCTTGTGGGCAATGCGAGAACTAGCTATAGAACACACGGGTTCAGCGGTTTCCAATAGCTCGTTGTACAGATCAAGACTTGTTTGGTATGACCCCTGACGATAATTCTACGAAACGTGAGTGGGTCTTCACTGAAAGGATCGGCTGTGTTCATACCAGCTGAGCCTCGAGATGCAGCACCCCCCGGTGATCCCCTTCATTTTCCTTCATTTTATCCAAGACAGTGGCTGCCTCTGCTTCTCTCTGAAGACGATACAGGGCATAAGCTTTCTCAAATGCAAAATCCGAGTATTTATCATTTGCATCGTCTATGAGAGATAATGCTTCGTCGTACTGCTCTGTCTGCAGAAGCAGAAACAACTTTGTTTGTAGGGCATCCTTATCTGCAGGGAAATCCAAGAGAAGGACTAGCTTACGCTGTATATCTGAGTGTCTCTCATTCGATATTAAATGTGGGGACGCACTCTTATTGCATGTCTTAATGGCATTGGTAAAATGACCACCATCCACCTGGGCACACAGCGATGTATATAATCGCCTGAGCCGTTCCTCGGGCGTATGCTGTGCCTTCTTAGACACAGGTTGCTTGGAACTTCTGTTAGTAGTAGGCATTTGAGAAGGGGTCGTCGTGGCTGCGTCGTCCCATGTGTTGGATTACCTAAGCGTCCACTGTGTTGAACAGGCTGTCATGTCTTCAGAAGAGTTGGTTCTTGTTTTCTTCAGTGCTTGTCATTTTCTAACCGTGAACCTTCTCCAGAGCGGCACCAGCTCAACATGTCCAGGTGGAAGCGAAGGAGCCCAAGATCCACGACCCCCCAACCGCCCCGGCAGCCATGTCCACCGCTAACAAGAAACGACCCAAAATTGACCTCACCGTCCCAACCGGTGAACGCAAACGTGGTAAAAGCATGTTTGGTATTGTACTCGGCACATTGAACAAGGCCAAGCTTGAGGACAAGGAGCGGAATGCTAGCGAAGCTGTCCGTCTCATCTTTCTTCCTCCCAGATGTGTAGATACACTAAAATGGTAACAGGCGAAAAAACGACAGCTATTAGAACAAAGACTACAGGCTAAGCTACGGAAAGAGACTGACTCTGTCAGACGTGCAGAAGAGGCCAAGAAGGACAAAACCAGCGCCAACCGAAAGGAAGAAGAATTGCAGCTCAAAGATTCTATAGTAAGGGCTTTCAAATTGTACCATGGCGTGGACTCTGACTTTACACTCCGTTTAGTACAAACTTCGACGTATCCGGTTACCACTCCTGAGCAACTTCTTGTCGACGTCTGATGTCATCGCATCAGATGGTTCATCAGCCTCATCGACTGACCCACTTGCGCCCCCGCCACGATCACACCCACCACCTCTATACTACCGTCCCATCCTCTTGACCCCTGCTCAGGAAGCATTTCTTTCAAAGCGCAAGGCAGAGGTACGTTTGTATTCTAGGAAGATTGCCGTGTGTCCTATCGACTATGCCTATACAGGTTTCGGAAGCAACCGAGAAGGAATGGCTCGCTTTCCGTGAGGAAAGAACAGCAGGTATAGATGACATCAAGCAGCTCCGACAACGCGTCGCGGAAGAGGAAACCCGACAAAGAAAGGAACGTGAAATTAACAAGGAGGACACGACGAAAGAGGAGGGTGTCGCAGATGACAAGGAGATGGAAGAGGAAATAAAAGAACCAGACTCTGCGATGGAAGTCGACGAAGAACCTAGGTCAGCTGAGCCTGAGATACGCAAAGAGGATTCCCGGGAGTCAGATCGGAAAGACGATCCGGCGCCCATGCAGGCGGATGATGAAGATGCTGTGGAGTATTGACCTTGATTTCATTATGTGGGTATGTCATTTTGTTCTTGATAGTGAGCCTCTACTTTCCTGTCGTTAGTGACCATCGTTCTTTCTTCCTGAGTTGGAGGGATCTGTATAGTTAATCTGGTGTGACCCTGTTACTTTCCTGAGAATCATCTGATTGGTGAGACACTGAGAATGACAGGGTACTCATGGTTCTCGGATTGCAAACCAATATAGGCCTTGACTTGTTCACGATGGTTATTTATCATTTTGTTTGCCATGCATGAGGAGACGCTATCTATCGTGGATACCTTGCTTACTTGATGACCATCCTAGCATTCACAGAAAGACAAGCACGAGGTTACAAAACACGCCATAGCTGGGCTACAGAGAAGTGATTGGAACTCAACACCGAAGATTCTAAGGTGGTCGTTCCTTCTCGACCACACGTGGTTGGCACACTGGAAAACGTGGATGCCTCTGTTTGGCATGTTGAACTGTCAATCCTTCTACACCAACTTTAAGCCAATCCCTTGTCAAATCACAACATTCCAGGCTCTACGGCAGTACTGAGTCGTGGTAAATAATATATTTGGTGTACTCTTAAATACCACTAATATCCGGCACCTGGGCATGTATGTCTCTTTCAATTGTAAAGCGCGTGGTCCGAGATTCGTAGGCCGAATATTAGCTGTGTGGGGGATTCAAAATAACCTGGCTCTTTGGCAATTTTACGAATCAACCATATCGTCACCAACTGCCAACCTGTACAATCGCAATCTAAGGTGTACTGTGATTCCTGGAGGTCTTCGCCCACAAATCTGTACCATCCAGTCCTACAGCAACTCAATAAAAGGCAACGAGTTCTTGTTTGAAACACGAACCCGCCAGGAACCAATTGCCAAACCATCGTGATGTGGTGAGGACATGCCAGATAGACCATGGTCCAAGCGCAACGTCCCAATTCCTCTTAGCAGACCGACCTATTGCAGTCCATCCCAACTATCCAGCAACGCTTCACCACAGAATCTCTTCTCTCAACATCTCCATACCATATTATGCGCCTTCTAAACACTCATACACAACGACTAGAAGAGTTTTCGCAGAAGCCGCCAGCTTATGCTATCCTGTCACATCGGTGGCGAAACGAGGAAGTGCAGTTCCACGATCTGGAATCTGCACGCTCCATGCCCTGTTACAACAAAATCAGGCATTGTTGCGATCAGGCTCGTCAAGATGGTTTGGAGTATGTATGGATCGACACATGTTGTATCGACAAAGGCAGTAGTGCCGTTCTTTCGGAATCACTGAATTCCATGTTTGCATGGTATAGGGCTGCCTATGTATGTTATGCCTATCTCCAGGATGTGGACAGTGACGGAGACCCGAGTGAAGAAGGCGCGAGCTTCGAGGAAAGCGAGTGGTTCAATCGCGGTTGGACACTCCAGGAGCTTCTTGCACCGGAGACACTCTATTTCTTTGCTAAAGACTGGACCATGATCGGGAGCAAGATCAGCCTGGCATCAACAATAGCTAGGATAACTGGAATCCATAAAGATGCCTTGCTGTATCCAGAGCGTCTATACCTCTTCAGCATAGCAACGCGTATGTCTTGGGCAGCAAGACGGCAGACGACGAAGGAAGAAGACAGAGCCTATTCCTTAATGGGTATCTTTGACGTACACATGCCCATTATCTATGGTGAAGGTGGAAAAAAGGCTTTTTCAAGGCTGCAGAGAGAGATCATCAAGGCGTCAAACGATCAAAGCATCCTTGCTTGGCGCACTCATATCTCGGGGCGTCGTCTCCAAGCGTCTACTCCCCTTGGTCCCCTTGCCGAATCCCCCGTTTCTTTTTCTCGATCGGGGACGATACACCCAATTTCCCTCAACAAATGGACCCAATATTGTGTTGGAACAGACCAGGTACACCTACAAGGCACGACCCTTCGCCTAGAGTTCTCTATGACGAATAACGGACTGAACATTACACTTCCATTGAGGGAACTGGAAACCCCCAAGGACACTTTTGAAGCTGTTCTCTGCTGCTGTACAGGTACAGATCTTGTCTGGGATGGCAATGGATACGGGGTAAAACACGCTGAGCCAGTTCGCATTTACCTAAAAAACCCACATGTTCAACACTATGAACGCACCCTGGACCTAGACTTCAAAGGAGAGATAAAGTCCAGAACTCCTTTTGTCCTAAAAGACATTCACCTTGGGTTATCGCAACCAACTACAGCTTCTACCTCGCAGAAGGGAAATTCCCCACCAAACTTCGTTGTTCAATACATTGGGGTTTCAGAGTCTGGTTTCGTTCCACAGGAGGTTGTCGCCTCTCGTTGTATCATCGTTCGATCCAAGGGTACCATCTTACTGCGAATGGAAAGACACCTTGAGCCCGAGGAATGTTTGAGAGTAGCGAAAATCACTCTCCGGAGGTCATCCGATGGAGAGTGCTTCACCGTGGGAGTGGGTGCCTCGTCTGCCAAGACAGGCGGTGGTCCCTGGGTGTACGCTATGAAAGGTGATTTAGATGAGAGGGTGGGCGGAAATGCTCGATCAAAAATGGACTGGGTAAAGCTGACCCTATCTACTCGTGAGGTGGTAAATGTAACCATGCGCAAAATGAACAGTAGCAATGCTTACGGGGGCAGGGAGTATAAAGTCACACTTACGATACAAAGACCAACCCTCACCAGCCTGCGACCAAGCTATACGTTGTAAGCTCCACTTACTATTGTGGAGTCTATACCTGGAGTTATGTTTTGATAAATTAGTACTTTCGTCTTCAACAAGATGTTTCGTCGGTATATGTATGTCTTGATAGTCCATCAATTTTATCGTGTTGTCGTTCTTAAGGCAGTTCGTACTATATGGAAAGCTAGGAGTTAGAAGTGTAATAAATCCTACTCAAGGTTCAGCCAAACAGAGGCCATGTTCGTGACTGCAGAGAGCAACGATCAGGGACCTTGTATCAAAATTCGTTTTTCTTCTACACTTCATATAAGCAGCAAAGCGAAGACCAGGTGGTGTCATCCGACCGTTAGACTGTACAGCATCAATGGGATGGAAAATGAAGCTTGGAAGCCGTCTAGCGTAGAGGCGGCGGCGGGAAAATGGGATAGTCCCTTCCAGTGATTATATGATCTTGCAATCTATAGCGATGGGTGAAAGCGGGGAGGTGCTAGTCGGCTCTGTGTTTGATTGGTGTCGTTTATCGGGAATAGTCCATATAAGCGAAGCAAGTATTGCAGTTTGGATATCGCCAGTACATGGGTAGACTAGGTAGAGATGGGAAGACGGGTGAAGTGAAGGCTGCCGAAATGACGTCACAATAGTGATGCGACATTACATAATACAGTTCCATCCCTCGAAGTTTGCAGTGTTCATCAGCTGTTAGGCTTCATAGATTACATTCCGAGAGTGTTTTTTTGTTAAAAAATTATAGCGTCATCAATCTACCGTATACCTGGCCCTCGTGACGTTGTGGTTTGTGTTAAGACCTGATGCGGCAGCAACGGCGCAGACTCGCAGGCGATACTTATATCATGTTGGATACATTGATAATAGGACTACTCGGATGGGATGAGGCTGGATGATGGGCATCAAGGATGAAGATATTATTCTGACTACAGTAAGCCGTATCATGCATATTATGCAAACAGCAAGTCCTCAGGCCTCAGACCTCAGCTTCAAGCTGCACAGACCAGGGCGGCCTTAACAGTCTGGGCACTTTGCAACCCTGCCCCTTTACCTAAGCCAACGATAATAGAACTTGTGATAGAAATCGAAGCTAGCTGTTTGTATGAAGGAAATTTCTTCATCCCTTTCAACTCGCAAAGGCGATGACAGTGGTTGGTGGACAAGTCTTCCCAAGCAGGCCAAAGGAGCAAACGGAAGAAAGCAGGTAGAAGACAATAAATGATAGTATGTTGTGCGTTCAAAAATCCGTCAGACCTACCTCTGGCCTTCTGGTGTCAACTACGTTAACACCTATCAATCGATGGAGACAATCAGAGAATAACAACTGTCAGTTATGTAGCAGGAATGTGATGTACAGACAAGAAAACTAGTCTGAGTAAGATGAGAACTTCCATGAAAACTGTAATACGAAGAAAGCGTCTCCCTACCTACACAATTGCAATACGGATGATCCGTCAGGATAGCAACTTGGTTCAAAATTATGTTAGGGTAGTCAAAACCAAGCAACAATGACAAAGGAGGGTCAACGATAGCACCGTACGAAAGAAAGAAAAAGCGTTCTGATAGATTGAGTCTTTTGTCCTAGAAATCAAAAATCTCTTGCAATATGAGGGGGGCATATGCCGACTCTTACGTACTGTATTAGGATGTATCACAGCGCCAGTCTCTAGAAACCTCCAGAAATCCAAAGTAAGATATGACAGGTATCATCGACGTTACGCCCGCCGTGCAGCAGGCGTAGCGGCAGGGCCTGCACCTCCATTTATCGCTGTAGCCGTGGCAGGACATGGAGCCGCAGGAACTGGGGACGAGACTGCATCCCACGCGTTCGGATAGCTGCATCCTGCCACCTCTGTCGGCGATAGTGCCTGATCATTAGCGTCGTACCATCCATTTCCAATGCTCACACTTGAAGGTGGCTGAGGTGAGAATGTGGGAGGGGGAAGTGTAGGCACGGGACTGCCAGTGAGGGTATAAGTGGGCAAGTTCGTTTGGATGGCTCCTGCGGTGAGTCCGGCAATAGACGTCGGCGGGTATTGAATGTACTCAGAAACGGAGGAAGCGGCAATTGTACCAGCACCAGCACCACCTGTTTGCCAGGATAGGTAAGTGCCATCAAAGGCAGGTCCCGAAACACCGAGAGCAGCACAGGTCCCTATCGCGGTACGGGGATCCTTCGGCATCCACCCTTGCTCCAGGCCAAGTTTGTATGACCAAAGTGGGGCTTCAACATAACCACTAGTCGAATTACCAACCTGAGGAGTTCCATTTCAGTATTGTAGCATCGAGATAAGAATAGAAACATGACAAAGACCGACTCACCTTCCACGTCCAGAAAAACCAGTTTTGTAATGCATCCATACTTGCCATAGCAAACTCTTGTAGCCCAGCCTTCATCGTAGCATTCCATTGCGACGCATCCAAGAATAGTGCACACTCGGTTAAAGTGTTATCCGGTACCCCAGTAACGAACAGTCCACATGGATTATATCCGTTGCTGAACTCTCCTGCGATGGATACCCCAAAAGCAGTTTGACTAGTGGATGATTATGATAACACATCGGGTTGTTGCAAGCTGTTAGTCCACCGTTCCATATCAAAAGGTAACTACAAAGCGCACCTCTGGTTCATAGGCGGCCCAAATGAGTTACACGCCATCTGTGGCCACTGCCCTCCAGCCTGCAATCCGAGGCCAGTCGCTATAGGAGAATTGTCCGTTTGTCCGTCAAATGCAAAGTATGGGTGAGTGTCTAAGGCCATGCGGTCAAACCCCTCCAAAAAGCCTGCCCAATTTGCGAGTCCTAGAAAACCGTCGTGGATTGTGATGTACGGCCCATGACCTTCTCCATAGCCTGTGATATTGCGAATCATGTCGTGGGCGCGGAGGTAACTGTGTTAAGCAGGGGTAGAATGAAATCAGTAAACGACAACCCCAAGTGCCAACCCGAATAAACTGGTGACGGTCGACAGAAAGATGAAACACTGACAAGTATGTCATCTGTTGTTGCCCTATGGTTGGGACGAGTGCCTCATTTATAATACTAAACATTGGAACAACTGGCTGCCACTCGGGTTGAGATATGAACTCGGTAATGATCCGGATATAGTTCAGTGCACGTTCTGCGTTGGCCACGCCCATCACGCCGTTCATGAAGTTGACCGTACCCAACTTTCCAGAATGATTGTAGCCTTTAGAGCAGAGTAATTGGGAGAAACCAGAAATGAATGAATGCACGGCACCGAAAGGGACTGTACTAACTCACCATTCTGGGAGCCAGGGATTGTGTGCAAATCGAGATTGATCCTCAGCCCGTACTTTCTCGCCCACTGGAACACCCGAAGAATATACCTAATGATCATAAAGGAAGTTATTTAGCAAAGGAACAACCAAGGCCGAACAGTCGGCAAACAGCAGATACGTACGGCCAACAAACCTTCTCAAGGAATGGTTCAAAGTCCCATTTCTCAATTGCCCAGAAAGGGATAGGTAGTCGGATCCAGTTGAGCCCAGCCCCCGCAATTTCAGCAATGTCTTGTTCCGTCTGTTATGGAGCGCAGTCAGTGAACGGAGTAGCTAGATGAATCGGATCAGAAACGGTGACGTACAATAAAGGTATTGTAGTGATCCTCCAGTTGGTTTGTTCCACCACTTGCAGTGTCTGCAGCCATCAGCTGGGTCAGGGTCCATTCATCTACTGCTCCGGGATACTTTTGGAATAAGGCTGGGGAAATAAAAGGCTCCAAAACAAATAGTCCTCCAAGGTTGACACTACCAGTTCCAAGCCGGAGCATATTGAGATAGATGACCGCATTATTGCATCATTAGAGCGCATGACCATTGAGGTGAACGAAAACAAATTTGATGCAGACACCAAACATGGTAAGTAGACTGCCGATGAAGGAAGTATCGTATCGCTTACCCGTAGACCTTGTCCTGCCCCCATGTCCAAGATGTGTTCAAAGGAGGTGTCCATGAATTTGGGCGGGCATCATTGTTGAAAGGAGCATTCGGATCAGCAACCCCTGAGGAACGAAGGATTGTCAATAGTCAATATACGGGGGCTCCATGAAACATTGAAGGCAACCAGCAAACAATGCTCTAAGGTGGTAAGAACGACAGTACACTCGATCGTGAAGTCGCCGTGAGTCCCAGAGGTCAGCACTCAAAACACCGTGATGGCGCAGTATGGACTCCACCATATGCTGGGAAAGGTGATGTGGACGGATCAAACTGTCCTGCACGAACACTCCAAAAGACCAACCCATTCCATAAAACCCATCCAAGCAACCTCGTTGGACACTGTAGTAACCATCGAAGAATAGAAATAAAGAAAAATGAAGACGAAGGCAGAAGGGGAATGACGAAACCTAAGTCAGAGGAATTTGAAGTAGATACTTACAATACCCTCCAAAGGGATTTATGTAAGTAAACGTCGACCCATCAGAAGTAGTGACGATTGATCCATTTCCACCGGATGTTGCGCCGCCAGGGGACCCTAAGGGGGGAGTGGACCCAGACCCGGAACCACCCGAACCCGAACCCGAACCCGACCCAGACCCACCAGAACTTGACAGGTTTTTCGGCTTGATAACGACGAAGTAGACAGGGAGTACCACAGCTAGAACGATAAGTACGATAGCTAATGCGAACAAGGAGAACCAAACGAGTGGTCGTGCGAAAAACGGTTTGCGTTTGATCGGTTCTCCCGACTGCTCAGAGTCGAGTGAAGACTCGTGTGCCGCTGCTTCGTTAGCAAGTGCAAAGTCGCCTTCGGGTTTTGTTCCTGCCTCTGAAGCTAACACCGAGTCCCCTTCGACCTTGGGAATTAAAGGCGTGGCGCCAAGTCCCTCCGCCGACGCAGTGTGAACGATTGACTCCCGCGGTGTACCCGCCATTTCAGGGGTCTGTGATTGTGCGAAAAAAGATGCCCTTGGGGGTAAAAGCACTTGATCTAGTTCAGGGAAGAAGGGAGTGTCCATCAGATCCAGTGTCTGCGGTTGAGGCTCTTGGACGAGTTGGGAGCCTGGACGACTGCTGGGTGCCATAGAACCTGCTAGGTTTTCACTAGCAACTTCAGGTGCAGTAGGATCGTTGTTGACCATGATGCTCGCCCTCGCGGTCTCTGGTGAGAGATAAGAGGAAGGTTTGGGGGAAGGGGCATTCGGCAGGCTGCCCTGTGGCGTAAAAGGAGTGTTAGGTGCTGTGTTGAAAGGATCAGCAACACTGTCTGGACGGGACGCCGCCATTCCCCAAGTTGAAACTCGAAAGCGAGGGAGAGAGGGAAAGAAAGAGGCGTGCTTTACAGCAGCGCTTGTACAATGTGCGAATGCAACGAGCTTGGGTTTGTCTCAATTAGGACTAATGCAAGTTCACGTGAACCGACATTTGACAAGTTTTAGACGCCCGAAAACATCTGGCCACTCTACAGCGCCAAGAACTTCACCGATGTCCTGCTTCGCATTTAGGTGCTGCCGTCAAGGTATTTGAAAATTGTAAAGACAGTGCGCAGCTTTTTTGACAAGTTCGAAGCGTCGAACTTCGGAACTGAGGAGGGTCGACTTTTGACGCTGGAGAACCGAATTACAACCCATACGCCGTTATCACGTCCGCTAACACCGATCTGGGTAGTGAGCGAGAAACCATAGAAGGTAAGATCTACGAGACATTACTGGTGCCAACAAGGGAAGAGAAGGAACTGGACGACTTGGACGGGAAAAAGTTCATTGGTTCCTCGAGAAATGTTTTTCCGTGAAACCACCAGTCTATGCACAGTTAATTTCGGGTGAGTATGTCCATTCCGATCATGTTTTATGGTTCCATGAACGTGTTGTCCAGCTTTTAGCAGCTTGA
Organism: Scleroderma citrinum; assembly: GCA_029372045.1. Classification (NCBI taxonomy): domain Eukaryota; kingdom Fungi; phylum Basidiomycota; class Agaricomycetes; order Boletales; family Sclerodermataceae; genus Scleroderma; species Scleroderma citrinum. The sequence continues at coordinate 1,468,319 of JARFMN010000010.1, forward strand.
ATTTGCACGGAACCCTAGTATTCAATTTAACCCCGGAAAACTTTCTTTCGGTGTAAACCCAATGTACAACCAGATGAACTCACTCTCTTACCTGGATGATATAGTCCACGAGTCCCCGCGTTTACATCCAGAAGTCATTCGTGAGGTACATCAAGCGACCAATGTGGTTTCTGTTCTGATGATTCTGTTCAAGGCAGCAGAAGACGATGAGCTGGTACACACGAGGTCGGGCAAACCCTACACTCCCCTAATAGGCAGACTAAAGGTTCCAAGACAATTGTTCCTTCTCAACTATAATCTACTTTTGTTGACACGCCTATCAGCAGTGGTAAACTCGTCAAAAGCATCACCATAGCACGTGGAACCGTAGCTGGACTACCTATAGCTTGCGTCAACCATTCTGACTCAGTCTGGGTCCCGGATGTAAAAGACTTCTATCTATAACGGTGACTGAACGAAGAAGATATACCAAAGCAGGCACAGGAGTTTAAAGGATATCGGCATCTGTCGAGTTTTTTGGATGGGCCATTGGGAAGGGATTGGCATTGATAGGGATCAAGGTATGTATGCCCTATGACCAAGGATATTTCTTATCAGTTCTCGTGAAGAACTTCATGTTTGAGACGCTAGATGAACCCAATACAAATGTAAATGGACTCGTCTAGAGGAATGTCGATGCGGTCCAAAATAGTTTTAGAAGGGGGCATTTCTTTACGTGTGAGCTGTTTCCAGAGATGATATCTGTTCATTAGGTTGAACGAACATGGGCCTGCACAAGTTGCATGCTTGCACTGTGTCAACTTACGTCCTGAATTATGACTGGATTCTTGCTTACACCTACACCAACGAAAAAACCTATCTTTTCATCACAAATGTAGGAGCCCTGAGAACTGGCTACGCTACCAAGTAGCACCTTGCCAACCCCGGAGAAATGGGAAAGAATAAGAAACACGAAGGGGGATAGTGTAACAATGGGCATTTCTACCTTCATTTACTCCCAACAAGTTCCCCCCCATCCTTATCCTACCCCTTCAGGGCGTATGATTACTACGATCAGGTTCTTCCCATTCCCCGTGCCGCAGTGTCCAGCACGGCACTATTTATACCCCATGGAAACCGGGATATAGAAGTCGATGGCCTGTGCTACCACGCCTTGCGTGGTCCTCTATCATTAGATCTCAATGTTGCATTGAATTATCTGGGACCTCTTCTGCCGCGTCCCTCTCGCAACATCGCTCCTTCTTCTACAGTGCCTGGGGTCCTGACAAGGCACACCACCAGGAACTTCTGCGTGTGGTCAACTATCGGCCGAACAGTCCAGAGTTTCGTCTCTTTGGATCTTTTGGGTTCCCACTATAACCCTATATGCTACTGACCACCGACCGATATTCCTCAACATCGATGTCTGCGACACTCGCCTTGTATCCCTTCCCACCTCCCTCCAGCTCATCTGGACAGTCTTATGCCCCCGGATACTAAGGAAATAAAGGGGGGAGCTCCCACCTCACTTCGTTCCCTCATATGGTTGATGGCTGCATTCGCGCCTCCCCGTTCCCCAGAGGGAAACTGGGAACTGATGTGACTGATTACGCTTCAGGGGTGAACAAATCTATATCTAGCAAGCCTAGGCAGAGTGTGAGATGACAAGGGGAAATAATAGATCAAACACAAAAAGCACTAGGGTATGATAAGGGATCACAGCCTGTTGAGAGAAATAAAAAGACCTACATCAAAATAAGGAAGTGAGATAGTCGTTCATGATCAAAAGACGTCAGACATAGTAAGGGATGTCAGGCACCAGTACAGCGGGACGGGAGTAAGGAGGGTGAGATGTAATAGTACACACTATGCTCAGCTTCGAGATTGCTGTGAATCTATATGTTTGACCACTGTTGAATTCCACTCAAGCCACCCAGGGTATGAATGAAATCATAGTGAAAAAAAAAACTTGAGACGCTTTCAAGGATTGCTTTCTACTCTCTCCCAACATCCGCACACGTTTTTAAGTTAACTATAAGCAATATATCGTTGTTATGACCTATGCATTTGCAGCAGCCAGTGGCCCGTTGAGTGTGACAAATCTAGTGCCATATACATATAGTGATCAGCCCGACATTCTGAGGGTTGACACACTCTCGGCATTACCAGAGAACAGCATTGGGTTGCTGCACCGGTATTTCTCTGGCAGCATCATCTCTTTTCTTGTTCTAAATTCGTTACACCTATTTTCATCAGTAAGAAGTGGGCTGTTTTCTGGATTATGCAACCCTGGCTCAATGATTGTATACTGTGAGTTACAAAAATATGTCTGATTCAGCTGTGCTCTGTCTGAATCAGTGGTAACTAAGAGTACTGCCATGTACAGGGATTGGTGGTATGGGTTCCTCTCTAGTCATCTGTAATACATAACACTCATACCCAGGCATGTCCCACACAACTTTGGCATCCATACATCTAATGGGCCTTAGGCCTCATTTCGAGTCAGACAGAACAGAGGTAAATAGCCAGGAGATGCGATTCTCAGGCTGATCGGAGCGGCTATGTCGGCCCGAAAACCCTATGATACATGCAAATACAACTACATTGAGGAGACGTGCAGAGAAGACGATGCATGGAGACGGGATGTGATATCTGGACTTTGGGCTAGGTAAATATAGATTCTTAATTTCATAGTGGTACTCGCGGGCTACCTAAATATGTGGGCTACATTTATTACATTTTCATGCACACTGCTGAACTCCTGCACAAGGTGAATGTCGCTGTCGACATGCCATAGAGTCATGCCAGGCCCCAGATACTACACCTATAGAGCACCCACTAACATGTGCATCAGATATCTGATATCATTGCGCAGCTAGTATCATAAATTGCCAAATAGAACTCACTTGAATTGGTTAACATGGCACAAAGCATGATATTTTTAACGGTCTACCGCTCGTCAGAAGATGTAAATACACACCCCAAGTGTGACAGGTGATGACCGTCCACACTGTCTCGGCATCGAGCGATTTTGTATCTCGGAGTCGTTGACCCACTGCCACATCTGCAAAATCAACAAGCGAGACGGTTCTTTTTGCACTTGAGCGAGCGCTCTCATTGGTCCTCAGCGGTCTAAGCGACGTCTTACAGCATGAATTTTCCAAATGGAGGGTGTCATGTCTTGAGGTTTCCTCGGGTAGTTTTGCAGATGGCCCATGAGCGTGCCATTATGTAAACGAAGTTTATGTATACCCAAATTTAACCTACTGATGCCCAAGTAGCTGACTAAGTTAAGCTACAAGTTTAGAAACCGGAATAGATTCGTCTGAAAATCAATTCTACAGGTGTTTCAGCCACTGTAATTGGTGCTTATCTCTTTCCGTCCGATCTTATGGTGAAAATTGTTCAGTCAACTTTTTTTTGGGATTGTGCGGCCGTTACATATGTACAAGGCACCATATCTGTAGAACGTAGCCGAGCGAAAATGTTCAATAGTCCCTGTTTATCATAAACCTCCTCTCCGTCCAATCAAAGTGCTTCCTGAGTATGTTTAGAATGGGAAGAGGCAGAGGCCCTCTCAATAGGCATCGGTAACCTGATTTCAAATGTTTCGACCACTAAACCAAACAGAGAGTAAGTTAATTTAAGCTACAATAGTATGCCCTCACGGACACTGGTATCATGTAGGCCTATCACGCGTCAGGTTTGCTTTATAGGATGGGCTTGATTTCTCATGGAGGTACTTTACAGGCCACGATGAACGCTCTGTCTGATATACCCAATTATGTCTCCCACAGGCTGATGACGATGGCTGCGTGGCCAGTCATTGTGCTTGGCGTATTTCTGGCCATTATCATCGTCTATGCTTTGGGTGCTACCTTTCGTGCCTTGCGGAGAAAGCTCAATACGACCAGCCTTCGAGGACCACCTGGAAAGAATTTCATTTTTGGTGTAGCCAGGGATCTTTTCAAGCTAGTCGACCGAGGGAGCCTCTATGAAGCATGGGCAGAGGAGTACGGTGCCGCCTTCGAGGTTCCTATTGGCTTGGGAGGAAAGAGAATCATATTATGCGATCCTAAGGCCATTGCACACTTCTATGCCAGGGACACATGGACATATACAATGATTAATCTCGAAAGAACTCTTTATAAGCGCATGGTATGTCGAAGGCTCCTTGTACTTGTGTGGGCATTCGTCTCATGATATCTAGGTCGGAAAGGGGTTATTGTTGTCGCCAGGCGACGACCACAAGAGGTGAGAACTAATAGTATTTTCCCCCTACAATAGTTGTTACCTTCTTTCCATTCTCCAAGACAACGCAAGTCTATGACGCCTGCATTCAGCCCTATTGCCATACGCAACATAGCACCCATTTTTTACAATTGTGCTTACAAGGTCAACTTCCTCTGACGCTCAGCTGTCTTGGGAGCTAACGATATTATAGGTCAAGGCCGCATGGGAATCCCTGATCGATATGGATGGTAAGGATACTAGTATCATTGAAGTCCAGAACTGGTACGTCAAAATTAATTTTCCCATTCTCCAATTAATCACAAGATATTTGGGAAGGATGAACCATATTTCGTGAGCTAAGTTCTTTCTGGTTGTCCATCCTAACCTTGACGTTGGATCAGGCTTGATAGTGTAGGGAATGCTGGCTTCTCTCATGATTTCGGTTCACTGGATGGAAGACCCTCTTCTATAACTAAACTTTTTGATGCCTTCGTAGCGCCCTCAAAGCGATCCGCGATCTACGATGTTATTACCCTATTCTTGCATATGTTCCCGGTGCTTGTGACATTTCTACCAACACCGATGGTCAAATTGTTTGGTGAGATGGAAGTAACAATGCAGGGTATCTGCGAGAAATTGCTGGAGCGAACGAGGAAAGAGAAGGAACTGGGCATCTTAGATGGAAATACGGACAGGTCAATCATTGGGTCACTGAGTATGTCTTCTTGTAAAAACATCAACCTAGTATTGTTCACAGCCCGTTCACAGTTAAAGCTAAGGATGCGCAGTCTGCGCTCCACTTGGACCTTGAAGAGGTTCTGGGACTAGTGAGCAAATAGGGTGTTCACCAACTTGTGCATTGATTCACTTCTGCAATCCTGTAACAGATGAAAACATTAATGGTGGCCGGCTATGAAACGACCTCGGGTTAGTATACCCATTCCAATCATGTTCCCTGATTCTATTAACTTGTTGTTCAGCTGGCATGACCTGGGCGCTGCTTGAACTTGCACAACATCCTGATATACAATCTAAGCTCCGGGAGGAACTCCTTTCCTTCGGTGCAGACCCAACATATGATCAAATGAACAGCAGTCTCCCTTACCTTGATGCTGTGGTTCACGAGTCATTGCGCCTGCATCCTTCCAATCCAGAAATCATTCGTGAGGTCCGTCAAGTTACTAACGGTCGTGTTCTGTTCTCACGACTCCATTCCAGGCAGCAGAAGACGACGTCATTCCTCTTTCGGAGCCAGTGCGTACCAAGTCGGGGAAACTCGTCGACAGTATTTCGATAGCACGTGGAACCATAGTTGGAGTACCTATCTCTTGCATCAACCGTTCCAATTCAGTCTGGGGCCCAGACGCAAAGGTCTTCCGTCCAGAACGGTGGTTGAAGGAAGACATACCAAAGAAAGCACAAGAGTTTAGGGGTCATCGGCATTTGTTAAGTTTTTCGGATGGGGCTAAGATATGCATCGGGAAGGGGTTTGCAATCACGGAAATCAAGGTATATACGCTCCACCTTCCCTACACACGGGACCAAGGATATTGATTCGATATTTCTTAGGCAGTTTTGTCAGTTCTAGTGAAGAACTTTGTGTTGGAAATGAAAGATGGACTTGATACCCAAGTGGAGTCGTCTAGAGGAATGTTGGTACGTCCAAAGATAGTTGGAGCGGAAGGCGTTTCTGTACCGTTGCGTATCAGCAGGTACCACGGTTGAATCGACACATAAGCACTGCCTCGGCTGCCAGTTTTCAAACTATTTACCTACACCTTTGTATTGATATGAATTTTCAATGCATTATTTATACATTGCGTATGTGGCGTACATCAGCAAATCTACAAAATACTATCCGAGCCATTATGCATCTGCAAAACTACCCGAGGAAACCTCAAGACATGATACCCTCCATTTGGAAAATTCATGCTGTAAGACGTCGCTTAGACCGCTGAGGACCAATGAGAGCGCTCGCTCAAGTGCAAAAAGAACCGTCTCGCTTGTTGATTTTGCAGATGTGGCTTTATTTGTGCCTTTTGGAACTTTTATGGCTTACTGGGCTTTCTTGGCAGGACAACTCACCAAACATAACGTCCAATAAGGTAATTAATCACAAAATGCTCTTAGAAGGTCAATAAAGTCAAGAAATTCACCAAATTGATATAATGTCATGAAGGTATGAATAGACATCACTAGCCATGCTGGTATTACTTTATAGTAGCCAAGAGTGTAAGCAAGTATAGTACAATCTGAGGGCAATTTCAGTGCACCACTATTGTGAAATTAGCTTCCTAAACTCACCACATAAAATGAACTACATATGCCAAGGCTTTCTGTCATTGAAGAATAGATCTAGGATATCAGTAGACCAGTTGCACCCACTGAGTTGTATCACTAAAGATATGTTGGTATAAATAATACTGTGGAAGATGAAAATTAGCTGAACAGTCATCTGCTACTGCATAGCATCAGGAAAATGGTGAAGAAGGGATAATCCATTATAATCTCTGGTAGAAGTTTTTTGATAGATGTCAATTTGATGATAATCCATTATCTAGCCTTCTCTTGCATTATCTACTGTACTCTCTGGTTATAATGGAATATCTTTTCACCACCATTTTCCTGATGTACTAAACATACCTTTAGGGGATGAGGGCCATGAAGGTGACAGAGAGATCAAGGTTGGTCCAATGAAGTGCATAGGCAATGAAGTACAGCAGCTTCATTGTGGAGCAAGGTAATGATGGGGGGGGAGTTCAGGACATGCTAATAGCTGATGATGAATTTAGCACCCCATGGAATACCACCAGAAGAGTAGGACTCACAGGTGATCCAGGACTGAAGGAAGGGGTGGTTGGTGAGTATTGTGGTAACATTGGGCTGAAGGACAGGATTGTGGACTGTAGTGAGGGGAGGTGTAAGCAGGGATGGAGTTCCATTTGATGAAGTGCATAGGTGATGAAGTATGGCAGTTTCACTGTGGAGCAAGGTAATGGGGAGGGAGTTCAGGACATGCTAAAGCTGGTGACAAACTTAGCACCCCATGGAATACTGCCAGAAAAGTAGGACTCACTAGTGATCTGGGACTGAAGAAAGGGAGTATTGTGGTGATGTCAGGCTGAAGGATGGGGACTGGTATGCATTGGGCAAGCTCAGGTGAAGGATGAGGGTTGTGGACTGTAGCAAGGGGAGGTATAAGAGGCAAGAGCCGTGAAGATGACAGGGATGGAGTTTTGTTTGATGAAGTGTGTAGGCAATAAAGTATGGCAGCTTCACCATAGAGTGAGGTAATGGCAGGGGAGTTTGGGACATGCTAAAAGCTGGTGATGAACTTAGCACCCCATGGAATATTGCCAGAAAAGTAGGACTCACTGGTGATCCAGGACTGAAGGAAGGGGTGGTTACTGAGCATTGTGGTGATGTTGGGCTGAAGAATGGGGACTGGTATGCATTGGGAAAGCTTGGGTGAAGGATGGGGATTGTGGACTGTAGTGAGGGGGAGGTGTAAGAGGCAAGAGCCATGAAGGTGACAGAGATGGAGTGCATAGGTGATGAAGTACAGCAACTTCACTGTGGAGTGAGGTAACAATGGGGGAGTTCAGGGCATGCTAATAGCTGGGCAATGAAGTTAGCACCCTGTGGAATACTGCCAGAAAAGTAGGACTCATGGGAGACATGGGACTGAAGGCCTGGTTGGTGAGTGTTGTGATGACATTGGGCTGAAGGACAGGGATTGGTACACATTGGGTGAGCTTGGGCTGTATCTAGGGTAGTGACTGCCATACACTGGGCTAGAATGCAATTTTGAATCAGCAAATTTATTCACATAAAAGGAATGAAATGTGTCATAAGAATTGTGAGGTCTGATGTCCCTAGAATTGATGTTGTGAGCAGAGTAGATAGGAATGAGATGTGCTGTGCAATATATAGTGTTGATGTGAATGACAGCAATGTTTTTGATGTTGTGTGCTTGATAGCCTGGGTGGACAATCCACATCCCTGTAGCCTCATCAGGGCCATCCCCTACATGGTCAAACCAATGGACAACAGTGCATGGATACTCTGTCCCTAGATACTTGAATGAAAAAAAAACACAGGATGCATGCAACATCCAGGCCATGCATGCCTTGTGCCTGTGGGTCAGTTACAACAAATGCACAATCCAAACAGGGACCCTCATCCCTCCACATAGGGCATGAATAGATATGCTCACAACACATGCCATGGATCCCACTTAGATCACTGGGTGTGAAGAAGGTGGAGCATGCAGAATTAAAGACATGGAGTTTACCATCATAAAATGGACACTTGTCAAGAAGGTGGTCTTCTGGATCATGGACATCAGTGGGATTAAGCTGCAGGTGAAGAAAGTGACAGAGAATATTGAGGAACTGTGGCAGGTTGAGTTCAGCTGCCAGGCCTGCTACATCCTTTGCATGATTATGTTCTAAGATGTATCAGTCAGTATTTACACAAGAAACTGTGAGCAAAGCTTACAATATATATGTGCCAATGATACAGGTCCATTGATCCTCATGGAGGTGTTGACAGTTTCACCCATGTCCTCTTCATGACTTGCCATTGATGGTTCCATGTCCAATGCATTGTAGCCACCTTCCTCAACATCAGCACACTGTCCTAAATAGCAGTCAATGTCAATGGTAACTCATCAGGGGAGTTTCACACCTAATGCCTCAAGTATGTGAGATACACATATTCCATTCAACATGCCATGCTCTTTAAAATCAGCTTGCACTGCAGTAAGTTTGTCAAGCCTTTGATTAATCAAAAGCATTTGGCCCAAAGCTTGAAAGTGGTTAGTATGCCTATAAGGCTGTTTGACAGCCTGAATATGTTTTGACTTGGTTATTGAGGAGCAGAGCCCATTGGGCACACCAAACTGGCAGATAAGATAGGGATAGTGCTTTATCAAGTGTTGCCAGGGTAGTGAGAAGGAGTTGACTATGCTGGCATTTCAGAAGACTTCCCAAAAATGATGAAAGCATTGAAGCACATCCTTGATTTTGTCAAGTGTTTGTTCAGTGATGACATTTTGGTGAACAAGGTAAGAAAATTTGAGAAAAGCTCAAAATGTACATACTACATCTTTTGGCACATGACCTTCAATAGCTGTGATGTAAACCTGTGAATTGCTGGTCATCAATCACACAAGGAAAATATAAATATTGTTACCTTCATTAGACCTTTGGAATTGTTGCCAGTCCACTGTTTGAAGTGCTGCCCTTGAGGGAAGCACTGCAGCCCAGTAAATGGTGCTACAGCTGCAATCCTGAAAGTAATGATTAGGAGGTGAATGGCATAAATTATTGAACAACATACCACCAGTCAATGTCATCAAGGATCTTCTCTGCCTTGACCTTTCCATGAATGTGGATCAGATACTTCTCAACCCAATCCACCAAGTGATCCTTGAACCTGCCCTTGATGAGTTGATGAAGAATATCTGGTGAGTGTTAAGGCTTTGCAGATGTGAGACTTAATGCCTTCAAGACCAATGTGCTAACCCTAACCCTAAGCGTGCTACAAGCACCTTACAAGGCTTTTACAAGGGTTCTCCCTGCATGGCAAGACTCCTTCTCCCAGAGCAGTCAGAACCAGGCAAAGTCAAGAGAGTACAATGACCAGTAGATTGGTAGGATGCAAAGGAGATGAAAGATGGGGAATAATCCCACATCTCTTGGTCTCTTATAGTGTCTACTGTACATTATATGCTACTCTGGGGGAACAATGGAAATGTCTATACAAAGGAAACAATGGATGTCCATAAGTAGAGAACAATGTGTGCAGCAATACTGCAGAGGGGAAGCGTTGGTGACTCAACATGAGTAAGTATGAGTCAATGTGATGCATAAGCTATCATGTGATGGTCACATGATTGTGGAAGAAAAGGGGAACATATGTGTAAGTACAAGTCCACATATGGATGCATCCATTGGATAATTGAACCTAAATGTCCACAAAGTGTCAATGGATAGGGGTACCCAATAAGGGTTACCCCAGAAAGGAAAAGAGAAAGGAAAAGCACAACAGCACCCCCCCCTTTACATTCCTTGTCCTGAGGAATCTCCCTAAGTGGTCTGGCCTTGACTCAGTCTGGCCTGGGTGTTGGTGGGATGGCTAGTTCTGGGCATTCCTGGCTCCCAGTAAGGGCAGTTGCTGTCATGCTCCCAGCTCCAGTGTCCCAGGCAGTCACACTTGTAACACCTGTAAGGGAAAAGGGGGCTGCTGGCAGGAATGTCCTGCTTGCCTGCTAGGTAATAGTGGAGAGCTGGACTGGTGACTACAGGGTGGAACACCTGGTTGGGGAGTGGATGCTGGGTGGCCGTGGTGTTGTAAAGGTGGTGGTTTACCAGGTCATCCTTTACTGCCATGAAGAAATGCACCCAGTCGGTGTGGGAATCTCCAGTGACTCCAGCGATGACATCAGCCATAGTGGAGGCGGCCCTGATGTAGGCAAGATCCTGGAGTGAGGAGGCCAGGATTGGGTTGTCGGGAAGGGGAGTACCAGGGAGGCCAGGTCCACAGAGGGACCGAAAGATGGGCTCTGGGACACCCATTCTGGAGGGGGTAGTGGAGGAAGGGGGTGGGGTGGACAAGTCCACCAGTGGTCCTGGGCAATGGCTGCCCATGTGTGGCCACTCAAGGTATAGTGGGCATTGGATGCCACTATGAGGTCAGAGAGCAGTGTGACTGTGTGGGGTATTGTGGAAGGGAATGACCAAGGGACCCCTGGCTTGGTTGAGAAAGGTGTTGAACCCTATGAGGAGGGCAGGGCCATACATTTCATGGACCAGAGAGACCATCTCTGACTGGACCCTCATAGCATTGATGATGTTGGCACCAGTGATGGCAGTGTTGTTGGGGTCTGGGGTTAGTCCACTCACCTCTGCCAGCACCTTTCTGCTCACTTTTCTCGCTACCTCCTTGCTGTCCCGGAAGACCTCAGACAGCAGCCATAGACACTCATGGTCCCTGTATGCTCTCCAGCTGAGTGCATCCCATGATTCAAAGTTATTAAACACCTGCACGTAGCCAACAAACTTGTTGACGGATATGGCTGCAGGGCAGGGCTGAGTTGTCATTGGAGGTTGACAAGGAGTGGGACTCCTGGAGGAAAACGAGCTTGATGGGAGCCTGTGGGCAATGGTGCTGGAGGGGGGCAGTGGGTACCATGGAGGGTCTCCCCAGTACTGTGGGCATGGCTGGTGAACAGGTGGGTTGTGTGTTTGCAGGGAGAGGTGGGCGGTGGGAGGCCACTGGATGGGGAATGGGGGCAGCCTGAGGGGCTGGTACTGAGGAGTTGCGAAGGGGTTGCCTTTGCCTGCCTCTGGAGGCATGGGTGCAGGAAATAGGTGTGGCGACACTGGGAGTGGCAAGCTCATTGAGCTTGGGAAGTAAGGTGGCATAGATGTCTTTGTGACAGTTGTCAGCAGTGTCAGAGTAGTCTGACAAGGGGGAGTGAGACATTTATACTGTGAGAGGGGCATCGACTGTGAGGGGAATGGAATGGGTTTTTTGGTACTCAGAGAGAAGCTCAGGCAAGTTTTTAAGGTGCTTGGCTGGCTCCCATGTGTTTTCAGAGTCTGGATATCCCTTCCATTTGATGAGATACTTGACTCGTTTTCTTATTGTTTGATGGTTTAGGATGGCTTCTATTTCCCACTCATTGTGACCATTGATGAGTTGGGGCAGTTCCAGTGTTGGCTGTGATCCATTGATCAGAGTGACTACATAGGGAGTCAGCTTCGATGCATGGAACACATCATGGATATGCCAAGATCTCAGTAACTCCAATTGGAAGTTTACCAGGGAAACCTTTTCTGTAATTTCAAATGGTTCATATTGTCAGGGTGTGAGTTTTCTGGACAGAACCTGTAAGTGAAGGTTTGATCCATCCAGCCAAACCTTATCTCCAACGTTGAACTCTTGATAAGCCTTTCCAGGATGTTTAGCTATCATTGCTTCTTGTGCCTGTTTGTGGGCAATGATGGCCATGTCCCATGCTGCGGCTAGCTTCTCAAGTTGCTCCTCAGAGAGTGGAGCATGGTTTTGCAGGGCTGTGGGGTAAGGTGTTGGTTCATACCTGTACAGCAAGTAGTAGGGTGTTTGCCTGTGGGTGGAGTGTATGCGTGAGTTGTGTACAAACTCTGCATCTGTGAGGTACTGGGACCAGTTGTCCGGGTCTTTGACTGCATACATTCTTAGGAATGTTCTGACTTCTTGGTTGACACGTTCTGCCTTGCCATTGGACTGTGGGTGATAGGTGGTGGTTGCCTTCATTTTGATACTGAGGGCTTGGTATAGGTCATGCATGAATGTGGACACAAACTGTGGGCCTCAGTTGGATATGATGGCTTCCGGTGTACTGAAACATGGGTACACATGGGTATGAAAAAGGTTTGCGATGCCAACCAAGTCAACAGTTTTGTTAGTGGGGAGAAAAATGACTGCCTTGGTCAACCCTTGGTCGATGATGGTGAGGATGGAGTCATTTTCTCAGGAGTCAGGGAGGTCAGTTATCAGATCAATAGAGATCTGCTTGAATGGGAAGGAAGACTTGGCTACGTCATGAGGGGTGATCAGCGGGGATACTGGGTGTGTGACCACCTTGTTGGCCTGACAGGTCACACATCCTCTGACATACTCTCAGATATCAGCATGCATTTGGGGCCAATGTATGTGCCTTGTCATCTTTTTGGTCATTGCTTTTACACCTGGGTGACCTGAGGGTCTGGCATCATGGTACTCCACGAGTACTTCTTTTCTTCATTTGGGGTTGATGTATATTTTTCTGTTGTTCTGCATCTTTGTGGGCTCCAATTGGTCCTTGAGGTGGGAAGTTTCAGCTAGGACTTGACTCATCAAGTTTGCAGATAGGTGATAGATGTTTTTCTGTTTGGGGGTGGTCTTTGACTTTTCCTCAGATGGGTGCCTGTCCCCCAGCCTTAGCTCACTGGTTATGGTTTTTGCCAATATTTGTGTTTGTTTTTGGGAAATAAGGGATTTCTCCACCCCTCCCTCAGGCAAAAACCAAACCTGGGGTAGCAAAAGGGTGGTTGGTGGCTGTGCATCAGCTGTGAAATTGGCCATGCGTGATAACATATCAGGCAGGATGTTGTGGGTCCCCTTGATGTAGGAAAGCTGGATGGGGTAGGCTTGCAACATGGCCTGCCAGCATGACTGTCAGGGAGTCAGCTTCTGCAGCTCCCTAAAATAGGTCATGTTTTGGTGATCTGTGTAGATCACCATGGGGGCTACTGGTGCCAGAAGATAGGGTTGCCACTCCTTGAGTGCTTGGATTATGGCAAGTAACTCCAGCTCATAGACCTGGTAGTTCTGTTCCACGCTGGTTAGCAACTGCGAAAGGTAGGTGCAGGGATGGAATGTCCCTGTCTGGTTGGCTTGGCTGAGGACTGCACTGGTGCCTAGCTGTGAGGCATCCATGTGCACAATGAAAGGCTTCTTTTGATCTGGGAGTTTGAGGACTGGATCAGAAGTGAGTAGCATGTGGAGGTTATTGAAGGCATGTTGTTGTGGTTCTTCCCAATGGAAGACAATGTCCTTCTTTGATAGATCATGGAGTGGCCTAGCCACTTGGGAAAATCTGGGGATGAACATTTGGTAGAAGTTGCAGAATCTGAGGAAACTGTGGACTTCTTTCAAGTTTGTGGGGGTGGGCCATACCTTTATGGCATTAGTTTTTATGGGGGAAGGCTTATACTGGCCTTCTTGGATAGTGTATCTGAGGAATTCCAATTCCTCTGTTTTGAAAATACATTTTGATATTTTGAGGCATAAGCCTTCCTTTTGTGCTATTTCCAGGAATTGACAGACTTGGGTCTGTAATTCCTCTTTTGTTTTTGCATGGACTGTTGTGTCGTCCATGAATATTATGCTCTTCTTTTTGGTGATCATTCCGCCGAATTTGGTGTTCATGTATCTTTGGAACATGGGAGGAGAATTAGTCTGTCCAAAGAACATTACCAAGGGCTCAAACAGCCCTCTTGGGGTAATGAAAGCTCCTTTCCACTTGTCCCCTTCTTTGATCTGTATGTTGGTGAATCCCCACCAGATGTTGAACTTTGTGAAGTACTTTGACTCAGCTAGTTTGTTGAGTAGCAACTTGATATCCAGTAGTGGGTAGGAATCTTGCACTGTATACTTGTTAAGGTGGACGTAGTCTTGGACTAGTCATTGCTTCCCATCTTTCTTTCCAATGAAAAACACTGGGGCAGCCTGGGGAGACTTAGATGGTTATATCTTCCCACAGGCTAAGTTTTCATCAATAAAGGCATCTAGTGCCTTTTCTTGGTCTGGTGTGAGTCAGTAGTTTTTCCCTTTTACTGGGAAAAAGTTGTCAGTTAATTTTATTTCATGATCCAGAAATGGTCTATGGGGAGGGAGAGGTGCTTCCTTTTCCAAAAATACCTCTTCAAAGTTGCAGTACTCTTCCAGTAGAGTGACTTCTTTCTTCTCGGCAGCTGCCTCCAGCTGAGTCAAGATTGAGGTTCTTGTGACTTGCACCTCTGGTGATCCCCATCGGACTAAGGATCTTTTTGCCCAATCTATGATCAGGTTGTGGTTGCGAAGCCAGGGCATGCCTAACAAAAGGTGTTCCTCATTTCCCATTCTGGTGATGTAAGCATGTATCCGCATTACCTTTCCCCAGATCTTGGCTCAGAAAGTGGCTATCCTGTTAACCACTTGATTGGTTTTTCCTGTGACACCACAAAGTGTCCAGGGGTGTCGTATTTTTTGGGTAGTGATATGGTGTTCATCTACTGCTTGTTTGTCGATAATATTTGTTTCTGCTCCTGAATCAATCAATGTTTTGATAGAGGAGGTGCCGCAGTCGATTAAGTAGGTCAAACCAGTCAGGGATTTCAGACACAATTCTTGTTCATATTGGTACTGAGGTAATTCCTGTACAGTGCATTCAAGCATTCCTAGCTTAAAAGTACATTGTTCAATGATGGGGACACAAGCTGCAGCAGAAGCTTGCCCCTTTAAAAATCCTTAGAGGGTGCACCTGAAGAGAAACTTGATGATGTGCCCTCGCTTTCTAGATGCTCAAGTTCCCTTTTTAGTTCCTCTATTTTTACTTCCCTATTCTTAGGTGGGAAGCCTTGCTTCTTCAGCTTGTTGCAGTTGCAGGCGATATGCCCTTCCTTGTTGCAATTATAGCAAATGATGGCTTTGTGTGCATCATGAGTATTCAGCCTAGGATGGGAGGTGTTGTCCACATCCATGGTGTTTGGGTCTCACTCATTTTTCTTGCTATTGTTATAGCCTTGATTCTTCCAGAGGAAGTTCTTGTCAGAAGTTGAGGCTTTTCCCTCAAACATCCTCATTGTGGCCATAGCAGCCCATATGTCAGTGGCAGCTTGTTTCCACTCGGTGACCATTTGGGGAACAATCTTTAGCCCTAATATTCTTTGGCTGATGGAAGGGTGTAACCCCTTTCTGAAGAAGGTAGTGGCAGCTTGGTCTTCTGGGAAGAGCTCTGCTTGTGTGAGTAGGTTGTTGAAGTTGGTGATGTACTGATCGAGCAAGTGACTTCCCATCTGGATAGATGAGAGCATGATCAGTGCCATTGCCCTGATATCTCCAACTTGGAAGTGTTCTTCCAACTTCTTTTCAAATTCTTTCAGCATATCTGGGAAAGAGATCCTGGAGTCAGTAGTTGACTGGGTTATGTATGACTGTTTGAAACTAAGGGCCAAGCCCTTGTCCATGAATGAAAGAATGAATCCAATGCACTTCCTATCAGTGTTATAGATGTGCCTGTTCATTCCAAGATAGTTTTTGACAGATATGATCCATCCTGCATAAAGTTGGTGGTCACCATCGAATATGGCTGGTTTGTTGAGCCCAAGCTCTTTTCCTCCTGAGCTGATGTCCTCAGGATCCTCTGTTGTTGCCTTGGCCTTGGCCTTCTTGGTCGATGCTGCGACCTGGGTCTGATACCAATAGACGATTTCCACCAGAGACAGGTTCTGTCCACTAAATGGATCAGCTATGGAAGTACTTCCAAATGCTTCTGCAAGTTTTTCTGACATGACTTGTTCTTCTATTCCTGACAGCAGCAGATCTGATGCAAATGAATAGACAGACTTGGGTCATGGCACGATTGGGGTAATAAGAGATTCTCTGTCAGAGTTTGATGTATCCTCGGGCTTGTCTTGGTAAGAAGTGTAGAGACTGGGCACGACTGGATCAACATCAACTTTTATAGGAGATGACATGCCTGCTTCTTTGGGTAGAGAAGTTGGCTCAGGAACAGGAGATGGTGGTGGTGCCTCAGTTGTGACTAGGGGTGGCAGGGGGATGCTGTACCCTAGGCCGAGGTGTGTTGGTAGAGTGGGAGTATAGGGAGTCCTCCTAGGTGGGACAGCCAGCTTTGGTAAAGAAGGCTTCTTTGGACTTGACCTAACTGAAAACTTCTTGACCATGGTGGGCAAGAGAGGTGACTAGTGGGTACCACCCAGGGTAGAGTAGTAGCACTAGGGTTTGGTAAATGTTTGAGTTGTTAGAGACGTATTGTTCAAGACAATAGGGGACTACACTGTTTATAGGTATAGGGGTAGTGACTGCTGTATGATGATGACAGGGGTGATGACTGCTGCCTGAAGCAACAGGGGGTTGCCATAGGATGATGGTGATGTTGATGAAGGTATCTTTCATCTTCTGTTAAGGCTTTGCAGATGCAAGACTTAATGCCTTCAAGACTGATGCACTAACCCTAACCCTAAGCATGCTACAAGCACCTTACAAGGCTTTTACAAGGGTTCTCCCTGCATGGCAAGACTCCTTCTCCCAGAGCAGTCAGAACCAGGCAAAGTCAAGAGAGTACAATGACCAGTAGATTGGTAGGATGCAAAGGAGATGAAAGATGGGGAATAATCCCACATCTCTTGGTCTCTTATAGTGTCTACTGTACATTATATGCTACTCTGGGGGAACAATGGAAATGTCTATACAAAGGAAACAATGGATGTCCATAAGTAGAGAACAATGTGTGCAGCAATACTGCAGAGGGGAAGCGTCGGTGACTCAACATGAGTAAGTATGAGTCAATGTGATGCATAAGCTATCATGTGATGGTCACATGATTGTGGAAGAAAAGGGGAACATATGTGTAAGTACAAGTCCACATATGGATGCATCCATTGGATAATTGAACCTAAATGTCCATGAAGTGTCAATGGATAGGGATACCCAATAGGGGTTACCCTGGAAAGGAAAAGAGAAAGGAAAAGCATAACAGTGAGAGCACTTGATGGATGTCCACACATAGGAAGTCATTTGTAAACAGCTGTCTTCAATCAGTCACTTAAAAATAAAATAAAAAGAAGTATATACTTACAACTAGGTCACCAACAATTCCATACTTGTCCCAAAGTTTGTGAAGTTTGAATTCTTCAATGACTGTGTCAGTGTGCTCTCAGTGACAGTGGAGTGCTTCTCCATCAAGATTGTCCTGATGTGCAAGACACTTTGGGCACCAATTGTATACAATGCATGACAAGAGAACTTGCTCTTTGTAGTCAGCAATATATGCTGCAAGTCCATATATAATGCACTGGTAGTAATTATCTCCACATAATACAACCTCCAGGACCTTCATGGCAGGACAAAGTGAAAAGAGTATGTGGGTCAGTGAAGAATGAAAGAGCTGTCATTTGAATTTATGGAATTCCAGGGAGCTTGCATGTTCCCTTATTGCTGTGTGACAACTTGAGTAGCAAGAAATGAAGCAAGCTGATAAACTTGCTTTTGGGCATTGCAAGGAACCCAATGAGAACTATGGTGTTGTGGTGTCTATGATGAATGGTGTTCTGCACATTTCCTATGGAGAGGTACAGTGGGTAATAATCTGTTTGTCCTGTTGCTACAGATACTGTTGTCTTGTCACTCCCCAGAATAATAGGGATCAACATTGCCCTGGCTGTTGTTGGATCATCCTGAATGATCTGATCCTAAGAACTTGAAATCAGTAGAAATTCATGGCAACATTGAATGGGCTAGTACTGCTTCTTCTCAGGCCCAGTCCTCAGACATGAAATCTTGCCAGTGCCTCTGATCATTTGCAGTGTTGTATTCCTGGTAGGGTATGTAATCAATTTTATCTGTAAATTCAGGACTTGCAAAGAGATTGTGGATGATTTTGCATGGGTCTCAATATCATACATCATACATATCAGACATCCAAGGGGCCACATCATTATCTTGGTCTCCACTGTAATGCACTGTGAAGTTCTCCCACTTCACATCACCAACACACATGCTGTCAATTATATGGTAGAGATCTGTGTGATTAGTAAATAGCAGTTCCCCACCTAGTTCTAGCATCAATGCAGCCCAAATCTCAAGTAATGCATTGATTTTTTTGACAGGCATTTCAGCATGTGTAAAGAGAAAGTTGGCAAGTTCAAACTCCATCCAGTTACAGTATAGAGACCAGTTGTCTGGCAATTTCTGTGGATGCAGCAGTGGTGGGGCACCATCAAGTAGAAAATGACTGTGAGCATCACATTTTTGTGCTGTAAAGATATTAGTTAAAATACTCAAGTGATCATGAGTCCATAGGCTTACTGTTGAGACCCAGATGATCATTGCAGTAAAGCTTGCCTCCAGGGTCAATGAATTCTGTGCTTACAGCCTCATGTCCCCCCTCCAACAGGTCTTCTCCTTGATGGCTGTCTCCTCCTTGATGGTCAACTGCTCCTTGATGACCAACTTCTCCTTGATAGCTGTCAGAGGCATGGTCACATAGCAGAGATGTTCTATCTGCATTATGGTGGTGACCAAAAGATGAATGAAGGGCACACTTGTGCTGAGTGAGGCCAGAGAGATTTCTGAACCAGCAGTTACACCCTGGTTCATCACAAATGTATTGGGAAATGCTGAAAGGCCTCTGTGTTGGTCTTTGATGACAACCATTTGCAGCTGGCAGCATCCTCAGTGTCAATAACACATTGGGGACTGCATGGTTGATAAGTCATTAGGGAGAGCAACACTTAATACCAAAAAATCATGTCATTTGTTTGCAAACAAACTTTAGCTATAAGTGAATAAAAAGAACAAGTTCAAACTTACCTTCCACTGTCTCCATCTCCTGCCTAGCACAAGTACCATTTCAACCAATAATTCCTCTGGTGGGCAGCATCTGTGATGAGAAAAAGCTAACCTACACCCAGGACAGATACATAGTTCTCAATGCACAAAGTAAATGGCACACTCCAGCAGAGAAGCAGGCTGACAACTTGTGTGCACAGGAAATCAAAAATGCATGTGTAACTGCTATTCAGCAGGGTTGCACCTGAGTCAGCAAGATGGAGGCAACCATGGAGGTCAAACAGGCAATGCAAGAAGCCATTTGTTACAACCTGACCATTTTCCATACAGACTTTGTGCTTGCACTCATCCAACAGACACTTCATGGACTAGTACATTTCCTTTCCATTTCTCCCCTTTTACCTTATGAATGTATGGGATGTTGCCTTTCCTCTCTTTTGGTGGCTCACCCCTGTGTTGTCATGTGACCAACACATTGCATTGACTCATACTTACATTTCCCCTATCTGTTCATCAACAGACATGTCATAGTGTACACAGACTGACTCATTACTAGTATGATAACTAGCTGTACTATTTCTGCAGTTGCTTATGCATACAAGTGGAACATAGAGTATATAGTCACAAGCAGAAGATGGAATTCCCCATCTTTTGTCTCCTTTGCAATCTATGTCTTTCTACTCCTCTTGTACCTATTAGGACTAAGGAGCCAGAATGATCACTAGGTGAAGAGTTCCACCACAGGAGAAGTTGCTACACCACTAGACCCTTAGTGTGAGGTCCAGGACCTCTAGGGTTAGAGTTAGGATTTAGGTGCCAGTTCTGAAGGTGTTACAGACTCTTTGAGTCTTAACAGAAGATGAAAGACCTTCATCAAACACCATCAATGTCATCCTATGTCAACACTCTGTTGCTCTGAGCAACAGTCATCTCTCAAAAACCCCTGTCTTCATGGCAGTATAAACACCCCTATACCTTACAGTGTAGTTGTCCTATCTACAGATAGTCTCTAACTCATAAACCCCTAGCACTACTGCTCAGTCACACAGGTAGTACCTGCTAGTCCTTTTCCTGCCCACTATGATTAGGAAGTACTATGTAAGGTTGAGCTCTTCCTCCTCAGGAAAGTTCTGACCCCCTGTCCCCAAATGGATAAGTATCCTGTTCAAAGGCTTCAGTCTTGGACTAACAACTCCCTTGCCTCCCATTTCATTGAAAGTGGAGGATGACTCTACCTCAGAAACAGAACAGCACATCCCAGGAGTATTCCTTGCTGGTACAACTTCCCCTATACAAGTAGACATTGATCCACCAGAGGAAGGTTCTAGCTTCTCTGCTTACAGAGAACAGAAGGATCCAGATTCAGATGATGATTCTCTCAAAACCCCAGTAGTTGACCTGTTATCACACTCAGTGGTCTCAGACGTCCCAATCCTGGACATAAGAGAACAGGTGATGGCTGACCAACTTGCAGAAGCACTCAGTGAGGCTTTGATCAGTGATCAGTTCATAGGATGACAGCCTTCCCTGGCTGAGATTGTCAATTGGTACTGAACCAAGGTATCAGCAACTGCCAAAAAGGGTAAAGGCCATGCTCAAGGACCTGGAGAAAGAGGTCATGACTCTAAGAGCAATGGTAAGGCCAAGGGTAGAAAACTAGGGCTTAATCAGCCAGCCATATTTGATGGCAACCACCAAGCATACTCAGGATGGATAGTTTCTGTCAAGGTGTACTTAGGTATGAATGCACACATATATGACACTGATGAAAAAAGGATTGGATTTATCCTTTTCTTCATGGACAAGGGGTCAGCCCTTGCTTTCAAGCAGTCATATGTCATGCAGTGCACCATCAAAGAATCCAGAGTCACCTTCTATGACTCACTTGAAGATTTCAAAAAGAAGCTAGAGGACTGTTTCCAAGTAGGAGATGTGAAGTTGATGGTGCTGATCATGCTGTCATCAATCCAACAAGGAAAGCATTCTCTTGATGAGTACATTACTAACTTCAAGAATTTGTTAGCACAAGCTGGCCTGCTAGAAGATGACACAGTGGCTGCAACTTTCTTTGGAAAGGGGTTACACCTTTCAATCAGCTGAAGAATATTAGGACTGGGTTTGATCCCATCAATGGTGACCAAATGGAAGGAAGCTGCAACAAGAATCAGAGCCTCAATGGCAACTATGTGGATGTATGAGGGAAAAGCCTCTGACTCCAATAAAAACTTTTTATGGAAAAATGAGAGGTACAATGCTAAACCTACCCACTTTCACAGAAAGGAATGTGACCCCAACATGATGGATGTAGATACCACAGTCAAAGATGACAGGTGGAACAAAAGCAGAAGGACTCATCTCTGCTACAACTGTGACAAAGAAGGGCATTTCACCTGAGATTGTCTTGAACCTAAATGGGGATGAGAATCAAAGACCCAGGGTGCCTGAATTGAGGAAATGAAAAAGGAGATAGAGCAACTTGAAAATGAGGACACATCATCTTCCACTTTCAGTGTGTCCTCAAAGGATTTTTAAAGGGGTGAGCTTCTGCTGCAGCTCATGCCCCCACTGCTGAAAATTGTACTTTTAGGATAGGAGTTCTAGAACAAAGTGTATCAGCTATGTACAAGTATGAACAGGATCTTTGCATAACTTCAATCAACAGATTAGCCTACCTAACTGAACATGGCAATTCCCTGGTCAAAACTCTAATTGACTCTGGAGCAGAGACAAATATAGTCAATGTATGGACAGTTGAAAGAGAACAACTATTGACAAGAAAAATTGAAAAAGCATGGAACTTATGAAGTGTTATGGGCAAGACCAATCAAATGGTTGACAAAATCACAACTTTCAAAGCCCAAATCTGGGGCAAAGAAATGTGAATAAGGGCCTATGTGGCAACCATGGGCAACAGAGAAGGTTTGCTTCTAGGCATGCCTTGGTTGAAAGAGCACAACCCCATTATCAATTAGCTAACTAGGAAACTAATAAGCTGGGGGCAGGATGACCAAGAAAAGCCAAGAGTAAACAAAACAAGTATCTTGACAGAGCTGGAAGCTAAGGCTGAGAAAGCAGAGGTAAAACTCCCAAAGCAGTATGAACAATTCACAGAGGTGTTCTCAGAAAAGGAAGTCCCACTTCCTGAGCACTGACCTTTCCTCAACCATGAGATCAAGTTAAAGGAGGGGTTTATTCCAAAGAAAGGAAACATTTACAAACTAACCCTGGAACAACTAACAGAGTTAGATAAATTCCTTGAGGAAAGCCTCACCTGCAGAAAAATCAGACTGTCAAAGTCACCACAGGCTGCCCCTGTCTTTTTCATCAGAAAGAAGGATGGAAAACAAAGACTCATCCAAGACTACTGATACCTAAACAAGCACACAGTCCTGGACTCATACCCACTACCTGACATTAAGGAACTCCTTGATGAACTTGCCAGATCAAAGTACTTTGCTAAATTCAACATCCAATGGGGGTTCACTGTTACAGTCTGCACACCCTAACACTTTTCCACAGACTTTCTACCATATGAACAGATGCTTTGGGGACTATGTATGTTTCCCCTTCTTTCTTTCTTTCTCTGTTTTACAATTACCAATGTATGGGGAGTTGTCCTTCATCACTTTCAGACAACTCACCCCTATCTTGTCACATGACCAATGCATCACATTGCTGTCAACTCATTTCTCCATATTTCATATCCAATGGACACATCATAGCTTATGTGGACTGACTTGTTACTAGTATGATAACTAGTTGTACTATTCCCACAGCAGGATTACATGTACACTGATTGTACAACATATATAGGATGATGGCAAAAGGTGGAATCCCCATCTTTCATCTCCTTTGCAATCTATGATTTTCTACTCCTCTTGTACCTATTAGGACTAAGGAGCCAGAATGGCCTCTAGGTGAAGAGTTCCACTGCAAGAGAAGTCACTATACCACTAGACCCTTAGTGAGAGGTCCAGGACCTCTAGGGTTAGGATTAGGATTTAGGTGCCAGTTCTGAAGACATTACAGACTCTCTGAGTCTTAACAGAAGATGAAATATATTCATCAAACACCATTGATGTCATCCTATGTCAACACTCTGTTAATTCAAGCAGCAGTCAAACTCTCTCAACAACCTCTGTCTCCATGGCAGTATAAACACCCCTATACCTTACAGTGTAGTCATCATATCTATGGATAGTCTTTAACTCACACACCTCTAGTGCTACTGTTCAGTCACACAGGTAGTACCCACTAGTCCTCTTCCCACCCACTATGGTTAGAAAGTACTACATCAGGTTGAGCTCTTCCTCCTCTGGAAAGTTCTGACCTCCTGTCCCCAAATGGACAAGTGTCCCATCCAAAGGTTTTGGTCTTGGACTAACAACTCCCTTGCCTCCCATTTTATTGAAAATGAAGGATGACTCTACCTCAGAAACCAAGCAACACATCCCAGGAGTATTTCTCACTAGTACAACTTTCCTGATTCAAGTAGACATTGATCTGTCACAGGAAGGTTCTAGCTTCTCCTCTTACAGAGAACAGAAGGATCCAGATTTGGACAATGATTCACTAGAAACACCAGTGGTTGACCTGTTATCACACTCAATTATATCAGATATTCCAATTCCAGATATTAAACAGCAAGTGATGGCTGATCAACTTGCAGAAGCCCTTGGAGGTGCTTCAATTCAGGACCCCTTTGTGGGCCAACAGCCTTCACCAGCTGAAATCATCTATTGGTACTGAACAAAGATATCCATGACTGCCAGAAAGGGTAAAGGCCATGCTCAAGGACCAGGAGAAAGTGGTCACAACTCTAAGAGTGATGGTAAGGCCAAGGGCAGAGAATTAGGGCTTAACAAGCCAGCCATATTTGACAGCAACCACCAAGCATACTCTAGATGGATAGTCTCTGTCAAGGTGTACCTAGGTATGAACATGCACATTTACAATACTGATGAAAAAGGATTGGATTCATCCTTTCCTTCATGGACAAGGGATCTGCCCTGTCATTCAAGCAGTTGTACATCATGCACAGTACCACAAAGGAACATGGAGTACAGTTCTATGACTCAATGGAGGAGTTTGAGAAGAAACTGGAAGATTGCTTCCAGATAGGCAATGTCAAGTTGATGGTGCTTATCACACTGTCATCTATACAACAAGGAAAGCATTCTCTTGACGAATACATTGCTAACTTCAAGAATTTGCTAGTGCAAGCTGGTCTGTTAGAAGATGATACAGCAGCCACAACCTTCTTTGGAAAGGGGTTACACCCTTCAATTAGCTGAAGAATATTAACATTGGGATTGATCCCATCAACAGTGACAGAATGGAAAGAAGCTGCTACACATGTAAGGGAATCAATGGAAACAATGTGGATGTATGAAGGCAAAGCCTCTGAATCCAACAAGAATTTCTTATGGAAGAATGAGGGGTATAATGCTAAACCCAATCACTACCATAAAAAGGAAAGAGATCCCAATGTGATGGACATGGATGCTGCAGTCAAAGACAACAAGCAGAAGAACAATAATCACAGAGCTCAGCTCTGCTGCAGCCCATGCCCCCTCTATTAAATGTACTTCTAGAATAGGTGTTCTTGAATGAAGTGTCTCAACCACATACAAATATGAACAGGATTTATGTGTAACTTTGCTCAATGGATTAGCCTACTTAGTAGAATGTGGCAACTCTCTGGTGCAAATACTAATCAACTCTGGAGCTGAAACAAATATAGTCAATCAAAGAACTGTTGACAAAGAAAGACTGTCAACCAGGAAAATTGAAAAACCATGGAACCTATGAAGCATGACTGGAAAAACAGATCAAATGATCAACAGGATCGCAACTTTTAAAGCCTGGATCTGGGGTAAGGAAATGTGTATCTGTGCCTATGTAGCCATTATGGGAAACAGCAAAGGTTTGCTTCTCAGAATGCCATGGCTAAAAGAACATAACCTGATTATTAACTGGCTAACAAGAAAGCTAATTAGTTGGGGTATTGAACAGGAAAAAGAACCAAAGATTCAGAAAACAACAATCTCAACAGAACTAGAAGCTTTGGCTAAGAAAAAGGAAGTGATGCTTCTGAAAGAGTATCAAGAATTCACTGAAGTCTTCTCAGAAAAGGAAGTTCTCTTACTAGAACACTGACCTTTCCTTGACCATGAAATAAAATTAAAAGATGGTTTTGTGCCCAAGAAAGGAAAAACATACAAACTAACCCCTGACCAGTTAACAGAACTGGACAAGTTCCTTGAAGAAAACTTGGTGTGCAGAAAAATAAGGCCTTCAAAGTCCCCACAGGCTGCCCCAGTTTTCTTCATTGGAAAAAAGAACAGTAAACAGAGACTAATCCAGGATTACAGATATTTGAAAAAGCATACCATACTGGATTCATACCCTCTCCCTGATATCAAGGAACTTCTTGATGAACTTGCTGGACCAAAGTACTTTGCCAAGTTTGATATCTGGTGGGGGTTCACAAATATATGCATCAAAGAAGGTGATGAGTGGAAAGGGGCTTTTGTCACCCCCCAGGGGCTTTTTGAGCCACTGGTAATGTTTTTTGGACAGACTAACTCCCCACCCACCTTCCAGAGGTATATGGACACCAAGTTCTCTGACATGATCCACAAAAAGAAGAGTGTAATCTTCATGGACAATGCTATGCTGCACAGCAAAACCAAACAGGAACTCCATGAGTGTGTCATCAAGTTCCTAAAAATAGCCCAAAAAGAAAATCTCAGGCTCAAGATATCAAAGTGCACTTTTGAAACAGAAGAGCTGGATTTCCTTGGTTACATCATCAAACAGGGCTCATACAAGCCATCCCCCATCAAGACAGAGGTGATCAGGAGATGAAAGGTACCAATGAACTTAAAGGAATTAAGAAGCTTTTTAGGTTTTTGCAACTTCTACCAAATGTTCATTCAAGGCTTCTCCCAGGTTGCCCACCCACTCCATGACTTAAGCAAAAAAGACACCCCCTTTGTGTGGGGATGACTGCAAGAAGAAGCTTTTGAAACACTCAAAAGGAAGCTTACTTCAGAACCAGTTCTGTGGCTTCTGGATTTCAAGAAGTCATTTATAGTTCATACTGATGCCTTGCAGCTTGGCACTGGGGCAGTCCTCAGTCAGGAGGGACCTGATGCAAGGCTTCACCTGTGTGTGTACCTCTCATAGTTGCTCACTGGTGCAGAACAAAACTACCAAGTCTATAACTTGAAGTTACTGGCAGTAATACGCACTCTCAAGGAGTGGTGCACTTACTTACTGGTGCCCGTCATGCCAACAGTGGTGTACACTGACCACCAAAATATGACTTATTTCAGAGAGCCTCAGCAGCTCACCCCTCACCAGTCCTGCTGGCAAGCAACACTACAGTCCTTCCTGCTGCAGCTTGTGTATATTAAGGGAAAGACAAATACATTCTTTCATGTATGGCTAACTTCACAGCTGATGATGTGCCCCCAACTGTGCTTCTCCCAGAATCTTTATGGTTCCAGACTGAGGGGGGGAGGGGGGTGGGATTCCATAAAAATCCTTTAATTTCCCAATGTATTGCTGAAGTACAGCCAGAAACCACTAAAAATCCCAACCTTCCACCAGTCCTCAAGAGTGAGTCAATGGATAGGCACCTGTCTGAGGAATCACCAAAGACTGCCATCAACTGAAGATCAGTATTCAATCTCTCCAAGGAACTGATGAGTAAAATAGAAGTGAAACAGAACATCTACAGATCAAAGAGCTCAGAAGCAGGAACACTAATAAAGGAAAAATATACATAAATGAAGAAAGAAGAAAGGAAGTATTAAAAGAATACCATGACATATGACTGTCAGGGCATCCTGGAGTAAGAGCAATGATGAAGAAGATGACCCAACATGTATATTGGCCAAGAATGCATGCTGACATAAGAGAATACATGCACAGATGTACAGTATGCCAGGTGAACAAGGTTAACACACACCCAACTACACCACCAATCACACCACACAACATCTCAAAATCCCCTGTCCCTTTCAAACAGATCTCTATTGATCTGATAATGGATCTACCCAAGTCACAAGGCAATGACACCATACTGACCATCATCAATCAGGGGCTAGCTAAAGCTGCCATTTTCCTCCCAACAAACAAAACCATGGACTCCATGAGGGTAGCTAACCTTTTCCACACTCATGTTTACCCCAGGCACAGAGTCCCCAAGGCTGTAATCTCAGATAGAGGGCCACAGTTTGTCTTGGCTTTCATGTGAGATCTCTACAAGGCAATAGAGGTAGAAATGAAGGCCATGACCACATACAGGCTGCATTCCAACAGAGAGGCCAAACACATCAATCAGGAGGTCAGAATGTTCCTGAAAATGTATGCAGGAAGAGACCCAGATAACTGGTCATGCTATCTGGCAGACACAGAGTTTGTCCACAACTCACAGGTCCATTCAACACATGGGCAAACCCCCTATTACCTGCTGTATGGATATAAACCAACCCCCTATCTGTCCAACCCCTGTCAACACACTCCTCTTCCAGAAGAACACCTTGAGAAACTTGTGGCTGCACATGACACAGCAATCATCACACACAAAAACACACAGGAGGCTATGCTAAAGCAACATGGAGGGTGTGGATACTCAGAATTCAAAGTTGGAGATAAGGTTTGGCTGGAAGCAACCAATCTACATTTAGATGTGCCATCAAAGAAGCTCACCCCAAGAAGGTATGGCCCCTTTGAAATTACTGAAAAGGTGTCACCAGTCAACTACTGATTAGAGCTTCCAAGAACCTAGTGCATCCACAATGTGTTCCATGCCAGCAAACTGACTTGCTATGTCATCACTCCAATCAATAGAAGCACCCCTATCCCTCCACCACCCAAAGTCATAGATGATCACAATGAGTGGGAGATCAAGAAGGTCCTCAAACACAAGTCAGTGAGACAGAAACAGAGGTATCTGGTGAAGTGGCAAGGCTATCCCAATTTGGAAAATACCTGGGAATCAGCTGAAAACTTCATAAATGTGCCCCAAGCCCTCACTGAATACAAATTAGCCCACCATCTCCCTCTCTTGTACTCATTCACCAGCACTAACTTGTAAATGTCTTCTGGATACATCACCCCTGACAACCACCATGAGGATGTCTTCCAGGCTCTTTTATCTGCCAAACAGACAGACGACCTCACAAACCCCTATCTCACCCCACCTCTTCCCCAAGTATGCACCATCAGGGCTCATAGGCAGTGCTAACCCATTTGCCATGCCTGAACACCTGCAACCCATGCAGCTCCCTTTGTCCCCCACTCTGACACTACCCAGAGGTGAACTAATCAACAGGTCATACCCCCTTTCCCCCCTACTGTCAGCATCACTGCCCCTCACAAGCCAACCCCATATTATTACTCAAGCTCCAATGAGGAAGACTCTGATGACTATTGCCCTGCACCATGCCCCTGCCATACCCATGAACTGACAATCAGTGAGTTCATCAGCTATGTGCAGGTGCTTAATAACTTCAAGTCATGGGACTCACTCAGATGGAGAGCTCCTGCAGAGCATGAGTGTCTACAGATGCTGTCCCAGGTCTTCCAGGACACTGAGGCAATAGCTCACTGGGTAAGCATGACAGTAATCTCAGAACTAACCAACACCCCAATGCCAGACAGAGAGCAAAAGACAACTGGAGAGGACATAGTAAAGGTGATGGAGGACCAGAAAGGTTTAATAAGGACAGTTTATGATCTCTATGGGCCATTGTTGCTAATCGCCTTTGATTCCTTTCTCAAGCAATGAGCCTCTGTGACCTTGGCTGTTCCTGCAGGTACTCCCACACTACCAAGGCCTGCTATGCCAACTCCTGGATGAGCAAGATGCCTGCACTACCAGACAAGGTCCTACATGGGACAACATTGCCCACCTGTTCTGGTGGACATCTCATCAGATGATGAGGATACTGGAGCACCTCAAGTGCAAGCATCCCAAGCCCCTACTGTACCCTCTGCCTCCAGGCCCACCCCCACCATGGTTTCCCCAGCTGTCACCTCTCGCCAGCCTCTGGCTAACATCACTCCCATCCTGTCCTCCCTCATGGACAGCCTCAGCTTCATCCAATCCACCTCTGTTATGGCTGATGCCATAGTCACCCACACCAGCAATGAGTGGTCTGTGTGGGCCCAGTTCTTCATGGCCATCAAGACAGACTGCCTGGATTGAAAGTTGTACAATGCCATGGCCACTATGGCCTCCATCCCTGACCTCACTTTCACCCTGGTGCTGGTAATGCCAGACCTGCAGTACTATCTAGCTGGCAAAAGGGATGTCCCCAGTACTCACCTGCTCTACAGGTACAGGTGTTTCAAGTGTAACTGCTTTGGGCACTGGAAGTGGGATCACAACAACACCAGGCCATACTGGGAGCCCAGGATGCCCTTCACTGGAAGGTGTGGCCAGCATGACTGAGCCAGTCAAGCTTGAGGGGGGGGTGATGTTATGGTCTGTGCACCCTAACACTTTTCCACAGACTTTCCACTGTACAAACAGATGCTTTGTGGACCACATATGTTTCTCCTTCTTTCTTTCTTTCTCTGTTTTACAATTACCAATGTATGGGGAGTCATCCTTCATCACTTTCAGACAACTCACCCCTATCTTGTCACATGACTGATGTGTTGTGTTGCCATCAACTTGTTTCTCCATATTTCATATCCAACAGATGCATCATAGCTTATGTGGACTGACTTGTTACTAGTATGATAACTAGTTGTACTATTCCCACAGCAGGATTATGCATACACCAATTGTACAACATATATAGGATGATGGTGAAAGGTGGAATCCCCATCTTTCATCTCCTTTGCAATCTACACTTTTCTACTCCTCTTGTACCTATTAGGACTAAGAAGCCAGAATGGCCTTTAGGTGAAGAGTTCCACCACAAGAGAAGTCACTATACTGCTAGACCCTTAGTGAGAGGTCTGGGACCTCTAGGGTTAGGGTTAGGATTTAGGTGCTGGTTCTAAAGGCATTACAGACTCTCCAAGTCTTAACATTCACTAACATACATATCAAAGAAGGAGATGAGTGGAAAGGAGCTTTCATAACTCCAAGAGGGCTTTTTGAACCCCTGGTAATGTTCTTTGGACAAACTAACTCCCCTCCCACCTTCCAGAGATACATGAACACAAAGTTCTCAACAATGATACACAGAAGGAGAAGTGTCATCTTCATGGATGATGTGACCCTCCATGCCAAAACAAAACAAGAACTACAAGACTAAGTAGTCAAGTTTCTGAAGATCACACAAAAGGAAGGCTTATGCCTCAAGTTGTCAAAGTGCATCTTCAAAATGGAGGAACTTGACTTCCTCAGGTATGTTATTAAGGAAGGTTCTTACAAACCTTCCCTGGTAAAGACACAGGCTATACTTAGCTGGAAGGTCCTGGCTAATTTAAAAAAACTAAAAAGCTTTCTAGGCTTCTGCAACTTTTATCAAATGTTTGTGCAGGGTTTTTGTCAGATCACCCAACCCCTACCTGATCTCAGCAAGAAAGACACCCCATACAACTGGGGTCCTGCACAACAGAAGGCTTTTGACAGCCTAAAAAGGAAACTCACTTCAGAACTGGTCCTGCAGCTACTGGATTTCAAAAAGTCTTTTGTAATCCACACTGATGCTTCCTGATTGGGGACAGACACAGTCCTCAGCCAAAAAGGCATGGATGAAATGTTACACCCATGCACCTTTTTATCCCAGTCCCTCACAGGGGCAGAACAAAGTTACCAAGTCTATGACTTGGAGCTACTGGTGGTCATACATGCTCTGAAGGAGTGGCAGACCTACTTATTAAGCCCAGTCACACCTACAGTGGTGTACACTGACCACCAAAATATGTGTTATTTCAGAGAACCCCAATGTTTGACTCCCTGTCAGTCTCATTGGCAGGCAACGTTGCAGGCTTTCCCACTGCAACTAGTCTACATCAAGGGCAAGTTGAATGTCCTGCCTGATGTCCTTTCTCAGATGGCAAACTTCAAAGCTGAGGAGATGCCCCCAGCCACCCTTCTCCCAGAATCCATATGGTTTCAGGCTGAGGGGAGGGTGGGATTCCCAAAAAATCCATGTATATCATGAAGCATAACTGGAGTACAGCAGGAAACCACTCATATTCCTGATATCCCACAGGCTCTGCCAAAACCATCAATGGAAAGGCACCTGTCTGAGGAAACAACAAAGACTGCCATCAATGAAAAGTCAGTCTTTAGCCTTTCCACAGAGCTGATGAGTAGGATAGAAGCCAAAACTAAACATCTATGGATCAAAGAACTAGGCACAAAGAACACCCAAAAAGGAAAAATATATGTAAATGAAGAAAGAAGAAAAGAGGTTCTAAAAGAATACCACAACTTGAGGCCATCAGGACACCCTGAAGTAAAGGCTATGATGAAGAAAATGACAAGGCATGTGTTTTGGCCAAGAATGCATGCTGACATCAGAGAGTATGTACAAGGGTGCATGGTTTGTCAAGCCAATAAGGTGAACACACATCCAACTACCCCACCAATTACCCCACACAATGTCTCAAAATCCCCCTTCCCCTTCAAACAAATATCCATTGATCTAATCACAGACCTTCCCAAGTCAAGAGGCAATGATGCCATCTTGACTATCATGGATCAGGGCCTAACAAAGGCTGCTATATTCCTCCCCACTAATAAAACAGTCAACTCAGTAGAGATCACAAACCTTTTCCATACTCACATATACCCCAGACATGGAATCCTGAAGGCAGTCATTTCTGATAGAGGACCCCAGCTTGTGTCTGCCTTCACTTAGGATCTATACACAGCAATTGGAATTGAAATGAAACCTACAACTGCATACTGACTGCAGTCAAATGGGGAAGCAGAATGCATCAACCAGGAAATAGGGACTTTCCTAAAAAGTGTATGCAGGAAGAGACCCAGATAACTGGTCAAGGTACCTTGCTGATGCAGAGTTTGTACACAACTCACAAATCCACATGACTCATGGGCAAACCCCCTATTTCCTATTGTATGGGTATGAGCTGACCCTCTATCCATCAGACCCTTTACAACATACCCCTCTTTCCAAGGAAAGATTGGAAAAACTTGCAGCTGCACACAATGCAGTGATCATTGCTCACAAAAACATGCAGGAGTCTATGATTAGAAAACACAGTGGACACAGGTACTTGGAATTTGAAGTCAGAGATAAGGTTTGGCTGGAGGCAACTAACCTACATTTGGACATGCCTTCTAAGAAGCTTGCCCCAAGAAGGTATGGGCTGTTTGAGATTACCAAAAA
Organism: Scleroderma citrinum; assembly: GCA_029372045.1. Classification (NCBI taxonomy): domain Eukaryota; kingdom Fungi; phylum Basidiomycota; class Agaricomycetes; order Boletales; family Sclerodermataceae; genus Scleroderma; species Scleroderma citrinum. Next base: position 1,500,967 of record JARFMN010000010.1, read on the forward strand.
GGTATCTCCAGTCAATTACTGATTGGAGCTCCTGAGATCTTGGCACATCCATAATGTTTTCCATGCCAGCAAACTGACTTGATATGTCATCACCCCAATCAATGGAAGTACCCCTATTCCCCTGCCACCTGAAATCATTGATGGTCACAATGAGTGGGAAATCAAGAAGGTTCTCAAGCACAAGTCAGTATGATGGAAAAGGAAGTATCTAGTCAAGTAGCAAGGGTATCCCAACTTAGAAAATACATAGGAGCTAGCAGAAAACTTTAAAAATGTGCCTCAAGCTCTCACTAAGTACAAAACCACCCACCATTTTCCCCTCTCCTACCCATCCACTGCACCAAACTTGTAAATGTCTTCTGGCTATCTCACCCCCAACAACTTGCATGAAGATGTCTACCAGAGCCTATCCTTTGTCAAACTGACAGACAACCTCACAGATCCCCATCTCTCCACACCTGTTCCCCAAGTACAGTCTTCCCAGCATCCCCATACATGACAACAACCCATTCACAACTCCCAAGCACATGTGACCCACACAGCTCCCCCAGCTCACATCAGGCACAGATTACTGGGCAGCACAGCAAACAGGTCATACCCCCTATCCCCCCTACTATCACCCTCACCACTCCCTGTGAGCAAACCCTGTATTATTACTCAAGCTCCAATGAGGCACCCACCAATGATGCTCACCCTGCATTGGCTGATGAACCAACCATCAACCAGTTCATTGGCTACATGCAGGTGCTTAATAACTTTGAGTCATGGGACTCATTCAGATGGCAAGCACCAGCAAACCATAAGTGTCTACAGATGCTGTCCCAGATCTTCCAGGACAGAGAGCAAATCACACAGCAGGTAAGTGCAACAGTCATGTCAGAACTCACCAACATCCTGTTACCAGATGGAGAGCCAAGGGTGACCAGTGAGGATGTAATAAGAGCAATGGAGGATCAAAGAAGGTTAATAAGAACAGTGCACAATCTTTTTGGACCACCATTACTGATAACCTTTGATTCCTTTCTCAAGCAGCATCAAGGAAGAACATTGGTGGTTTCCAATGGTAGTCCCACACTGCTGTGGCCTCTTACACCAACACCTCAACAAGCAAGATGCATGCACTGTTGAAGGCAAGCCCACCTGGGATGAAATTGCCCACCCCCATTGGTGGACAACTCATCAGATGGAGAAAGTTCTCCAGGACCTTGAGTCTGATCTGCATGCCTCAATCTTGTACCCTCTGCCTCCAGGCCCACCCCCACTATTGTCAATAGGGACTCTGCTCAGCAAGCTCCCCTCACTGATATCACCCCTGTCCCCAGTTTCCTTGCCAACTCCCTCAAGTATGTATGAGCCACCTCTGTTATGGTGGACATTATAGTAGCCCTCAACAGAGATTGGTGGTCCAACTGGAGCTGGCTGTTCATGGCAGTGAAAATGGACACAAGGAACTGGAGGCTCTACAATGCCCATGCCACCACTGACCCACTGCCAGATCTTGCCTTTGCCCCAGTGCCGGTTACCCCAAACCTTCAGTACTACCTAGCTGGTAAGAAGGACATTCCCATCACCCACCTGCTGCACAAGTACCACTGTTTTGAGTGCAACCACCTTGGACACTGGCACTGGGAGCACAACGAGTCCAGACCTTACTGGAAACTGGGCATGCCATTCATCAGAAGGCAGGGCCAGCATGATTGGGCTGACCATGCTTAGAGAGGGGGGTGATGTTACAACCTGACTGTTTTCCATACAGACTTTGCACTTGCACTCATCCAACAGACACTTCATGGACTAGTACATTTCCTTCCCATTTCTCCCCTTTTACCTTACAAATGTATGGGATGTCACCTTTCCTCTCTTTCAGTGGCTCACCCCTGTGTTGTCACATGACCAACATGTCACATCAACTCATACTTACATTTCCCCTATCTGTTCATCAATGGACATGTCATAGCATACACAGACTGACTCATTACTAGTACAATAACTAGCTGTACTATTGCCACAGTTGCTTACACATACAAGTGGAATGTAGAGTATATAGTCACAAGTGGAAGATGGAATTCCCCATCTTTCATCTCCTTTGCAATCTACGTCTTTCTACTCCTCTTGTACCTATTAGGACTAAGGAGCCAGAATGACTGCTAGGTGAAGAGTTCCACCACAGGAGAAGTTGCTACACCACTAGACCCTTAGTGTGAGGTCCAGGACATCTAGGGTTAGGGTTAGGATTTAGGTGCCAATTCTGAAGGCATTAGAGACTCTCTGAGTCTTAACACCATTAAGGCAAAGCCAGTGAGACCAAAATAGAGGGACAGTCAAAGAAAACCTATGAATATAAGCACCACTCCTCATGCTGATGGTGAGGATACATTTTGTTGTCCACATGGAGTCTAGAAGCTCATCAATCAACAACTGCAGCTGATATGGAAGTAGATGCTCACTGTCCAACCATTGATGCTGCCATCAAGGACCCTTTAGACAAAAGAGATAAACCTGTGACTGGGGTTAGAGCTGCTAATAGCCATACACTGAGAAGACATAATGCAATGGCCAATGTGGCTGAAGAGTCAATGTTGTCAAGTACATGTGCACCAGAACAAGAAGAATCACACCAATGGTGGGTTTTTTTCTCTTTGATAGTAATGTTGCTTCTCACTGAATCAACTCTGTATTGGGTCAACCTCCACTGGAATATCAGCACACCAAATAGGAGGGCTGTCCTGGTTGGCTGCATCAATAACTGGCCAACAATGTCAGGCCCAGTGCTGGAAATGGTACCTTAATGAACTCCACCACTTCCAATTCTCAAACCCATGGAACATCACTCATACTGTCCTCCATTACCCCTTCCTTGACAACTAAAGCTACCAGTGTTAGTTCAGCTGTCTCTGAGGCAACTCCAGCATACAAGAAGATACCCATGCCAGTTTCAAGTGGTTTACTGGATGAAGATGGTGCACACTTATGTACCTGTCTGGGTCACCAAGAACCACAGGACTGAGGTAAGTCTTCAATCTGGAAAGTCAGTGACTCTCACTCCACTATGATTTCTAGTCAGCATTGTATCCTACCAACACTACTATTAACTCAGAAGAGAGTGATGACAAGTTTATCAAGCCCATCTCTGAAGCAGCCCAAACCAGTTCAAAGTGCAAGCATAGAGATTACACCAAAGCTGGATATGTTGTCATGTCTGAGGTTGATGAGGTAGATGATGTTGGCTCTGATGTTGGCTATGATATAGATATCCTGCAACAGACAGAGAAGGTGTTCCATGTGACTGCAATGGTATGTCTCATTGTCTGTTTAATCCCCATGCTAATTTTTTGGAGTGACAGACCAATATTACTGTTGACCAGCCAGCAAAGAAACTGCAGATTAGCCAGCATGGTGACACCATGGTGGAACAATCAGGAAAGTCAGCTGTGGTGAGCACCATATCAAGTCAGTTTTCATCAGCTGGAGCTAATAGTACAGGCACAGGTGGCAGACATGTCCACTACATCAACAGGCATTTACCTCCTATGCTCCAAGAGGACAGAAAGTGGACCAAGCTAATACTTTCTGCCCTCCTGAGGTGGGCCAGTAGCTTGGGTGATCCATGAGTAATCCTGGACCAGGACTTAATTCAAGCTCTCTGAACCATCATCACTGCCATTGACCCACATTTCAGCAACTTAAATGAAATATGTCCCAGGGCACCTATCTTTGTGCTTGTAATTAATATTTCCTTTAGTTTATTGAATGTTGGACTCACTTTCTTGGACAGGCAACTCAGCAGCTTGGTGTGTGGCAAAGCAACTTTGGTTCTACTGCTATCACTCTTGTGGCCCACTTCCTTGCTTCAGATAGTGACAACACACAGTCCCTTGTGGCTGTTCAGCAGATGTGTATCAAGCTACTTGATGGGTTTGCATTCTTATACCAAGATCTCAATCCTACAAAACCAGAGAAGGTGTATCAATCATATTCTTTTTGCACCTTCTTGCCCATGCCCATCTGCACCCCTGCACTGGGTGCCCTGACATCCCAAGGCTCAACACTAATGGTCTGAAAGAACATGGTGTCAAAGGGGCAATGGCCCTTTGCTGCTCTGCAGTATGTTACATGTTTTACCTATCAGATAGCAGCATAACCATTGTTTTAGCTTGAACATGTCATTCATCTATTCTACAAGGGTGAAGTCCATGTCAATGACCAGATCAGTACCTGTGGCAGGGCTACCATGAAGACTCCTCTCAAGTCCAAGAAGGGTTCTGAGAAGGAACCTCTGACCATCCTAGCATTCTCTGACCAGAATTGGGGGTCATGTACTAGGCAGTACTTCATCTCAGTTGCTAGATGTGATGCCACTGCACTGAAGGAAGTCATCACCATGGCAAATGCCCTTGTCACTCCTGTGGATAGCATGATGTCAGAGGATGGCAGTCTTGGTGACCTGATGGTGGAGGACCTCAATATGTCCACTGATCAACACATGAGCATTTGTAGGTTTATTTCATGGTCTACATAACATGCTGACAAGTTTGATAGAATCCTACTAAACAGATGTTCACTATTCCCTGCTTCAATCATACATTATTACATATTTTTCAGTATATGTACATTGGCGCTTTCTCAAGTTCTCCCCCCCTGAAGTCACTCATTATGATCTTCTTACTAATCACCCTCTGTTCATGTGAGTAGTCACTTCCTGCACATTTTCCTTTCATGCCATGATTGCTATCTACACTCATTTAATTGCTTAGTATGACTCTTGCTGCAATAAATGACCATATTTGTGAGCTATATGAGCTAATTGTAAGCATAAATGAATTGGCACAGAAGGTAGGACTGTAGAATAATGACAATATGTCCAGAAAGTCACTTAGGTGGATGGTCAAAAATGTGTAGATAGCCCAAAAATTGCCACAGATAGACAAAGAATCCACTTAAAAAAGTCTTAATGTTATCTGTACATGTTTGACTATCCGTGCCGGAATAGGTACGAAAAGTACGTAAAAAGTTACAGATAGTATTTTGTAGATTTGCTGATGCTAGTGCAGTAACCCCCTATCTGCAGCTTGTCACGTGCGCGACTCTTTCGGCATCTCGGCTGAATTGCCCCCCTCTTCGGCTTCCCACGGGCGACTCCCGACCTTCCCCATACCATACCCAGATCTGTGTCTTATCCTCTTGTATCCTCACATAGCTGATATGATGTGTCTTTGCAGTTGAGTACTTTTCCTCACAGCCTTTCTCTCTACTCGCCCGTCACTCATACTAGTAGCAAAGGTGGTATACCCACATCATTGTGGCTGCCTCTCTTTATTACTAATATTCAGATGATCCGGGCCATCGTACCGTTTACTGTTTCGTGGTCCAGTGATACGAACTCGCAGAAGACCTGAAGGTTTAACGCTTTTGAGGATTTGCTTGTGACTTGCACGTTGGGATTGGCTATTCTATGGGTGAAATGGGATCGTAATTTTATGTATTCGGCGCACGCGCATCCAAACCCCAAGTTACAGGCAAGGCGAGGGCATAGTAGCGGCGCTTCTCTGAGTTTGCTATTCCTGCTCGTTTTCAGCTCTGGGGTATTACATATGATGTTTTTTTTTTGAGTCGAATTACAGTGCTTTGGGACGTCGCGCTCCATATCGCACTCTACTAACTAGGGTTCTATCGTAAAGGCCCCGTGGCCAATAACCTCACTATCCCGGGCGCGCGAATGCCCCACTGGCCACGACTTAAGGTCCCCCAGTGGTTTGCCTCATTCCCGCCGCGCGTTTTAGACGCGCCGCCCTGACATGATGGGGTGAAGGGGCAGTCTCTTACAATCTGCTTAACATCTGTACGAACATGATCCCGTCGCCTCCGGGGAGGCTAGTGGGACCAGAAGGGATGAACAAGGGTACAATGGCCTAAGTCCTAAACTCTGTAACGCGCTGCTTGAGCTGTGCTGATGTTCGTCTGCGGTGATGGACCTTGACTTGACGAAGGCTTGCCTGGGTTTGGGTTGTTTGATAATTTTGTTGCGGTTTGACCACTTCCCTTTAGGTCTACAGGGATTAGGTGGGTCGGTTGCCTTTGTGTTCCGCTTGTGGGTTAGGTCCGCAGTTCGATTTCTGTGAGCGTGTGCATGAACATAGGTGTACCTGAGGCATAGGGATTAGCTAAGTGGTTCATGCGGGATAGGGATTTCTCCAAATGTTTCTCTTAGCCGTCTAGTGTCATTGATGAATTCAAATGAGGTTGTTTGCGCCCGTTTCTCCGCAAGTAGGCATCGGGTGGATGTTGAATCTTGTCCTAACTTCAGTCTTAGTCTCGGTCGTATCTTGGGCATTCGAAGAGAAAGCGGTGGACGGTTTCAGGCCGAGCGTCGTCGCTTGAATCAGTGCAGGTGTTTATTGAGTGGGGCGTGTCCTGTGCGGAGTTGAGTGTAGATCGCCGACTGTTTTTTCCCTAAATACTTGGTCAGCTTTGTGAATGCCTGCGAGGGTAGGGAAGGGTCTATGAAGGCCATGTGATCATATCTCGGCGATTTCCTCCATAATCCCGCCCAGAGGTTTTGAAGTCCCTCGTTGTGGTCCTGTTTCACGGCGGTATGCCGACAGGGAGTGGTTTACGCAGGGCAGTTGGTAGTTTGCATTTTGGACTGGCGTTGTTGCTGCTGGTTAATCTGCAATGCTTCGGAAATTGGGACCCTCACTCATTGGACTGCTTGTCACACCGTTACAGTCTATCCTGGGAGAGACTGAGACTGAGGGTGGTACTACTACCCTCGGTCTCGGTCAGTCTCGGTCTCTGCCAGGGAAAGGCGATTGCCTAAGGTTGTCCGTTTTGCTGGTTACTCGTGTCAGCAAATATTGGGGTTGCTACAGTGGCAGACAGTAATCACGAGCATCGACGTGGCACTACTTACCCCAAACGTGTTGTCATCACAGTGGCAACTTGTTCTTACTCTGGAACTAATTTTGTTTGTCGTTGATGCGTCGTTGTAAACATCTTCCTGGATGCATTCTGACGTGCGTCCCCGTTGCTGTCGTCAGCATTGATATGACGATATTGATCGATCATCGTTAGTGTTGTGCTGCAGCGACGCGACAGTGGTCCTGGTCATGTGCGTTGCATGATCGTCGGATAGGTATTGCACTCGAACATGCCATGGGCCCGTCTTTGTTACCAAGATAGAGCGGCAGCGCTGATGGCGGTGTCCAGGATCAACTGCTTGCCATAAGTGATGTGCTGCAGTGGCAGTGGTTAGTACGTAGTACTAGTACTGTCACATGGTGGTAGTGCATCTGCACCCATTAGATTCACGTCCAACGTAGTTTCGGGGACGTTACCTTCCCCGAGGTCTTTTCATTGCTGGCAAGGATTATTCTCTTTGGACAGCGTGTCGATGATTTTGTTCAAAGCTCAATCTCGTTTCAATGTTCATCAACTCCACCTTCAAGTCCGATTCAATTTCACCTGACATGATTCATTGCAAACCTCAGGTCTGGATGATCTACATCTATATACATCATCAATATTGATTCAGGAATACCGGGGAGTGGTACGGCGAGGCAATGCACCGAAGGCGGGCAGATCTGCGAACCTGTGGCCCTTTCCAACTATCTCACCTTGTGTTCATCACATCTGCGCAGCTTTGGCGTGTTTAGTTCCAGGTACGACAAGCTAAACCTTCGTGAGTGGGACACTTTTTATTTGCCGACATTAGAACTTAATCGACATATTAGTGTTGCAATAGACGAGGTGTATAACGAAGCTTCCACTTGAAATCGGAGAAACTGACCTAATTAGCACGAAAAACGACCCGGGAGCAAGGTTGCAACATCTGAACTTTGGTGCATGCTATCTGAATATACCCGCCTGGGACGGCAAAAAAGCACAAAAAGCGTCCCAATGGGAATAACGAACAGATAAGACGTTGGAGCCACCTGTATCCTATGAGATACATCCGCGGGGCTTCCACTGAAACTGGAAGCGAACTAGTCTATCACGGAGGGGAAGTAGATCATGCGTGGCAACAAACCTAATTGAACCAAAATCAGAGGATTGACCTGGGGTCGAGGGACTACCACCGGTGTATACCGCATGTACCCAATATTCGGGGAAAAACGCAAGCATATGTCCAATGGAACGACTTCCTATCTTTCCCGGGAGGAGGTAATAACAGCATACAAGATCAGTGTCCACGGCTTGCCAAGTTGATAAAATCTGACAGGTCGTAGCAACTTCCCGTGGATATATAAGCGCTGAATGAAATTGACAACAGCGGTCGCAATGTGCATAGACGAGGTTTGTTCCAAATCAAGAGATGCAGCAAAGCTGACAATGTGCATAGCTGGTTGGCAGAAATGAGCATCCACTCACATATGGGCTTGGGCTCACACTAGTGACAGAATGCACCTGAAACTGCTCGGTTAATTCACCCGGACGCAACTCCCTTCATCAATCCTACCGGTCTTGTCCATCCTCCCGAATCAACGGGAGCAAGTCAGAATACAACACCGGCACTGCACTGAACCGTACCGATCTTGAATATCGCACATATAACCAAAGTTGAACACCTAACTTCTCTCTCACACTGCTATAACATCCGCCCGCTCATCAAACGTCACTCCCAGAAGCTCATCCATAGCAGGAAGTCGCACAGCATTTGTCTTTTCCGGTTTCTCCGTACCGCCACATTCCTGTTGTCCCAATACGGTGATGAACACGTAGCTTGGCAAAGAACAACACCAGGGACACTAATGAGGACACAGGTAAGTTCGAAGGATAAAGTAATGTTGTGCGCGCCTATGGTGATACAAACAAAAAAACCACGTGGTTTTGCGGCATCCCGAATCAAATGTACTTAGAGGGGGTTCAGCACAGCGAGGCCTCGCGCCTTATGTTGAAGGCATCAATCAGAGCCGTTGGTTCGACCCAGAGTCATTTGACCGCTCTGCGCATCGGTTGGCTGCTATCACGGCAAGAAGGTGGGCATCCTCCAAAATTAATCTAGGATCAATGACCTTCTTAACTACCGTCTTCTCGGAATTGTCGGAATTTCTCCAGCATTGGCCAGAATGGTATGTCTCATGCATGAGTTAGCGTGGGGACCCTGTCGTTGAAAATTCATACCCTAGACCCGCATGTAGTGGACGCAAGGTGAAGAATGGAATGAGGTGTCTTCCAGGTTTGTGACGCGTGGGTGCAGGTCGGACTTCTTTTTCTTGGAGTCTTCTTACTAGTCCATAGTCAACGGTGATCTTGCACAGGTGTGGGTTTGGCCATCAACCAGTCAAATTAAACGATTGCAGTCTCCCGCTTGGTGCGTCGACCATTCCCACAGTGTTCTCATGGCAATTTGCGACCACACAACAAGGTTTAAGCTCCACCATGAAGTCCTTATGAAGCACCGTGTTTATCCATTTGAAACTACCCTATTTCACTTCACGACACCTATGCGTCGCGTTGGTATTCATATCACCGGCATTGAGTGCATCGAGAATGACACAACATGCCGAGTTCATCTTGGCTGGAGCGCATCCACTAATCATGCTCGTCTATCTAGTTTCCAACCCCCAGTTGATCTGCATATCTCCCTGTCAATCGATCGACCAAATTCACCGTCCACCACTAACCCACTTCTACAAACCATCGCACCAAACCGCATTGCATAGACACCGCGACACGTGTTGCGTGCTATATCATGGATTTTGATGATTAAATACCCACGTCAAGTACCTTGTAAGTTCTGATGCGCCCCACAGGTGATTAAAGGTACGGAGAAATGCGCATTCAGAATCAGCTAATAAATGTGGCGACATTGGCTGAAAGGAGGTACGGGGGGAGTAATGCGATGGAAATTATCTATGTAGATGCCAGCCAACCCAGAAGCGAACTGATGGTCAAACGTTCGATGCAGGTCGGCACATGTGAAGGCCCAAGTTTTCTCAAGGTTCTGATGAGTTAGCTTCTTCGAAAAGCTCTAACGAGGGAGTAAGGAGAGTTCAATGTGCTCTGTCCGATGTCCTTGAACATTTATTTGAGCTGAGCGCGACTCCACCCCTCAATTTGTCTCCTAGCTTATCTCCACCTGTGCCTACATGTGCCTTGCCGAAGTCTGGTTCTACTCGTCTACGCTGTCCACCAATCGGAGTGGTATAGAAGTTGTGTTTCACTCTGATTTCTTTCCTAGTAGGGGACTGTCAACTGACAAGAATAGTACCTGCTATAAGAGTGTTTACGCTCGAGCGTCTAAGATTGTGCGCGGGTTGGCGCCTCAATCGGTGGGATAACCTTAAGGCCACATTTATTAGTGTTCTTGCGGCCACTGGCATGCATAGTGCCAAAGAGGCATTCAGTTCTCCGACGAAGTCGGGAGATCCAACTTCCTTACGTAGTGTGAATGTCCGTTTCACCTCATTTCTGCAAGTTAGGTGGCTATGTGGACGAGACGCAGGGGGTACAGATCTTGAGATGAGGTTCCAGTGAGGTAGACGAAATTGGGGACAAGGAATGTCCGAGAGAAAGGGGGCGAGTCTGTCGGCTATGGGGGTGAGGAGGAGCCGGACACTGGTTATTTCAGTATCTACGTACGTGTACACTAAAGGGGAGTCTTCGAGAACATATTCGGGGGATATGACTCGATTAGGTCTTCGGTACGGGATATGCTGTGAACCCGGTAGGTGCCAAACGGAAATAAAACAAGGTAAACCCGACTTAGGGCTCGGTTTTTGTCCCTAGACACATAGTCTGCCCTTGATCTTGTTCCCTCGTAAGGGAGTAACGGAAGCAAATAATTAGCTTGGACCTTGTATGCTCGCTTGTGTCATTGTTTGGTGAATTGCCTTTTTCGATCTGAAATGAATATGGCATTCTCCGTGTTCGGGGTGTTTGCATCGCCGGAGGATCTCAGATGTTCTCACCCAATGATCATACTCGTCCAGTTGTGTGGATCGACAGCAACCTCGCGTTCTACTCGATGCCTCCTGCATCAAGCGTGTAGCCAATTTCTCATCATCCATGCTTCTCGGGATAGCAGCTATTTTTTCTGAGGGTCATTTGGACCGAGGTACGATGTACTTGTCCAGGATCTCTAAACCCAGACACGGCACCGCTGTGTGCCGGGATGCCGCGGATGAAGCGGATGTACCTCGTCTTTCAAGTCCATTACTAACCGCGAACGTTTGGACGCGAACTACGTCCCATGCTTACGCTGGCGACGTTTCCAGTCCGCACCGCTTCTGGCTCTCAGTTGTTCACATGTTCGGTGCTGAAATAATTTATTATTTCTTGATTACTCCATATCCCCCTGTCTTTCATCACCCTCAGTGCGGTGTGGCAACGCAATATATAGGTCTCCTTTCATTTCCTGCCTTTTTGTAAGATCACCGATAACCCCCTGGTCCTAATGACGTTCCCCACCAACATCCATACCCGTGATCGTGACCCAATGCACGACCCTGAACTTCAGGATGCCTCCATCGACATCCACCGCTGTCCCTTCTCGCCTCAAGGCTCATTTCATGATGCGCCCAAATCCAGCGAAGACATATTACATGCCATCCTCAATACTAGAAAATCCTGGAAGACGCTTAAGGGTCAAGCCGAGGCTGTATGGCCTCCCTATCTTGAGGCGACCATGCTAAAAGGTGCGACATCACACATTGTTCGCTGATCGATTTTCCAATCCCCTCCAACTTCCTCGCATGTTACTCATTTGATTTCCCACTCAGCTTTGCAAGAATATGTTCCCGAGGACTCAAGGGAAACACGTATTCTTGGCCGATTCCCTATGCGCAATCGTTTCATCTCCGATTACATTTACCGTACAACTGGCAAATATAGATCTCCCAAACAGGTGGGAAGTCGTCTCCAACAGCTCAGAGATACCGTAGAGGGCCGTGAAAGTGAGTGTAATGCGTGCCAATACCCACTCCCTTTGTAATTGTAACTTTTCCTTGGTGCGCGTTGTCAGCGCAGCCATGCTCCTTTCATTAAATGTTGTTTATATTTATATGTGTCATCACAGTGATCGATTCCCTCACGCGTTGTTATCGTGCTCCTACCCGGCCTCAATCAGCCGCTGACCACATATGTTCCAACAACGCGCGGACTTCGGTCTGCCATACATTGTCCCCACTCTTGGCCGGTGACCCCTTCCTTTACACTATATCAGCCGAAGCTTCTTCAGACTCCTCTTCCTCGTCGTCCTCTGAAGATCTCTCTCTTGCTTCACTACCAGCCCCACCATTCCAAGACTATTGTGATTATTTCAGCCTTATTATGTCACCTTCATCTGCGTCAAAACATTCTCAAACTGCGGATTCACGTACCCCAGTGTATATCGATATTCTCCCAGAGCATCCACAGTCCCGCTGGGCCTCTCCATCTTCTCCATCCCATTCTCCAGTCACGTCTTCACCTGGCTCTGTTACTGGAGCACAGGCGCCGGGCCACTCTAACTCGCCGCGCCGCATGCGCGATATCGATCCAGTCGTAACCTTTGTCTCGCCAACACCTATCAACGGAAAGTCGTCCTATATCGTCTTGCTTGACGGGGCACCCATACACTCGGAGGATACAAAGCTGGTATATATAGGACCATACATTACGTCAGCGTCCGTTCCATCCTCTGGATCAACACACGGTGGACCAGTGCTGTATAATACAGCCCTTGTACCCAAGTATTGGGATATCCTTTCTAAAGCTGCGAGTGAGAGATTTTCTTGCCCTCTGCCTTTTTCTCTTCTTGGAGCCATATGCTGATTAAAGCATCTTTCTTTTGGGTTGCTTTCTTAATCCCCGTGTGGTTCTTGCTGTGTTGCTCCACCCGCGTCGTACTCGTAACAGACCCAACATTATACACTGTAATCCAAGACGTATACCGTGCTCCGGACAGTAGAGCACCCACCTCTCACTACGCAGGCGGTATACCTCCTGCGCAATCATCTCGACCGCGCCCAGTTAAGATCTTTTCCGCGGTATATCACTTCCGATATCCGCCCAATGTCAAGCCAGGAGGGGGCTATCCATCGTATTCTTCGCCATCCTCAAGCTCTGGGCCTGGGTATCCGCCTTCTAATTTGGCTTTGTCGAGTGTGTCCCCCATGTTGACCCTTCAGCCTGGGCTGGGCAGTATTGGGTGTAACCCATCAATGGTCCCCACTTCGCCTTCTGGAGCCTTTTCTTCGATGGGGACTGGGCAGTATGGTATGCATCAGCAGTTGCACTCGGGGTACATGAATGCAGGCCAACACAGGCATGGATACTCGCAAGGACATACGGGGTACGCGAGTACTGCGTACTCATCCACGGTGACTTCTGCTTCGTCTTCAGCATATCATGCTCCATCGCCGCCATTCCCGTCCACATCGATGACAGGCACGATGACCACAGCGCCTGCCGATGCGCTGATGCTCATTCGCGAGGAAGACTTCTTTAGATTTGACGATGTTGAATCGCCAACCCCAAGTTCGAGTGGGGGTACAGGATCGGGCTCCAGTGGGAGTTCAATTTCAGGCACTGGAATGAGGACAGGTCCCCAATCCAGTGGAGGTGGAACGACCGCTCAGTCTCCTGCATCATTCTTTCCCAAGGATATAAATTCCTATGTGAGTGACTTCTTTGTGGGAATGGCTTGGGCTGATTGCAAGGCTTAGTTTTAGGAGGGTTTATGTATTATCTGGGGCTCTACGTTCAAAAATCATGTGCGGTTGATTCACTTTGACGCTGAGCATCATGTTTTGTTGTCTTGCATGTTCTCGAATCTGTTTTCATCCCTTTCTGCGAATTGCAGGTGTCGTTAGCGATATTCCCAGCGTTTGGTACAGTGTCCATTGTGTTTTTACTTCATCAACGCTGTAGTTTGGCATCTCCATGACTCCTGACTCTCATCTCCTTTGTTTTCTTACTCACGTCACACTCCTCAAGCTGACTCATCCAAGCTCCATCACTTCATTCTGGCACGCCAACCACTACTTAATATTACCCTGTTTTATGGGCTACCTACTGGCAAGCACGTCTTGTACGTACAATGTGTGTATGTACATCAGCATGTAAAACATATACTATACGTTGTTGCTTACTTTGCAGTTCGATCATGTCATCATCAGGAATGCAATGGCATGCTGGAGCGGTACTCTGCGTTTGATGCAGAACCGCTGATCCCCTCCGACTGGACTTAGGTACGCAGTGCCTCACTAGTAGTGTCCCCGTCCCGATCGAAAATTATTGCCATCTGATCAGCGCCACAATGGATCCCGGCATGATCCTACTGAAGTAACTGGCTAGCTTCCCATAGATATCCTTTGGACTCTGATTTTCGATGTGAACTGAAGCGCATGATCAGAATACTAGTAGTGGTTAGTAGGCGCTTCCGTGTATGTACTGATTATGCGAAATCTAATATTCAGCGCTATCGCCTTTCCATTGGCATCTAGCCATCATTGGAGTGTTTTGGAGCCTAGAAGGCATCACGCGGTCCGCGTGTTCTGACCCTTAGACCGCTTCGAAGTGGACGTAAATCGATAGCCCTACATAGCTCCAAGGAATGAAGTTCCACAGGATATTTCCGGTCAATACGAAACGGCAATCAGTTCAGCCGGTGATATCGATGAATCAACATGAATTTAAAGCGGATATGTGAAGGTCATGATGGTCCAGTGTCACGTACATACCACCCCGGTTAGATTCCCATTTGCTCCGCTTATTTACGGAAACCTTTTTGTGACCACGTACGTCACCTGAGGTCCATCATTCCGTACGAATTGTAAGTGTGATGTGTTTTCTGTGTGGAAGCAATGGTGAGCATGGGATAATGCTACGTACACGGTAGTTTTCAAGAGGTAGGAATGACTTAAATCAATCGTGACTGTCTTTTGGCATCTCCAACTGTATGGAACACAAAGCTGAACTCTCTTGTATACTAGATCCTACTGATTGTTTCGCTGTCAGTTGATCGTAAAGCAGCAGTTAGTCGCTAAAATGGTCATTCAATCGCTGGGCCCATCCTTCCCTGCATGGCTGTCAGCACTGCGACAAAGAGAAGACAACCATGCACACTCAAAAAGTGCCATTTTAGTTACTACAATGAATTGAACATTTAACAGTCAAGTGTCGAGTGTTGAAGAATCAATTCAGTGAATCATGAATGGCATCCCCGCGTTTGTTAAAGTACTTTGTGACTTGATCGATCGTGAGCTGATATTGCCGCGAGGCTGTTACCGTCGTACCTTTCTTATATTAATTAGTCCTCCTGGTCTCATCGATTGCCATAACCGACCACATTTCCAAGAACAACTTTGAGTCTTTGATTATCAGCTGCTCCCCTTGTAGCTGTCATAGTGTGAAGGTTTAGTATACTGTGTAGGGTATTGTGGCGCTGCCGTCGAAGGGTGAAGCCTATCGTAGGAAAGAGCTCACTTGCTCCCCCGGTCGAGGCTCGACGGATGACGCAATGATGTGATTAAGTACAGCAGCTGGCTTTTAGAGAACGACCAACTTCAAGTTGCTTGGGAAAGTTGAGATGGCGTAAACTAAGGTTTGTATAGGAGCAAACTGAACAACCTGCCTGCCACAATTCCTCGGCGGACTTGCGCTAGATCCCATCTTCAACGTGGTTCGCGGTTGCAATCTTAAGGTTGATTCATGCATTCATATGTGTGGGAATTCTAGACTGATGTTTAGCTAGCTGTATTTGGCATGTGTTAGTCTCATCAGGAAGGACAGACAATAGATTGAAATACTCTGGCTCTATTGTGTCCAACGAAGGCCAAGGTGTCCATTTGTCTTAGATAGGAGCCTTAGCAATGCATTTCTAGCCTCACCAGACGTATTCACTGAATGGATCAAGAAGCAGTGAGTGCTCGGTGTGTTCCAATAACAATGCCAAACACAGCTAGCGTCACCGCAAAGTATATGGAATGACCATGCAGTCGTCGTCAGAATTAGCGCAGCATGCAGAGCACCGCCAGGAGGCCTCAGGCACCAAGCTAGACGCCTATATAGTTGAAGCCGAACTATTGCAGGGGCCTACGTGTCCATTCGAGTGTGAGTGCGTAGGCCGTATCAGCCGTTGGAGTGTCCCGATGGTATATGTGGGGAGCGCCAAGCTATATAAAGGATGAGGGTCCACCTTATCATGAAAGTAAGGTTTCCTCACCCGGGACACTACAAGGTGAAACTGAATGCATCAGCGCTGGGATTAAGCAGTTTGCAGAAGTAATCATGCAATGGCACTCGCGAGTCGCGACTTGTACAAACAAAAACTATGTGTTGTGGGACTTTGGCACACTTTCCAGTTCTTTCTATAGTCTTCTAATGCTAGGTACAGTTGATTATCCAACACTTCATGAACACTTTGACAGCCCGAGTTGGTGTGCGGGAGTGCACGGCATGTAGTCTTTGCATAACCTCCATAACAAATGGATTTTCCCTCAGTCCGACCATATGCATTATGAGATAATCAACTATACATCAATATTATGCTACATAATAGCCACAAGTCTCGTTATATTCAACGTCTTTGCATGGTTGGGTGCACAGATAGTAGTGGGGCTCGGTGTCGTCACCATGCAGTTGAGGATCGTAGTGTTAGTGGTCTGGTGACCAGCCTGTCATCACTGTGGTGGGGAGTGTTATCGTCGTCGGCATCATCGCGCGATTACGGTGGTGGGTGGCCGGTGTCATCATCATCGCCGCTGCGATCATTGTAGGTCCAGGATCGGGTGATGGTGCCAGTGGTAGACAACGTCGCTGTGGTAGCATTGGCTGCTCAATATGAACACCGTCGTGCAGCTGGTTGCCCAGCGTTGCTGTCGTGATGCAATCGTCATTGTCCTTGCCGTGCCACTGGCTGCATAGGGTGTGGTTGTTGTGGTTGTGGTGTAGATCATCGTCGTGGTAGTAATGTGGATTATTTTCGTCGTCTACCAGTGCGGCGGCACTGGCTGCACGGCGGTGGTCGTGGTCGTCTCTGTTACCACGGTCATCATCTGTGATGGTTAGTGGTCATTGCAGAGGAGATTCTGCGAGTGGCAACGACTTGAATGTCCCAGCGTAGGTCCGCTCTAGGGACCTCTCCAATTTTGACTTTGTAAGACTATGTAAGTCCCACAATTGCAGTTCACACATGTAGCATGTGATGCGCTGGGGACGCAAACAATTTCCGAGGGTCAGATATCCGTTTCCTGGGCATCTTCATACAAATACGACAACAATGTGCTGCCACAGAGACTGCGTGGGGATGTGAGGAACAAGGTGGCTGCAGCTGGTTCCTGTTGGTGACAGCTGAGGCACTCGGCGCACTGCACTCAACTATTGCAAGATGTGTCCTGGAGACTCGAGTCGCCACTTAGATGCGTCTGTCTCGGAAAGTTCCTGAGCGCAAACTGTGTGAGATAGCGGGGTAGGTCTTTGACGGCAGTGGCCTCAGGAACTGATGCTGTGCATATGACATCTCTTTCGTTGGTACCCCTTGCGCTGGTAAATTGAACACTTAAGTGCTGATAGAGGGTCGACTGTGGTGCGGAAATTGAAGACCCCTTGGCAGCTGGTCGGGTTGACAGGTAAAGAAACGAAAAATAGCCAATAATGATGCTTACCATGGATAAAATTAAAACTGATGGGCCAAGTAGCATTTATTGGTCAGATACTCAAAATACCGCCTGCGTGGCAGAACCCTTGCTTGACTGTCTAGGTCATTAGTCTATTCCATCAAGTGAGGCTACAGCATCGTGGCTGGAGTGGTGGAGGCCGTCATGGTATGTTATCAATGGTGTGCGCAGACAGGACCTCCCACGTGATGAAATGCTAATCCAATGCGACAAAAAGTCTGGGCGGGTCGTCAAAAACCAATTCAAAATGCAAGGCTTGAAGTCGACGACCAAGACGACGAGGCACACTTTCTGGCATGTTCACAAAGCATCGCCTGATTCTAAAAAAAAGGCAAAAAATTCCGCCAGAACCCCTGGCAAGCAAGGGTTCTGGGACTTCGCTATTCGACTGACGACGGAAAAGTTTGCCTTATATGGATCCGTGGGATTGAATGTGTGGCTTCGTCTTATCACAGTAGGCAATTAACCTAGCCTCTGAGCACATATCCCTGCTTCTCAAGTTCTGGTCGAAATACCGTGGATTCAAATTTTGGGACGGATATATCTGACGCTGCTGGAGCTGCTGGATGAGTTGGCGTCGACATCCTTTGTGTACTACCAGAGCTGTATGCGTATCTAAAAAGTGGACATGTACAAAGTGCTCTGCGAACGTTGTTGGTCATCAATCCGATCTGTGGGTGAATATGCCAAGCAAGGGTTTTGCCAGCGCCGATGGCATTTCGAGTTGGAATTGCCGATGCTATCAGCGAACCCTAAAGACTCCCATTAAGTCTATCAACAAGGAGATGTCAGGGGATCGCTCTCTCAGACTGTCGCGCGTCGAGGCACATAGATGTTGTCGTCCTAACATACGCTGAGAGCAAAGATAAAGGGACTATGAGCTAAAGTGAACAGGGGGTATGCATACCTGATAGAAAAGAGAACAGGACTAAGGTAACGGCACAATGGTGGTGAGTACGTATGTGGTGCGAGACATGAGCAAATAGACACGTCGGAAGATACCATACAGTAGAGGGGGAAAACAGGAGACAAGGAGTGGGTCTAGAACCACGATTATGTAATAATTAGAAAACAAAGACAAACAACGCGTCGCGTTGAATCAATGGGTAGACCATTGTTGGAGAGTAAGCAATGCCAGTCCACGAGAAACCCTCCGAGGCCGAGGTTCATTTCTTGGATAACTTGCTCTCTGGTCTCGATGCGCACGAGCCAAGAGTTGAGCCAGCGACACGTCTCGGATCGCCCACGAAGGTGAGAAGAGCGTCATGCGTAGAGAGGACATCCTCTTCGAAGGAAAATTCTGCAGATTTGGCCATGCTGCTCGATGGTGCCGAAACTTGGGATTGGGCGGACATGGAAGCGGATTTTATGACCCCCAAAAAGAGCTCAAACAAGGGCAGGGTGTGTGACCATCACTTTACTCCTCTGTTATTCCTTGCTAACGAAGTACAGCGGTCTCCATTTAAGCAAAGGCGGTCCCCCATTAAGGTTTCTCCCTCGACTCATAGTGCTTGTTCGCTCGACTCTCAGCCGGCAAGGAAGTTTGAACATCTTGACTTGGCCGCTCTCCTCGATGGAGCGGAAAGCTGGGACTGGGATGATATGGAGAGTGACTTTCTTACCCCAAAGAAACGTTGCAAGGATACCAAGGTCTGTTTATTTCAATTCAAATTCGCAATTGCATGAACACCACCCAGCCATCTATTTCGAACGCAAATATTAGCTCATGCACGCGTTGTGTCGTTCGGTCCATAGCACCGAGTTCTGGTCCCCAAAAGGTTTTCATTGTTTATGCCATCGTCGTCCACAACACTTACATTTCACACAGGTATTATTTGTTACGACTCAACCACAGGGTCACTCGCACTCTATCGTCTTGCGTGATGACTGGGCACCGTTAGATATTAGAGAAGGTGGGAACACGTTCCACCAAGTCAATGAGCACAACTTTAAGTCATCACAGGTGACACTGTAAACGCAGTCGGCAACTTCACTTCGGAAGGCCCCATGGTGATTTCATCGAAGGAAAACCTTCTCATTCAGCACCCTGATGTCTTATTGACGGCCACTGCATTGTCTAACGCTCCCCAATGTCGCCGTAGGCCCCTCCTGTCTGCTCTTGTTCGCTCAACTTCAGATACGTCAGCCCTGGTATGGGGTAATATCCTTCATGAAGTTATGCAAACATGCCTTCTGGCCAACCGTTGGGATAAATCATGGATAGATGACCTCATAGAGGATAATGTCCTGAAAAATCTCTCTGAACTTGTGAAGATTGGAGTTAGTATAGAAGAAGCAACAAGAGAAGTAAAATTGCGTTCGAAAGGTCTTCGCGTCTTCTCTGAACGGTATATTGCCGATAAGCCGAAAGTAAGTTGTTCCAGACACTAGAATCGTGTCATTGACCCCGTCTCTTAAGCCCGATGCAGTTCTTACGAACACTCGAGAAACCGCAAATCAAACTTCATATCTCGCCATTACTGAGTTGCACGATGTGGAAGAAGACATTTGGTCCCCTAAGTACGGCCTCAAGGGGAAACTCGATGCCACTGTGCAGGCCACCATCTCCGAAAGCAATGTTGACAAATGTACCAAGAATGTCCCCGTGCTTAATACCCACACAATGCCTTTTGAAATTAAGACAGGGCGGTCTATTGCTGGAATGGAACACCGTGCCCAGACAATGCTTTACACCCTCCTCGCGGAAGAGCGGTATGGTATCGAGGTACCGAGTGGATTACTATATTACACTCAGAGTGAAGAGGTCGTCAGGGTACCCCGAGGAAGGAACGAGCTCAGGGGATTGATCATCGCAAGAAACGAAATGGCTGCATACATGATGCGACGGTCAAATCAGATTAAAACCCAGGAGTCCTTCCTGCCTCCGACCATTGATGATGAACGGATATGTCAAAAGTGCTATGCTTTGGACACTTGCATGCTGTATCGCAAGGTAAGCGTGCTTTGCTGGCTTACTATACCATTCTTCTGATCTCAGCATTTCTGACAGACTGTGGAGAACGTAGTGGACGACACCTCGCCCATTGCCAGCATATACAGCCTTAAGACGTCGCACCTGACACCTGCCCAAGCAGAGTTTTTCAAGCAGTGGGAGTCTCTTATTACTCTGGAAGAGCACGACGCGATGCGGTTCAAGAAGGAGTTATGGACCATGAGTGCCCAGGAACGAGAGGAAAAGGGGAGGTGCTTCAGCTCGATGGTAATTGACCATGGTTACGTCTATCCTGATACGGGTAACTCGAGCAAGATCCATCGTCATACGTACCGTTTCATTCGGGCGCCTAACGGTCTAGCCGCTCAAGATCATGCCTCCCTACTTAATGGGCACATGTCTTTTGGTGACGCGGTCGCCATCTCTGTCGAGCCCGAACTCTTGGCCTTGGCCCGTGGTTTCATCATTCACCTCTCGCCAAAGGAGGTCGTTGTTGGTGTCGACCATGAGCTCTCCGCAATCAAGATTACTTCCCGTCTACGAGCCCTGCGGAAGCTAAAGGGTCTAATTACGCCTCTGTTCAGGATAGACAAAGATGAGCTGGCATCGGGACTGGGTCGTATCAGGGATAATCTCGCGCAGCTCTTCTACGTCGAAGGTGATTTGAAACGACTTGAGTTGGTCGTGGACCTACGGAAGCCGACTTTCGATGACGAGAGAACTACCTTGGGACACTTGCAGGGCTTACCCGAGTTTTTGGCGGCCACCAGCCAGTTGAATCCAAGCCAGCTTGGGGCCATGAGACGTGTTCTTAGTGCTCATGACTATGCACTAATTCTCGGGATGCCGGGAACTGGCAAAACCACCGTGATTGCAGCGCTAATTCGGACACTTGTTGGAATAGGAAAGACAGTTCTACTTACATCTTACACGCATTCTGCTGTGGACACTATTCTGCTCAAGCTTAAAAACGATGATTATGGAATCCTCAGACTAGGAAATGTAGACAAGGTGACACATCCAGGATATCAAACTTTGCTGCAAACTAAGCCTTCAAGTGCCTAGGTTCATCCTGATGTTCGCAAGCTTACGTTATCTGCGCGGAAGACGGCCACGACTATCGAACAGTTGGAAAATCAAATTATGTCGCCGCCAGTAGTTGCAACTACCTGTCTGACTATTGACCAGTGAGTGATCGTCCTCGTGGGCAACTGACTGTATTTGAACCGTCTTTCCTCAAGTGCGCTCTTTTCTCGGCGCCGATTCGACTACTGTATTGTGGATGAGGCGTCTCAAATCACATTACCCACTTGTCTGGGACCACTACGCTTTGCAGAGAAATTTGTCCTTGTCGGAGACCACTTCCAGCTCCCGCCATTGGTGAGTATTATTCACTTCACTAACAACTTTGATCAAATTTCGGTTCTAGGTCCGCAATCCCGTAGCAAAGAAAGGCGGCTTGGAAATCTCTCTCTTCAGAAGGCTCTCGGAAGCACATCCGCATGCTGTTGTGGACCTCACTTACCAGTATCGTATGAACGAAGATATCATGCAACTCTCAAATAAGCTGATATATGGCAATCGACTTCGTTGTGGGTCAGAGACCGTAGCACAGCGAAGTCTTGTCCTTCCTGACAAGAGATTTCTTGATACTTTACTCAGCCCGAGCAATTGTCTTTGTCCGGGTGGGGATTGTTGGATCGCGCATCTTATGGATGAGAAGTGAGTTTCGATCGAGTTCAAGACAAATTTCTTATCTCATTGTCTTGACTAGATGTAAAGCTGTCTTTGTCGATACCGATCGAGTGCCTGCGTTTGACTCACGAGTTGGAGACTTGGTCCAGAACGAGGTAGAGGGCATGCTGGTGTACCAGATTACAGAAACTCTCCTCCAATGTAGAGTCTCGCAAAAACAGATTGGCATTATGTCGCTTTACCAGCAACAGATCAAGCTATTGTCTCATCTTCTGCAGGGCAAGAATGACATCGAAATACTGACAGCGGACAAGAGCCAAGGTCGGGACAAGGACTGCATCATCATATCGATGGTCAGGTCGAATGATCATGGTCAGGTATGGATATAGCTCCCCGTTTTGCGGATCGTGTTCATTCTAATTAACTATCATCTCCCATTGGAACAGATCGGTGACCTTCTGAAGGACTGGCGCAGAGTCAACGTCTCCTTCACTCGTGCCCAGTCCAAACTCATCATCATTGGCTCTCGGAGGACTCTTGGGACTATACAGTTACTTACAGATTTCCTGAAATTGATGGACGAACAGAAATGGATCCTTACACTCCCAGAAGGTGCACCAGATATGCACCCCTACCTGGAACTACCTCAGAAATGGGTGGGGCGCTGTTCTGCCAAGCGCGTAGTGAAGAGCGAGGACCACGCTGCCGAAAACCCTACTCCGGCGAAGAAGCCTCGAACTCCTATTGTACGAGATGGTATACTAAAGGGTCGACCTATTCTGAAGGATGTATTAAATGGCGATCAATGACTGTCGCATCCCTTACCATATTTACATGTTATCTATCTTTCGGTATTGGGTATACCTTGTCATCTTACAGATCTCATAGTCACCGCATCTGCAAGGCTAAGCGTCACAGTGGCAAGCCATTCTGATGCTTAGTTGAATTGGTGTGCCGTACATACCCTCAGCCGACTTGTCTCACCCAATCAGAGAGCCCACCAGAGTATTCAAAGTGTAACGTAACTGGGGGACTCTTTCAAATGACGTTTATTGGCTTCGCAGGAACTTTTCCGTGAAATGGAACGATCCCAATTGTTCAAAATGATCACTATGATCCGGTTGATGCCACGTATGACGGATACCTTGCAATCAGTACGGTCGTCATCTGTTCTTGTGTTACCAGGAAGATTCCAGGCGGAGTGGTGTGCCGGCAGCTTAGATCCAATAGTTCACTGTAATATGGTGCCAGTGAGTGTGACAACTATCATTTCCTCGACACCTGAAAAACGGAGTCGGAAGCTGAATCGGTGGTTGCTTGACCTTGAACGATTTGGGATTAGTTGCTTGTGAGACCGTTATGATTGTTATTCGGCTAGGTTGAGTTTCTGATCACTGATTCGAATTGAAGGTTCGGCGACAACACTAACTAGAAATGTCAAAACCATATGACCTGCGGAAGGTTGACTCGCTGAGTACGTACATATCAGACAAATAATGAGGTCCTGGAAAGCCCCAGAAGTCGGGAGAGTTCGAGCTACCCCCTATTCCTAAACACGCGCTGGTATGTTACACTGATTCCTTCACACAGCTCCTCTTAGATCTATCGTACGTGCACCCGACAAATTCCGACAGGGGCAGCCTAAAAGAACAAAAGCAATTACCTATTTCTAGCGACATGGGAAAACACTCTGTATCGGCAGAGTCAGTGTCAAGTTTGCCAGATGGGTTCAACAGTAGTAAGTGGTCGAATCTGATACGTTTGACCATTTTACGCTACTACCTCAGATATCACTCGCCTTTTGGCAACCGCGTCTTAACGGCTTTGTACTGCTTGTTGCGATATAAATAAAGGATCTCTCTCTCTCTCTTTCTCGAATCTGATACGTTATACATCGTCAGGGGTGCTCCTAGCCATCTTGTTTCGTTGGTATGCTCTGATTCGATTCCTCGTCCACCATTGGACGGGGATGTATCGTCCGTCAGTGCAATATCTTCGTTGACCCGCAGATCCGACCTGATTCTGTGTAGTTGTCTATGCAATTTCCGTGGATAATCCAAAGGTATGGATACACTTTCCAGGATTCGGAGCTTGTTGGCCGTCTTGGCTATACAGCACCCACAGTCTACGCATACTTGTTCCCCTTCACCCTTTAGCGGTCTCAAAAAGAACATTCTCACAACGGCTCGCCAGAGTCCCACCAATAGTGACTCTGGAAGACAACCCAGATTACTTTCGGAGAATATTTTTGAAGGGATGTTGGTCTTCCTCGTTGTAATATCTTTCGGGAAAAGACAAATTGGGGAACAATGCTGTTGGTATTGGATTAGTTCACGTCGTGACAGCAGATGTGGAACACCTGCATAGTAGTGTTCCGCATACGCCTACACTCAAAAGGGTGAACCAAACTTTCGAGCAGTCTCTACTAATTGACTATGAAAAGGAACAAAACTGATTGACGTGTTTTGCTTGGTATCCAGTCAGCTTGTGGTCCGAGGTACGGATCGAACCATTACCTCGAGCACCTCCATGATCTGGGAACACAGCGGATCTCGAGAAGAGAACGGTTTGGCCATAGCTTGAACTCTTCGGGATGTTCATTTCTCCAAGAATAGGGCAACGCAGCAGGTCTCCACCTCCGCACCAGGCAACTACAATGTATATGTAATACGTTGTGAGGATGTACATCGTGCCACAGAAGTCCCAACTTGAATACACCTATATAACCAACGGATGTGCCAAGACGGTTCATCATGAAAATTGTGACAGACTGGTCCTCCATGACCTGCACAATTTGTACGCTACATGCGATGCTGTGAGCCAGACAATACATGTGTCAGTTGGGGGAGCTTTGGAGCTGGAGGAACCTTGGGAAAAACACGGCGCAAGGTATGGGTTAGTTTACAGGGCTTGTTAAGCTCGTGAGGTATCCGATGTGCAGACTGCAAGCCTCAGTCTGATGACCAGAAATCGGGCATCAACGCATCCAACTCTTCTCGTCGCGAGGGTCCGTAAAGACGGTATACTTCGCGGCAAGCTTTGGTGAAACGCTCCAATTTCTTGATGTAGATGCGTACCTCAAGTCAATGGAGTGGAGATATAGCTAATTCCGAGAGGCTGTTAGCTGTAAGTGGGAAATTTCAGTTGCATTGTGAGGTGATAGAAAAATACGGAAGCTTTACATTGGATGAGACATTCATGCAAGATGGGACTGCACATTGTTGAAGGAAGGGTTTAAAATTTTCTCCTTCCCATTAATAGCTTTCCAGGGTTGGTCTAGGTATAGTTGTAGTCTCAGAAGAGGGACTGGACAACTATTGTTCCAAAAATCACGGGTAATTGGGTATTGGTTAACAGCAATATTGACGGCAAGAAAAGGGTTGAATAAGACTGGAACCCTTGCCCTTGGACCCAGGCAAGTTTGTGAAGGGCAAAACGTCGGCACTGTCTTCCATCTGGTAGCAAGGTGACTCTGAGGAATGACTATCTTCCGTAGGGTCTACCTAAGGGGTTTAAGGTGACTTCGGTTTGAGGCTGGAGCTTGGGCCGGGAACGAATCGAGGTACTAGTGGACAGCACAGTCGATCACGGTCGTCAGATCACCGATTCTTCACCAGTATTGAAGCTGCACCATCATGCATGATATAGAAGGGTGAGGGCACTGCCATCATCTGGCATAGATACTCATGTGACAATGTCCACAGCAACCAGTCCTTGTGCACAAGGACCGTCTGTACTCGAAGCCCTTGAACGAAATCAAAAAGCCTGGGTGAGCGCTAGTGGACGCTGAACTCACTCCGAACTCGCTCTATCCTCGCGAGCCAATGACTTTGGACATCCGCACCTGTACCCTCTAATACTCGTTACTATTCTTACAGATGGTTATACTTACCCCGGAGAAGCTAGCTTCGCCCCACAGTCCAGGAGATGGCACAGAAGTCGATTTGCCTCCTGCATACGATGCAATTTCTTTGCATCCGGCCAACCGACTTGAACTCAGTGCCCCCTCCTCGGCCGTACATCCCGCTGGCAGTTCAAATCTAGCGCAGTCACGCCCACTTTTCCCCCAATCCCACAGTGACAGTGATCATTGTTTGTCTCATCGTCGTTCAGGCGATCTTCATACAACACTTCCAACCCGTACCGGTCGATCGCGTCTACAGAAACCGCGTAAACGTCCCAGCAGTTCTTGGCTATCCCTTCTCCCGTTCACTTCTGCGCGGTCGGCTAAACAGGTCCGCCAGTCTGTCTTGACCATTATCTGCGACCTTGTCGCCCCACCCTGCCAGCCTAATGTTGGTATCCCACCCGATCCACTTGAGGTCCTCTCCTCTTGTGCTAACACATGCGCGGAGCGCAGAATTTCTCTCCCTGAGATCTTGCAAGAACCATCCGTGGCAGATCACACGCCCATGTATTGGGCAATTGTCAATTATCGTCAGGAGCTACTCGTCGCGCTACTCACGTTTGCTGGACAACTCGGGCTAGCTGCAGTGTCGGATGTAAGGCGGGCATGCCTCGTCAGCTCAAGTCAATCGTTGTTCCATGCTCTTCGTGTTAAGCGGCCACCGTTTCATGGCGTTCACGGCCTCAGGGTTCCTTCATTGCATGCAGGTATGCACGTGTGTCAGGGTTTATAAGCAGGTATGACATATAAGCATTTACACAGCGTCCGATTCGCTTTTACTCGGTTCAAGGCCACCTGACGAAGTGTGGGTGACTGAGTCTGGTCAGGATGGGGCGTTCACCGTGAAGTTCGATGTCGTACTCTGGCAGCGACGAATGCGAGCCGTGGGTAGAGTAAGCGTGGAGTTCATTGCATCTGGTAACATCACTCAATGGCTTAGTACCTCGCTGGCTTACATGAGTGGCTTGATTTACTGCACAGGACGGATGTGGTGTATCACCTTCTTTAACACAGACGCCCCGTGTTTGAACGGGACACGAGGAAAATTCCGAAGTGGTGGCACATGGCATGTCATGGTCACACTTCTTGAATCGAGCCCGCCCACGTATCTTGACGCTCAACTAGTTATCGAAGTCCCCCCATCACCTTCAAAACCATCTGTGGATCACTGTACCACCTATGGACTACACCCCCATTCTCCGGTTTCACCAACGCTGGACAAAAACTGGCAGTTCAGATATACAACTTATGATTACAACTTGGATGGCACGGCCCACCTACGGTTTTCATCTATTGAAGAGAACCAGTCCATTCCCCAGGTCAAACACCACCATGATGGGAAGGACTGCATCCTACCACCCCCCGTTCATCCACAGCGTGTAGTCCTGCAAGCTCGGACATTGGCATCGACCTCCGTGGAGACGTCATCAGCACCGCGGAGTAGTGGCCCGCCAATTACGCTTCGATTACGATCACACGGACACAAACTTGCGCGACGGGGAAGGCCAGACGCTGACTCGTTAGGTAAGAATTTCTCAGCTTGTTTCTCAGTCTGTTGTTGAACACTTTCAAAGCTAACCCAGAAACACTGAACACGAAAGCAGACTCATGGTCCGATAACGGTGTGAGTTTTACTAGCGCTGCAATAGCCCCCCTAGCGGAGGGTACCGGATCAGAGCTTTTATATGAGTACGTCTACATTCCGAACCGTGTTCTAAGCACAACTTACTTTTCCCCGCAGGAGGTCACGATACTTGTTACCCGATGGAACATTAAGAGCGCGGTTGGAAGCGAAACTCGTCAAGTCAGAGTTGACAAAGGATTGTATCATATGCTGATTGGACCCATTTGGTGTGTCGTAACTTTTGCATTGAGCGTTGAACGCACATGGTTTTGACTAGTGTTGAGGTCTATGTCAATGTAAAGTCACAATAGATGAAACATGTAGCATTACGCAGCCTCCGGGTTGGAAGACATCATCTTTATCCACTTCCCCTTGTAAATCAAATCGAGCAACAGCGCTTCCTAACAACCATGACTATAGGTGACGCTTAACCTTCCACGCGAGCAAACATTCCACGCACATGTCATACCATGCGTTACCGTGATCATTTTACAGAGGTGGACTCTCAAATCAATCAAGGACAGAAGGATTTCAAGAATAGCTCAGAATGATGTTACAGCATGGATTCTCTAATACACTTTTATTTACCTGGATAGTCTTCTACAACTAATCCCTCTCTCCGTACAAAAAGGTATGTTTTGCTCAACTTGGTGCCATCACCGATATTTATAGGATTCAGAACATCATTCACTCGTTAAGAAAAATGGTCCTACACATATTCGTACAAGAGTCTGTTTGAAGTGAACATATTAGTCTATTCTCCTTCGAAACATGACATTGGCATAAGGGTTAGCAAGAATGGTTGTGCCACAGCGTAGGCTGCTTGGAAGTGAAGCATTCTGTTCAAGTTTCACGTCGTAGGACACAACGACGTGGGCGAGCATACTCTTAAGCAATGTGGCAGCAAAGAATCTGCCAGGGCTGTGTATGTAGCACAATAGGTGACAGTTAACATGCCAACAGTAGAGGTACAAAGGGAATGCATACCAAGCTGGTTTCCCTAAACCAAATCCCAGAGATTCTGGGTTAACGGCAACCATTTGATATCTGGTACCACCACCTGACTTGTCTTGCAGGTGCACATATCGGAACGGATCGAACGTCTCCGGATGCTCATATATACTATGATCGTGGTGGATGGCATAAGTGGGGATAGAAACATGAGTTCCTTCAGGAATCAGAGTTCCGTCGGAAAGGGTGACATCCCTCACGGCTTTTCGTGTCGTCAATACTAATAATTTCAACTTCAATCATGATGTAACGATGATAAAACTTTGGAAAGTTACACGCACCAGCTGAAACGCCTTCGAATCTTTGAGTCTCTTTCAGAAAACTGTCGATACAGCGCATTTTCATGATGGCCTCCTTGGTCCATCCATCGGTGTCGATGATCGCTTCGACCTCTTCTCTGAGAGGCTGGACATAGTTCAAGTTTGCTGCTAGCTGGTACAGAGCCTGCACAAAGATCTATTCGAAGAGAAGGTTGAGAGTGAGCCCAAGCAACAGAACTACACTAACAGTCGTGGAAGTCTGCACCAAACGGGATCGAAGGTACGTCAGAAGGTATCATTGTTGGAGATGCAGGAACTGACATGGATAGAGGCCATGTTGAGGGTCAATATACGTTGTGTCAATTGTGAAGCCGAGGTTTCTGTTCCCTCATCTAGGCACCACTGCAAGAAATCGTCCTACCCCAAAATTGCGTAGGTTGTATAGGGGCAAACAATGGAGTGGAACTCACAGGTTTGTCACTCCACTCCTCGCCGTTCTCGTGCGTGCGTGATAGACGCTCTGCGACAATGGGACCAATGTATTTAGCTGCTTTCGCCGTTCTTTGGCTTACGTTGGTTACATATTTGGCTATTATGCTGGACACGTTGGATAGAGTGTGTTCCACGATAAGCCCAACTGCGGAGCAGAACTTACGGGATCAAGGACCTTGGTATGAGCCTCAACAGCATTATTTCTCTGAAAATGTCAACGGCAGATCCTAAGTTGAGGTCATTCCAACCGGGGTCACGACCTGCAAACAGATGTCAAATAAGGCGCAGCCAAGTATGTAAGGAGCAGAAACTCACATAGAGGGAGGCCGACGAATGCGCGATGACTTGATCTGCAGATCACCTTTCGCATGGTTTCGAATGCTGGAACACACTTCCAACCTGTAGATGAAGGTAAGTGCTTTCTAATAACATAAGTCGTTGCGACATATTCACTATCGTCCTTCATATCCAAGATTTCGTCAAATGTCATCATCATTTCATCTCTTAGAGCGGGATATAGCCTGGGAAGGTTACGGGTGAGTTGGGATCGAATGATTGTAATGTGATAGGGGTTGTGTTCAATTTCTGGCCCGAGGATATATTGGGTTTGTTCAGTCTGACACAACATCCACGGACAGAAGAGCGTTGATTGAGTCAAGTGGTCTGATAAAATACCAAGTACTCACGTCTTTTGCTGCCTCGGCGAAGGACAAACAATCTTCTGAGGACTTGATAATATCCTCCAGATGATTACGGTTTAAGATAACTAGCCAAGACGTTAAGGTGGCGACCTTGAAAACACCAGTTTTGTGCTACCGATTTGCATCCGGTCAGCGTAAAGTTATCCGTAAGCCCATCAACAAAGACGTCACCTTTCGATAACCTTCCTGTATGACATGGAATCCATCGATGCTGAATTTTATCGCAGACCAATACGATCCCAGCAGGACAGAGGGGGATCCGAATGTGGGGATGTGATTGAGCTAGTTTCAAATAGGGAAACCGGGCATTTCAGGTTGCAAGATAGCGTTCTCACTTTGGGAGCCTTGGGGCGGGTGGAGTTGAGAAATGTTCCGACACCAATGGCGATGAAAATGCCAGCGAAAAGGCAAGGACCGTACGCGTCTTCGGTTGCTCGACGGAACATAACCGTAGGATGAATGGGAGAAACTGCCCGATCTATTCCAAATTCAACAATTTATACTCGAGTTCTCTTGGCATCTTGCAGGCTCTCCGCCATTACGTATCGAGACCCTTATCGAATGCTTCAAATGAAACGCGTGCCTCGTTGTGGCAAAAGAGGGGTAATTGTTGAGGCGGACAAAGTCCGCAGAGCGAACCACACCTCGAGGGTGTTAGTTATCATGCTAATTCACCATTCGATCCAGGGGGCCACCACTTGCTTATGATGCGATAGGAATAGAGGCCGGCCACTGGTTGCCCATGGAGGAGCCTATCCGTACACTTAGGTGGCGGCAGTGCGGCAGATTGGGCAACCGAAGTTCTGATACATTTCCTCAACTGGGGTAGGCCTTCTCATAGATCCGATTAGCTTCAGTGCTGGTCTTCATACTCCGGTCGTGGGAGCGTATAATGACGTGCCTACGTGTAACTCTAGGGGTTCATGCATTTACAATCCCCCCCAGCCACGGGTTTTAGAAGGATGCGCGTTGAATCAAGTGACTACCGAATTATTAGGCATCTTCGAACGTGGCATCGTACGATGAGTTCATTTCAAGAGTCTGCTAAAATCCCAGCACATGGATACACCGCACGAATGAGTCACACGTGGTGATGGAAGGATAGAATGGTACATACCCAGCCCTAATACCAGCGAGCCGTGGCTGACAGTCCTGTTTTTTCCACAGTAGAGACAAGCCTGCGAACTGTTGTTTATTCGGACAACGTCAATCACCATGACACTTGTCCTTTTCGCAAATTTGTCATTAGAACGTGGAGTTGAACTTGCGTCACATCTAACTTAGGGACCGTCTCCTATCGGGTGTTCCATCGAACGCGATGACGAGCTTGTACTGATGCCAATATGTCCCAGGGGCTGCGCACGTGAGCATTAACCTCACATTAGCTGCATCCAGGAGAGTAGCTCATTATTCAGGGCGTTCGGGTGGCTAATGTGAATGCAGTTTAGGATTAATGGACCCAATGAATCCGAAAACGTCGGTATTGTACAATTCCTCGGCGACACCAGTTGAACATGGCCACCTACAAGGCTTTGACACTGTATGCAATCAATTTCGTGGAGAAGACTAATCTGAACTCACCAAGCCAACAGCCCTACAGGCGAAGTTGGTAGCAGCCCAGCATCATGGCCAGTCGAAGACCGGACGATCAGTAGTATGCGGCAGCAAACGCAATTCAAACACCAGCGAATAGCGGCGACCACGATCGATTATATCGTTTAAGCGAATCCAGGCGCAAACTTGGACAGTACCAGGCCACCAATTTATTTTTGCAGTTGTAACAAAACTGGCTTATCATATCCAGAAGTATGCGCTCATCTTGCCTTTGAGGGGAACGTAACCGCCTTGTATGTTTTTTTTTCCCTTTCCTTCTTCTGCACGAAATCGAAGGTGGAAAGTGCCAGCAAATCGCCCAGGCAACGCGAGTCAGTTTTGAGAGCGACAACTGCCACGTTACTGAGTCCGCAAATGAAATTTGGAGCCTTGAAGCTGGGTTGTTTGTTCCTCGATCGTCATTACGTCATGTAGTGCATCACCCATAGCTCAAAGCAACGTGATCTTTGAACTTACCAAGTGTCCAGATACAGCGGTCGTAAATGGTAATAATGAGTAGTTCCGCGGGATAATGACGAGCATGCGGCCTTGCATACAATGAAGTCAAAATGACTGACCTGGTTGTATTGCTAATTGAAAATGAACCTGGGGAGTTTCAGATTGAAGATAGGCTCGTCCAATGCAGAGAGTAGCGTGTCAATTGCATGCAGAAGGTGGGTGAGTGCATCCATCCGCACTGGTCAATAATATCTAAAATAGAATGTCTATAAACAGCTAATTCTGAGTAGGTGCCTCACCCCCCTTGGGTTGACTAGTTTTATCATCCTCCGTCTTCTTTCCTGCTATCATGTTCCATAGGGATCCAGACATCTCCTTTGCCTCTTGTTGTCTCTGCTCTTCGATCATTTTGTCAAGTGTGGCCTTGTTTGCTTCGATATAAGCCATCTCCTGCTTGTATGTCTGCTGTGCCTCGGCTCGTTTCTGCTCCAGGTATGTCGGAGGAATTGGGGAGTTCATTGCCTATAGAGAAATCACGTAAATCAGACACCAAGAAGGAACAACTGTAGGTTCTCCACTCACCTCGCCTCCGCCAAAAAGGGAGCTGAGGGTAAACCCGCCGCTGGATAAACTTCCCCGTTTATGCTTCCATTCTTCAATGTGTTTTTCTCGAGCCTCAGCTTCTTTTTTAGCATACTCGATGGGAATATTCTTGCCACCATATGCCTCGAGAACGGGACGAACGTCCTGCGGCTTGTAGATCCCGATGGCTATGACATACCTTAGCATCGATAATAAGACGTAAAGGGGAGTACGCACACTCTAAGAATGGAATCATAGCAATGAGCCCCTTATCGCCTGAACTGCCGGTCCACGCGGGCAAGATGATAGCATTTTCACGATGCGTAGAAACATGATCAGAGTGGGTGTCCAGTACAATGACCTTGGAGAGGTCGCGGTTCAGATAGGAGAGGTCCTGTAAATAGTTAAACCAGCTGAAAAAAAAGGGAAGTCGGACAAAATGTGCATACTTTGACAATATTCCCAGTTGTGGACCGCATGTGTTCGCGGAAGAGACGGTGACTGATAGAGAAACCATAGGGGTCCAGTTTCTCAATTATTGGGTGAGCAGTCTGAAAACTTCGCGGTTATAACAGAACAAATACGAGGTCGTTGGAGATAAAACGCACATAACTGTATTGAGAAGTGAATACGACAATTTCGTAAAACTGAGAGAGATATGCGAGGAAATAGTCCACGCCAGGACGTTTAGCCACCCGCCAACCGTGCTGTCGCTAGACGAATCAATTAGCCTGGAGAATAACCAGCAACAATATCAAAACGATCGACTCACATCCCACACAGAATTTACAAGAAGATCGTCCAGGGAAATAACGAGTGTGTAAGGCTTTTGGTACGGCGGAGGTAGTGGCGGAGGTAACAGTTCCTGCCATACTGGTTCGCTGAATAACTGGAAAGATAATATAAGATGGGTCCAAATTGGTCGCAAGACTTACACCAAATAAATCCGCCATCCGCGTTTTCATTCGGCCCCAACGGGATGAGGGAGCATCCTCGAGCTTCTGGTGCAACACAAACCGTGGTAAACGCGGATACTTGGAACATCTCTCCAATACTACCATACCAGCTTTTTCCCTTTAAATTCCTCTGGGTCCCATTCTCTCCCCAAGTATACAAGTTGCACTCCAATACCGACTGCAAGGATAGCAAGAGAAAATCTAGCCAGCAATCGCCGTTTTCGTTCGATGGAGGACAACGAATCCTTGGACGACTTTGCACCAGTCCGTTGTGTTTGTCCCGGTTCTTGTTCTATCGGATGGAAGTCAAGACTCGGGACATGAGAAGCTGGTGGTGATGACGGCTGTGAGACATTTTTCGAAGGAGGTACTTGAGATACCAAGTAGCGCTGCCTGTGTGTGAATGCCAGTCGTTGGACTGCTCTCCGCAAAGCCACAGCGGACATGTTCATCACAAACCCGAACGCCGTGAACTTTTGCGAGGACATTGGATGACTAAGCATGGAATATGGTGTCACGTGACGGGCCTTTAGCTTCTCTTCAGGTGCGATCGCTCACAGGAAGCGGTTTGGACCCTTGGCGAGCTTCGGCTTTAACTGACATGTCTAGGTCGCGATTTCAGCCGTTCCTATTGACCTTGTTCGACTAGCAACGTTCCTGGTGCACTCCGTTCAAATCTGAGGTGGGTGAGACAGGTGTATGGCCTGATAAGCTCTTTGGTAAGTGTTTTGAGTTTCGTGCTTTCGACTGACGTTTCTAGATTCAATTTTGAGTTTTCCGCGTCGACGCCTGGATCTATAAACCATAATGGGACGCTTTCTGGACTTGGTAGGCGGCTCGGGCGACACAGGTAAGTTGCGTCGTGTTCTTTTACCCCGACACGCATGCTGACTATCTCCAGCCAGCAACGTTGAATCGATGTCGTCGCCACTTGTTGTGCCATCGCTGCCGTTTCGTTCGCCATCATTTCTGTCAGCCATCTCACGACTGGCGTCACTCGCCTGGTCGCCCTCGACGCCCTCGATCACATCACCCGCGTTCTCGACTCGTCTGGGTGCGAATGTTCGACTTACACTCCCTAAGACCTCAACTGGTGTGTTCCATCGCACGAATATGTTGAAATCTCCGACGCCGACCCTTCTTCATCGACTCGCAGGCTCGGACGAGTCCAATAGGCAGATATTGCGTCCTCGACCCTTGCGACGTTCTTCTGCTTATTTTCAGCCTCTCTTACGTCGTTCGAGATGCTTGATACGTCTGTGTGCGCACTGGACACGTTCACGTGACTCTGATGCCATTTGGATCGTCTACGTGCCCTCGCACCTCCAGCCACCCATGCGCGCCCGCGTCGTCATAACGTCGACTTGACGAGTCGCTGTCAAGTGTTTTCGTGTTTTTTGGTATGCTTGACACGTCTAGGGTCACGCTCGATGTGTTCGCATAGCTCTTGATACCATTCATGTCGCCTGCATGCTCTCTCTCTCGTGCCTCTGAGGTCTGTGTGTGCATTCGCGACACCATCCAGCGCCGTCAGCGCATCCTCGCGTTCCGCCAGGCCATCTGCAACGTTTACCCACTCGATTGCAGTCACTGCACGTCCAATCAATGCATCCAAGGTGTCCGCATGACATGTCTGCTCGCCCATGCGCACCGTCATTCCGCATGCACATGCTTGTACCCCCAAATTTGCGGCTTTCGAAGTTCTTCGCGTCTCCACTCATACATATAGTTCACTTCCTCGGAGCAGACTCCGTGTGTGCTAGGTATGTTGTCTCTTCGGTTCTTCGTCGTGCTGGCCGTTGTTGCAGTATAATTAAGTTCGGAAGGACTGTGGTTGGTCTTCGCGTGCCGTTCATCGCCTTGATCAACTCCATAAGTCCTCGGTGGTTCTCCACCTAATGCTACTATCCTTTCGACTTTTGTGGCTCCGTTCGGTGTCTTGGCCAAACCAATGGCACTCTGCCATTACGATGGATCACTCGCTACCTGCTGCTCGCCTTCGAGTGGTTTGTCCTCAGTTGGCAGCTCTCTCGATGCCTCTGGCAGCTTGGGTGGCTAGTTTGGCATACTTGACCTTTCAAGTAGGTTTTCTGCTTCCGACATTGGTGCTGCAATACTAATGTGTTCGCGGCATTCCGTTGTGCTAGGCTCTTCGTGTCCGACCATCTTAACGCGCTCATAGCTGGTATCTTTGACATCTTCGTCGATGCACGGTGAGTCTTCTTCAGCCTTAGTGGACTGATGCTCTTCCTGGCAGTGTGCTTCTGCGCTCTCGGTCCATCTACTGGCCATCTCGTTATGGCTATCCTCGCTCGGAGCCTTCTCGACAGTAACGTTCTCGCGCTGGGGCTATTCTTCAACTTGTCGACAGGCCTCTCACACGTTTCGCTGCGTCTGGCCCTTGTCCAACTTTTCCGTCCCATCGCGGTGCCTTGACACATCTAGCCCACGATCGCGTACTAGATCTGCATGCATTGCATCTTGGTCGTGGCTCTTCGCCATCTGCAGCTTGGACATTTGATTCCCTAGGTCATTATCGCAATCTATCGCGCGTCTCTCGCTGCCCTCGACTCTGTATCGTGGCTTTCGGCCCTTGGCAGTCCATCTAGTACCTGTGGCAGTTTCTTTTGGCCTTCTGTGGCTGCGCCGGTTGCTACTACCTTGGTTCGATCGTTCAAACGTGCTGATAGTAGTGATCCTTCACCTATAGGGCAATGGAAATTTACCATTCACCTACTGATAGTACAGGGTAGCTTTCAGGGCAATTGAAAGGTTCAAAAAAGCGTTATATGACATCCAATGCCAAAGAATATTCAGATGAGGCCATCATGAGGGAGACCTCTCTTAGAATTGATTAGATTAGACGGAACATTTCGGGTGTCACTGGAGCATCCGGAGAGATAACATAGCTTCGGTGATGGCAGTTAGGGGTTGATCTAACCATAAATAGGGGCGCTTAAATTAACTGAGTTAGACCGCATCGAAGGATCCCTCATCTGCAAAATCAACAAGTGAGACGGTTCTTTTTGAACTTCTGAAGTTATGACAATGTGACCCGACGGGTGCTGATTCCCTTACCCTTCCAACGGATCAACCCAATAGCAATGTACACCCCACTCAGTTGAACACATTTTTGTCACTCACAAATTCTACACCTACATATCATATATAAGTGTGTTCTCTAATGGCCCTTCGGGCGAGGGCCGGCCTCGTTAAGTTTGGTAGCGTGGCAAGCCTGAGATCACGTTGATACGCAGCAGAGGTTTGGTGATCGGAGTCTGCACCAATCACCCAAACTGCACGCTGGTAGAAACCTGGTATAGAACACTTCCCAACAACCAGCAAGTAGGAGTTCACCATCTTCCTTTTACAAATTCAACTTCACGATAGCACTTTCAAGCGCCGAGTCTGTTCCGACTGCATGTTTGTCTGCTGTGATTCATTTTTGTGACTGTCGACGAGCAGTCCACTGAAATGGTAACCGAGTGCACTATTCATAGCAGGCTTCTACCGATGGGGACGACAACAGCTTCATCAGCATCATGGATTGCCACCGCTGCGCCCACGAAGTGAGAGTCTGGTCCTGAGGGTGAGCATGCTACACTGACTTATAAGTAGATGAAACGTATAAATTCATTGCTATCCGACGGGATGACATAAGCTGCCCAACGGCATGGGCAAGGGGATGTCATTTCATCCAATCAGACCCATGTACTTATGAAATAAGATTTGACCGGCTACGCTAGTACGTCACCAGACCTCTTCCACACAATATAAACAACCAAGGCTGGATCATACTCAAGTCACGTGGGCTCCATACCGTTAATACGTCCCTCTCTGTTTTACAACTCCAGAGCTGTCTTCCTAGCTACTCTCAATAGTCTGT
This sequence comes from Scleroderma citrinum, assembly GCA_029372045.1. Taxonomy (NCBI): domain Eukaryota; kingdom Fungi; phylum Basidiomycota; class Agaricomycetes; order Boletales; family Sclerodermataceae; genus Scleroderma; species Scleroderma citrinum. The sequence continues at coordinate 1,538,686 of JARFMN010000010.1, forward strand.
AGAGGGTATTCTGCAGTTATCTTTGTTTGACCCATCATGGCTCACGAAGATACCCCTGCTCTCACGGAGAAGGTGACCTCCACTGGAGATGCCGACTCTGACAAGATTCCCTCTGGGAAGTTCCAGAAGTTCTATAAGGACAATGAGAAACATGACCAGGAAAATCCTAATGATGCCCAAATCGATACCAAGCCAGCAAAGGATATCGTCCCTCCTGTCCCCTTCGCTGGGCTGTTTCGGTGAGTCCCATATCCTCATCGTTAAACTTGCTCTTTGACATGTGTAAGGTATTCGACTTCGCTGGAGTTGTCGCTGGATGCCATCGGCATTGTTTCTGCTGTAGTAGCAGGTGCTGCCCAGGTATTCTCCCTGCATTTGTATCCAGACTTAGTCATTGATTCCCCTGTAGCCGCTCATGACTTTGGTATTCGGAAGGTTGATCGAAGACTTCGTGACGTTCAGCAATGCTGCCATTATTTACGAAGATCTACAGCAATCCGGAAATGCCACCGCGATTTCTATTGCGCAACAAAGTCTTGATTCGGCAGCAACCCTGTTCCGCAAAGATGCCGCCTTGGATGCCTCTTACCTTGTTTACATTGGTATCTCGTTCGTTAATTGCACAGTGCTTATTATCTGATGTTTGTACCAGGTATTGGCATGCTCTTGTGTACCTATATCTACATGTGTGTGTGGGTATACACGGGAGAGGTTAACGCGAAGCGCATCCGCGAAAGGTACCTTCAGGCTGTCCTTCGGCAAGACATAGCTTATTTCGACAACCTTGGAGCTGGCGAAGTGGCAACACGTATCCAAACAGATACCCGTGAGCAAACATTGTCTGGGAATCTGGTGTACACTCGACTCAAACAAGATAGATCTTGTTCAACAGGGGATGTCGGAGAAGGTCGCCCTCGCGTTTTCCTACATCAGTTCTTTTTTCACTGGTTTCATCCTTGCCTACACGCAATGTTGGAGACTCGCTCTTGCATTGACGTCTATATTTCCATGTATATCTATAACCGGGACTATCATGAACAAGTTTGTTTCCAAGTACATGCGGTAGGTATCCTCTTTGTTTGTGCATGCTTCCCCTGGATCAATCGCATCACAGGCAATCACTCCATTATGTAGCCGAGGGTGGCACCCTCGCTGAAGAGGTTATTTCCACCATCCGGACGGTGCATGCTTTTGGTTCGCAGAAGATGCTGGGGGCTCTCTTTGATCAAAAAATGAACAAGATTCTTCTTTCGGATGGAAAGTCGGCAATTTGGACTGGGTGCGGTTTGGCAATTTTCAATTTCGTGATTTATTCTTGTTATGCACTCGGTACGAATCGAAGCACTGTTCTTCTGACCGTTCTGTTGACGTCTTCTTAGCTTTCTATTTCGGCACCACTCTCATCAACGATGGTTATGGTATGCTCTATCACTGCGTTCCCTCTGCGATTTCCCTCACCTTGTACGCTTAGCGACACCTGGTGAGGTCGTGAATGTATTCATGGCCGTCCTCATCGGCTCCTTCTCCCTTAGTATGCTAGCACCGGAGATGCAAGGTGGGTGCATTGTAGACCCAGTTAGGCAAATTTCTGACGAACCAATAGCCATTGCCCATGCCCGTGGCGCGGCTGCAAAACTGTTTTCAACGATTGAACGTGTTCCGGAGATCGATTCTGCCAGCCCTGAGGGACTCAAGCCAGAGCAAGTCATCGGTAAAGTCACTCTGGAGGATGTACATTTCAACTATCCTGCACGTCCAGACGTTTCTGTCCTCAAGGGAATTAACCTCACTTTTGAAGCTGGAAAAACCGCAGCCCTTGTCGGCGCATCTGGGTCCGGAAAGTCGACTATTGTCTCCCTCGTCGAGCGTTTCTACGATCCTCTTAGTGGCTCTGTGAAGCTCGATGGTGTTGCGCTGCCCGACCTGAATATAAAGTGGCTTCGCTCCCAAATTGGCCTTGTATCTCAAGAGCCGGTTCTTTTCTCCACCACCATCAAGGAAAACGTTGCTCATGGTCTGGTTGGCTCTCCTTACGAGCACGCATCTGACGAAGAGAAGTTCAAGCTCATAAAGGATGCGTGTGTCAAATCTAATGCAGATGGTTTTATCACCAAGCTACCTCAAGGATATGATACCATGGTCGGCGAACGCGGATTCCTTCTGTCTGGCGGACAGAAACAGCGTGTGGCTATTGCGCGTGCAATCGTGTCTGATCCTCGAATTTTACTCCTTGACGAAGCAACTAGTGCCCTCGACACGCAGTCCGAGGGTATCGTACAGGACGCGCTTGACAAGGCATCCGCTGGTCGTACAACCATCACGATTGCTCATCGACTTTCTACAATCAAGCATGCGGACCAGATCTTTGTGATGGAAGAGGGTGCTGTTTTGGAACAAGGAACACACCATCAGCTACTAGCTAATGGAGGTCCATACGCACGTCTTGTCCAAGCTCAGAAACTTCGTGAAAGCAAAGAGACCTCAAATGACGATATAGCGGTTGTTACCAGCAGTGATATAGAGAAGGCTATAGCGGAAGAGATACCTCTTGGCCGTCGAGATACTCACAGTTCAATATCTTCGGACCTGGCCCGTAAAAAGGGTGTCGAGGGGAAACAGCACGAAACTGGCGATAGGGATTATAGCCTGTTCTATCTTTTCAGACACATAGGCAGTCTGGCCCGCCCATGGTACCTCTTCTATGCCATTGCTGCATGTTGTGCGATAGGTCTGTCCCTACGGCGGTCTCTACCACAGTTGCTGATCACTGATCCTATGCTAGTCACTGGTATGGTCTACCCAGTGTTCTGTATCATCTATGGTAAGTTTGAGTACTGTCCTCTGTCAATATGCATTCAACATGCTCTAAGGCCAGGCAATTTCCGGGTTTTCCCAACCTGACCCCTCGGTAAGGCGTCACGACGGCAACATGAACGCTCTGTGGCAAGTATCGTGTAACTGGCAAGAAGCCTGTTTGTGCTAAATATACTTATCGTTAGGTTCTTCATCGTCGCCATTGTTGCTTTTATGTCTACTGGGATCCAAAACTATTTCTTCACGCTCGTTGCTACTGAGTTGACGACGAAGCTTCGTATCCTTAGCTTCAAGGCTGTTTTGAGACAAGACAGTAGGTTCTTTTTTCTCGTTGTCTCTGAACTGACGGACCCACGTTGGATTAGTACAATTCTTTGACAAAGAAGAGAACAATGTAAGATCATACTCTCCCGAAAGTAACTTTATTAATAGTATGTCAGACGGGTATTCTTACAGCGAACGTGAATGATAACCCTCAGAAGATCCATGGTTTGGCTGGAACCACTCTTGGAGCGTACGCATCTTTTTCGCTTCACTGGTTTTCTACGCTGACTTCCCAGACAGTATTATCCGAGCCATGGCAACATTGATCGGCGGTGCAGTGGTCGGTTTAGCGTACGCTTGGAAGCCTGCCCTTGTTGGAATCGGTTCGCTTTCTCCACAATAAGCATCTTACGCATTACTTACCATTTATGTTCGTTAGCTGTTATCCCTGTCGTCTTTTCAGCTGGTTTCGTGCGACTGGTAAGTCAATGTGTGCTGTCAGATGGTATTATTCTGACGTTATGCAGCACATCGTTGTTCTAAAAGATAAAAAGAACAAGGCAGCCCATGCAGATTCAGCCAAAGTAGCATGCGAAGTCGCTGGTGCTATTCGTACTGTCGCCTCGCTTACTCGCGAGGAAGACTGTCTTAGGCTGTACTCCAACAGCTTGGAGGAGCCTCTTAGAAGATCAAACAAGACCTCCCTCTGGTCTAACATGATTTTTGCTTTTTCTCAGTCTACATCTTTCTGGGCGATCGCACTCGTCTTCTGGTACGGCGCCGGCCTCGTCTCCAGATTGGAAATATCCACCATGGCTTTCTTTGTTGCTCTCATGGTTCGTATGTTATCTAAACGAAGAATGGATAGCCTTCTTGACTGTAATTCACCCTAGGCCACAACTTTCGGAACCATACAAGCTGGTAGTGTGTTTGCGTTCGTGCCTGACATGTCGTCAGCTCGTGGTGCAGGCGCGGCTATAATTAAACTGTTGGCCAGTGTCCCCGAGATCGATGCAGATTCTTCTGATGGGAGAACATTCTCCGGGATGAATGTTAAGGGTGAGATCCGTATAGAGAATGTCCACTTCCGCTATCCTACGAGACCTACCGTTCGCGTTCTCCGTGGTTTGAATCTTACGGTCGAACCGGGTACATATACCGCCCTCGTTGGTGCCAGTGGTTGCGGAAAGAGTACTGTGTAAGTCTATTCAGACACCAGAGCTAAATTCTTTGTTGATCGTTTTACAGCATCCAGCTGATCGAGCGCTTTTATGACCCCCTTATCGGCCAAGTTTTACTCGACGGTCAACCTACCAATGAATACAACGTCCAAGAATACAGGAAGCAGATTGCACTTGTTTCTCAGGAGCCTGTATGTCATTGCGAGTGACCATGTAATTACGTTACTGATTTTTAAATTCAGACTCTTTACGCGGGCACCATCCGCTTCAATATTTTGCTTGGTGCAGCCAAGCCAATATCTGAAGTCACACAGGAGGAGATCGAGGCTGTATGCGAGGATGCCAACATTCTTGATTTTATTCAATCACTGCCCAAGTAAGATCGGCTTGCTATCGTGACTTGGAATACTGAACGGGTTTCTAGAGGCTTCGAAACGGAAGTTGGTGGCAAGGGATCCCAGTTATCTGGCGGTCAGAAACGTAAGTGCTACTACCACATCACTGACCACTGACCAATAACATAAATGACATGGCGATACAGAACGTATTGCTATCGCCCGTGCTCTTCTTCGTAATCCCAAAGTTCTCCTGTTGGATGAAGCAACTTCTGCTCTGGACTCGAATTCAGAGAAGATCGTACAAGAGGCGCTTGACAAGGCTAAAAGGGGTCGGACGACGATCGCCATCGCCCACCGCTTATCTACAATTCAAAATGCTGATTGCATGCAAGTTTTCTTGTTGTATTCTACTTGTACCGTTGGACTGACTTGCTCCCTTAGTTACTTCCTCAAGGAAGGCCGAGTCAGTGAAGCCGGCACCCATGACGAACTCCTTGCATTGAAAGGAGACTACTACGAATACGTCCAGTTGCAATCACTGAAGAGTTAAACGGCATACATTTTTATTTTGACTTCCCGTTCGCATTGTATGTATCACATCGTTAGCGATCCTGTTGCGTTTGTCGCGACTCCCTAGTTGTTACCACTTGAAGTACCTTGAAGTACTTTCTGGCTACTAATTCATCTATATATATATCACACCGATTAAAAACTGGATGTCCAATCGAATTGTGGTTATGGTGGTCGTTCGGCTGAATGTTTACCAGCCCGACATAGGGGTGTTTATACACGAGCGTCTAATACGCGCGCACTGCTGCATTTATCCATACCGCCACGCCGGTGGCCAAAATAGGTGTGGACACGTACATCAACCCTGATGGACACTCCTGCATGCAATACAGCCAAAGCACGCTAATCATACTTTGATTGTGGGTGTCGGGAAACGTATCCTTTCTACGTTTCATCAGAAGTTGACATGAGCCCAGGTGTCAATGATGGCGGCCATAGTTAACACATAAACCTTTGATAGTAGGCCTTTGATTTCTTTTTTAGACAAGTGTTATCAGCGACCGACAAGTCTAGCTCTACATAATCACTAAATCGGCGGCCCTACGAGGCCGAAGGCCTCTGATTTCATAGGGCAAGTTGTTCATGCCTTGTTAAGTCAACGGCATTGCATTTAGTCTGGTGCTAGTGGAGATTAGGCACACCGTGGTGAGTACTAGTACCCTTTGTTTCTGGCTTTGTGATAACAACTTCTTGCCAAGAGGCTGTTCCTCTTCCGATCGTATAAATATCCGTCGAGCCCCTTCCTTGGGGTCCATCATGCATTCAAGATCAGCGGACCTTGAACTCGCTAATTGCTGGCAAGTTGACAGGGGCTTGCATGTGCACAAAGGCGCAAGAACGGATATCAGATGGTACCAGAGCTGGTGGAGATGTAGCTCCGCTACGTCGTCGGGCCATACCACCGGTCAGTGCAGATTCTGAATCCACACGCTCACACGCTCGTCTCGATGCCAGTCCCTATAGACCCTAACCACGGGTTTGGCCCTTCATTCGTCTGTCCGCACCTTCCGTGTCCGTTTGCTTTCATTTCCCTGTGCTATCGGACCGACCTCGATATGGATATACATAGGACACCAGGAACGTCAAAAATGGTCATTGGCGAAGGCACGACAATGTTAGATGAGTAGTCATTTCAACCTTTTCAAGAAATATAACTATCTGACCCGTTCAACGGTGAATAGATTTGTTTGCGCCACTATCTGTCAGCCGGCCGATGATAATCATCCACGGACCAAGATGTGGCTGGAGATCGATCGATCAGTGCTGAGCTCTTTTTGGATTGTGGATGATATGACCTTTTTCCGTCAAAACTGACCGTGGATTAGGATGGCGCTATGAATATACTGTGAGTGCCTCGAATTGCTTTGTTGCTAATTAGGGGAAAGCCAAATCGGTCATACGCCAGCCGCATTACCTGTGTGGTTAGTGACGACTACTGTTCTACGGTGCAACATTCTGTCTGATATAGCGCACGGCATATGCCATGGTTGGACGTTGATGGGTATCTGCACTGTGTTGGGCTTACTTTGATGACTTCGTGGTATTACTAGATGAGGATATATTTCTTCTAGTCTCCCGTAGGCAGACCCTAAGAGAGGAAGACAGTGGAATTTCTTGATGACGTTGAAGTGACTACTCAGATCTACCGCTACCGTGCCTTCAACGACCATTTCTGACGTTCCTGGTGTCCCATGTATAACCATATAATTTGTTGGCGCTCTTATCGTTCCGAATGTAAAATGTAACAGCATGCACCCCTAAAGCTGATACCAATGCCTCGGTAACTCGGACCAGGATGCGAATGTTCGGTACTAGCTGAATCGACGGCTCAATCTGCACTGAGACCCCCTATCGCCTATCAACAGGGGGAGACGAGCGGACTAACAGCTGAACTGGAAAAAGTGAACGTTATAAATGGTTCTGTTCCCAGCCCCGGCTACTCGCCCTGGAATAAACCAGCTCCCCAAAGTTATTTTATTGCATGCAAGTAGCTGCGGACCGGGCGGATCGCTATGTTCCAAATTTCAAACACCGCCAGTCCCTATTGTTTCCCATTGGTTGTTCTTGTCCAGCATTGTCTGCCATGGATATGGGCCCTGTCAACCATCACTGGGAAACAAATATTATCTTTGGAGAGTCCACCGCTTTCTTAGTATTCAACCACCACCGCATCTCTTGATCCCTCGTCTGCACTAACCCAAACGCGCCAATCGACATGTCGACATGCCCTCCGCGTCGGCGCCTCAGATCCAACTTTATCGTTCACTTCCTCACTCTCGGGCGACGCTCCCACCCACGTCATGAAGAATCTGATAACCCACCTACACCTCCTCCAAAAGATTTCGTGAGTAATCCTCTTATTCCTCGCCATCGACTGCCATGCCGTATCAGAAGGTTGCTTTCGAAACCAATGAGATCCGGACGCGGTCTAAACCACTTCCCGTACCCCTTGATGATTACATAGGCGAGAAAGCTGTGTACAGGTTCAATGATGTCCACGAGACGACCATCCCGCAATTACCGTCGCACATGGCATCACCGCCTCATAGGGAGCTCCCACTCTTGCCATATCGGCCTTACGTTCATATAGCCCCACCAGTGCCCTTGACGCCAGAGGAGAAAGCAAGGCGAAGACTAGCTGCACAGAGACAACGCGATCTGGAGGAAGAAGAGGCTCTTCGAGAAGAACGGGCACGCCAGGAACTGAGGAGATTACAGAAGGAAGAACAAGAGCGTCGAGAGAGAGAAGAAGAGGAATGCAGGCGAGCCCTTCTTCAGGAACACATGCGGCTTGCAGCAGCTCGCAGAGAGGAAAAGGAAAGACAAGAGAAGCAGAACGAGGAGCAGCGCCTCGAACAGATACGCCAGCAGAAGCAAATGACATATGAACGACGTCTACAATACACACGTGAACTAGAGCAATGGAGGCATGACCAAATCCAGCGGGCCATATCATCCTCGAGTGAGAAGGACGAAGAGCGGAGGCGATCTGCTGAAGAAAGACGAACTCGTATTGCGAAACTTGGCGAGGCATATCTCCAAGATGCAACGTCCCTTCCTCCCCAAGGGTGGGTAACCATACAAACTCCAGACTTGTTGGCATGGCGACGCAGATATTACAAATTCGACCTGAGTCGTGGCCAAATGTTACTTTTCCCAAATCATGTGGTGGGCACCCCTCCGTGACTTTCTCTTGCTATGGCCTGAATGACACTAGATTCCACAGGACACCGTTCATCCAATCGATACCGTTAAGTTGGACGGCCGTGCAGAGGGATTGCACGACTGGTATGAAGGATTCGAAGAACTGGAAACAATACCTCACTCCTTTGCGGTCAAATTCGTCGATAAACAAAGTTGGTTTATGTATACCGATAACGAAGTGGAGAAGGTCCGTTTCATCCAGGATTTTTGTTTGCGTTGTTTGACTTACACTGATCACACAGGATAAGCTACTGTTGTGGATAAGCGAAGCAGCTGGAATTATTATTTGACCTGGGTGGGCAGGTTTCCACTCCGTCCAATTTTATATCGATCACTGGGCGCTTCGGGATTATGAGTTGCCGAGTTTGCATCTGTATGGTTATCAGCATGGATTTTGGAATATACTCTTCAGATACCAACCAGCCATCGCCGTATTGTGTCAGTGTAAGTCCAACATACTGGTTCCTTGATTTGACTGTACCTTTATTGGAAATACTTCCGGGATATAGCTCGAACCATTCTATGTGCTACATATGATGATAAGGTCGGTTGTTCGATGCGGCTATCGAGCAGTACATCTTTCTCGCTGGTGTACTTTTAATTCGAATTTACATAAGCGCGCTGGACTGGAAACTCTGCAGTGTGTTACTATTGCAAATCTGCGCCCTTGGAGTGTTTACTTGTATATGAAGGTCTGAGAGAGAGAAATTCTTTATTTATATACGGCAACAGACTGTACAAATCTGTTAAGACACGGTTGCCAAAAGGCATGTGGTGTCTAAGGTATGGGTGCGAATATATCAAAAGGTGGGGTAATGAATAATCTGTGTGGTTTAAGGGCAATGCACCAAAAAAATCGGGGAAAGGGTGGCATGCGCTTCTTGAATGCGGAGTGGGCCAGGAATTCTACAAGTGCTGAGATGCCGGGCTTCGTGCCAAGTAAGTCCGCAATGACCAGGTTGTCAGAGACGCTGGCGTATATGAAGGTCTGATATTTCTGTTCCCAAGTACACGTGTACACAAACAGGCTCAATGAACCGTTCACTGGCGCGTCTAAGCGCAGATATGCATGAGGCATATGAAGGCCTTCGATATGTGTCTACACCAGATCATTCGAGTCCTGGAAAGCAGACCCCGTCATTAATAAATCCTTTCCCATTTCACAGATTGTTAAAAATGCTTCATCAAGCACGCGGCATTGTGGGGAGTGTGGACAAAAGGGCGGCATGTGCCATGAGCACTTTGACAAAGAACGCTCAGCCAAGATAAACCACAAAGCAAGACACAAAGGGGAGGTCACGCCCATCACAAAGACATGTTCAACGATTAATTCCGTGTGCCACACGGGCCAGCAATATAAATTAGACAGTAGGTTTGACTTACCTTTCCTCTCATTCTTAAATACCGACTTTAACAGTCACCTCCGCCACTACTGCCAAGCACTCACCTGTACATCCTGTATTCATCCCACCGATCCGTTCTCCACGAACGCGCCTGTGCATTGTTAATATCCCACACTCCCACACTTCTTCCTTGAAGTAGTTCAGAATCATATTCAAAACCCTCTTAGCGATCCCAGTGTCCCTTTCCATCACGCGTTCGAATACAACTTCACTTACCACACAAGATGATGATCGCGGCACATATTCACCAACAGACGACTACCAAATTGACCAATCCGTACTTTCCTGATCTTCCCAAGCAGACGGTAGGTTACTCACGCGCGCATCGCCGTCAGAGGTGTCCGTCCTAACTCATCACTGGTAGCCCAAGATGACCCGAGACTTCCATCTTGATACCTTATTTAATCCGATATGGACAGACGGTCCACACGTTTTTATTTTCAGCGAGTCGGGTACCGTCGTGCGACCAACGTGCGTTGCCCCCCGGAGGCACGCTTCGAACGCATTTCGCCAGCCGTTGAGCCTATGCAGCCGCCCATCTCCTGCTGCTCGTACTTATGCCAACGCAGTTACGACGCCATCTTCCTCTTTACTCGGCCACATTCGAAAGCCATGGAAGAACGCTACGATGACCGAGCAGGACGACGCCGAGTTCAAGGCATTAATGGCGTATGGTACCCTAGACAACTTCCCCTCACCACAGTCGACTGTGAACGAAAATGAGAGTGTGTGCCCCTGGCCTCCCGTCTTGTCAGCTTGTTATCAGGAAGTGGAAGCAGAAAACCTCAGCAACGAATGCGAGAAAAATGTTCCCAGCACGTCATTCATGGTTTCCCCACCTCACTCACAGATATCAGAGACAGACTCACCTGTTATCCTTACTCCTGACATGCGGGGCGATCATATATCCTTCATGGTGCTCCATGATACGTCCTCTGAGGAAGAAGCTTTAGAAAAGGTCTTGGTCAGAGCTGAAAGACTCAGGCGCAAGGCACCACCACCGTTGTGTCTCGGGGAACACAGGAAAGAGGAGTCAGTCCACGACTGTGTTTTGTTGAAAGAAAACACAACGATACCCATGGGTCAAGAGGTAAGCATATTCAATCTCACAATACAAGGAATCACTCATCGTGTATTCCTGTCCATCACCAATAGGTACTAAGCCCCCTGACGGCTGGAATCCCTGTGAAGAAAGTTGACCTCCATATTTAGAGACAAACATGACGGAAATGAGCTGAAAGCAGCCTGGTTATCTTTATTTTTTGTTTCTGATTCGTAGTGAACAGCGCACGTACAAGTATCCCTATGACTATCATCCTTCATCTGTATTTCGTGACATGGAATCTGTGCATCATTTGTACGATACAGCAAATTTCCTGTTGAGTCTTGTAGTTCATATGCTAGACGAATGGCGCTCCGCGTCCATATACCCGCACTGTATGACATTGTCCTGTCTGGCCTAGATAATTGGATCTAACTTGAAGCATGACCTGGCGCAACCAGAAGATGCGGAGTTTGAATCCACTTACATAACTAATATTATACTTTGTAAGCATACAAATAGTTAGACCTGAGTGCTAAGCGCTAAGCAATCAATGAGCGAGGTTGGTGGGCGTAGAACAGGGTGGCCACAAAATCCCACGGGATAACAAAGCTTATCTCTATATAACACGTAGACACTGGATCTGAAGCTAACCGAATCAAGAGGCGTTTATGTAACACTGACAAGTTGAAATGGAGTTGACAACATTTGAAATCTTCGCAGGGCCTACAGGCAATTCAATACCACACTTTATTAATTGCTGAGCAGGATACTGAAGTCCATACAGATCCAAGCAAGCTTCAAGACAGGACAGACGTCTGTAGTTGATTAAATAACCAATTGATGATACCTAGAGAGAATGTGGGTGAAACAGAGGTCGTCTCTAGAAATACAAAACCTGAAGCATATGAGAAAATATTAAATGGAGTAGAACACAGGATGTATCATGAGATCAAGGGCTGTAATTTGGGAATCCGTAACCAATACCCTACGATGTACCATGCCGGGGACGCATTTGTACAAGAACTTCCTCTGCATGTGGGATACCAATGACGCGCCTCTGGGGTGGCAATGGCCACCAAGGTGCGGGAGCTCCGCCAACGGGAGTAATATCGAAGAGATGGAGATACAAGATCGCCGATACCTTCACCTCATAGATAGACAGATACTTGCCCTTGCACTGTTAATCCCATATAGAATGCATCAAAACATTTTCGCGATGAAGGAAAAAAGGCATACCACGTGTCTACCAGAACCTAAGGAAAACCAAGGTTTCCCCTCGGTTGGGAACTTGCCCTCTTGCTGGTCGCCACGAGCAAACCGGTCATATACGAACTTCTGGTTATCAAGGTAACTGTTTTCATCCGAATGGACAGCATCAACGTTGCCCATAAGGAATTCTCCCTTTCGGACGGGTATTGCCTTATCTCCATCCTTCAACTCGAAATCGCGAGTGGCGACACGCAAACCCATAATTTTCACCGTAAGCCTCATCGTCTCGATGATAGCAGATGTCAATAGCGCGAAGTGTGGCCCATCCAGATTGTTGGGATTTGCGTCTGCCAAGAAACCTTGCATGTCTCCAAAAACTTCTTTCATCGCTCCGTCAACCTCGCCACGTATGGCAGTAAGTGCAATAGGGTCACTAAGCAAGAATAAGAAAAGCCAGATCAATACGCCCTGCGTGTTGGCATGTAATCCCCATTGGAACGTGAGAAGGTGACAGCCTGCCTCATGCCGACAGACATCGTTCTGGAGGAATGCTTTCATAAATTTGGTGCCAATGAGGCCGTTATTCTCGGAAGCATTGGAGCCATCGATGTAGTCGAGAATCTGGGAGAGTATCCGCTTGCGTGCTTGCATGGAAGGCAAGAACCAGAATGGCTCCCCAGAGAGGCGCTTGGGCATGCTATTATCCAAAATATAAAAATCATCGAATATATCGGAGGGGAATCTGTCCCCGAAGAGGATGATGTTGAGTGCATCGAACAGCGGTAGTGCCAACGCCGGCATAAGTGATACTTGTGTCTCCTGCGATCGAGCATAATGCTGAATCCTGGCGTACATCATTTGCGCGAGGGGTCGCGTTACATCTCCCAGGGCACGTCTGGAAAAGGTTTGGTCGAGAAATGGGAAGACGTCTCGTTCAAGGTTAAATTTGGTGAGCTTTTCGTTGCGTCCAATGACAGCACGAAAGACTTGGTTATGCGTGAAATGTGGCACGGCAACGTCCGATGCATAGATGGCAAAGATCGCGGCCGGAGACGAAACAACAATAACGTGTCGACCTCCAAGTAGTAACCTAAATACCGGCCCATACCGTTTGCTATTGAAAGCGAGTTGTTTAGCAGCTGATCGGACTGTTAGAGGAAGGAAACTCACTGGCAACTGGCCAGAAATCTATGTGGGTCGGAGAGATAGCTTATAGTAGATCCAATCCAGGGCAAGAAACTCGGCACTCTGGGAGGATAAGAGGTGTCCCTTTTTGAACTGGAGAGCCACGATGAAGTGGCATAGATGATCACGGCTAAAGCAATCGCCAGGACTATGGCGAACATTGTGAAGTCAAAATGAACTCAGCTTCTAGAGAGTGCAATGAGGGGTTTATGAAGTGGAAAGGGTGGAGTGTCTTTGACGTCTGTTCTGTCCGATCTCTTGGTGTATTTGAGGAATGACTGTTAGGTACCGTGTGGTGAATTGTACACAGATGTCAAAAAGGCTTAGATCTGAATACCTGTCCTACAGCCCTGAATGGACTAGTATCAATCCCTCGGCAACAACAAAGGACTGGCGGCGTCATCTTAGGAAGACTCTGAAGGGATAAGTTTTGACAGCATGTATCAAGAAAAACCTACCCAATGAATTTCGGACTTGCGGCTACACATGGGCCGGGTAAGTGAATTGCCGCCCTTGGCCTAGTCTAAATAACGTTAGTTATTCATCTCTAATTTTATATATCTCGATCTCAAAAGTATTGGGAGGCATTAACATACCATGATGTGATTTATTTCTCCTGAGCAGAAGATCGGATCCCCCTTTGGAAGTACCGCATGCACAATCAGCAAGCAAGGCCCATCACATTGATTCAGGAACTTCACACCTGGCCCATCAGGAAAGCCATGCACTCACGACCACTCTGCATCGGATACTCACCGCGCACTCGCCGATGCGCCTATTCTGAAGCAAGAACGGAGTTTCATAATGTCTCAGCCCATGTTGTCGCCCAAGTCACGCATACGGTCTCTTCGATGACCAGGGTTCACCCCTCTACTTCATAACCACCAAAGAACACTTTTCCTGTTATGTATTCGTAGGATTTCTTTGTCTGCTCCGCGCCCTGTCTGCGGCATATTGGCATACCATTTTGTCAATGCATAATTCATCTACTTTTGGTCGAGCAAGGTTCCTTCTAGCTCGAAGTCGTGAGATAGCATGTACCTAAGTCTTGAACCAGATCAGATTCATGATAGGAGGTTAAAACTAAGGCGTGAGTCGGATGCATGTGTCAAGCGAATTGCGTGGGGAAGAAGTCAACTTGTCTCATAACAGCGAGCGATGCGATCAATGAATAGCCCTATTCCGCCTCGTGCAACTAGTTCAACGCAGGACATAGAACTATTATCGTGGTTCAGAGGCTGTTCCCATTCCAGGGCCATGTATTTTAAGTAAGGCGTGCAAATTTGGCTCTGCACTAGTGGCCCCAAAAGGGCTCTGACACCGACTTCGGTTTAAGGCCTACTTTTAGACTCGGACCCCTGACGTCTCAGCACGTCAGGTTTTTATTGCTATTATTCTGACCTTGTCATCCATCACAATTTCGGTTTCGCACCCTCATTGTAGGGAGAACCGATATGAGGTGTCCGCTTTTGCAGATTACTCTTGTTCCTAGATGATTCACAAATAAACTGAGATCCCATTGATAAGCTCTTTATAGATACTCGGTTATTATTCATTCAGACGGCCAACATTTCAGTCGGACAGTTGGAAATCCCTGCAGCGGTGTTGTATAGATACCAACGGTACGTTAATGGTCCGAACACCTTCAACTCTACATGCCTACAGTCATAGTCAATGAGAATTCGTGTTTCTTTGGGATCAGTGGAAACCCCTGCGACATCGCATCTGGCGATGATATTCCCCCCCAAGCCTGGTGTTTATGGTAGTTGGATCGAATGCCGGCCTTGGTCTCGAGGCCTCTGTTCACATTGCGTGCATGAAGCCCAAGTTATTACTCGTCACTTGTAGAGACTCTGACAAGTGTAAGCTGACGCGGCAAGGTAATTCAGTGAAGTTCGCCATTGACCTGGGCCAGTTATCTTGGAGCGGGCAGTACCATGACAAGGGAAGCCAGCAAGTGGAAGCGTGCTCGCTTGATCTGAGCAAGTTTGATGGTGTGCGCGCGGTCGCAGATCATATGGCGGTTAAAGAAGACAGGCAGCTAAACATCATTATCGCGAATGCTGGCGTACTCCTCCGGGATTATAGCAGTACCCCGGATGGCTGGGATTCGTCATTGGTCGGCCTTTTTCTGCAGTTGAACACGCCTCTCGTAAGTTATCTATAGTCTTTCAGTCAATTAGGTTGGTACAGTACTTCTGAGCATTCTACTCCTGCCGTTTCTTGTTAGGTCGTCGACGGTTGACTTGCCATCACGCATCGTTTTCGTGTCAAGTGTCGCGCACTACTTTACTAGTACATAAATACCTAAAGGATGCTGGCACCTGGGATCGCATTCTGGAAACAGTCAACAACGACAAATTTTCCAATGAGTAATTATTCGCTCTTTTTCTACGGGTAGTGCGAATGGACATTTCAGGGAGAGCCGCTATTGTGTGTTGAAATGTGAGTTTGTATGATGTATCATTAACGTGTGCATTAGATGATTTTGATTTACTGTCCAGTATTATATTTCTGTGTGAACTTGAAGCTCGTCTTCCGAAACCATCTCTTGTCGTGGTTTGTTCTGTCGGTCCTGGACTGTGTCGCACCGACATGTTCCATGACTCCCAAGCTAAATCCATATCCTTTTTTCACGATCAGCAGAGCAAGGCAGTCGCACTTTATTGCATGGAGCCATTGGCGGTGATGCCCGTGTGACACATGGTCAATATCTCTCTAGCTGTTGTACTACAAGGGAAAGTGAAGATGTGTTCACTCCTGAGGGACAGAGGTTGTCGAAGAAACTGTGGGTGAGACGCTTGCATTTATCGAGCTTCCCATTCCTGCATTCTGGCATAAAGGATAAAACTATTAGCCTTCTTTTTCAAATTGATGAGGAGGCCCCACAGAAAGTCGGACAGTATCTTTGTGACCACTGATTGGTACACTTACTCTTCGTGATCACTCATGTACGTATACTAGTGCATCTAAGGCTTATAGAATACACTTCATGTGCCTGAAGATTTTGCATAATCTCCAGCAATGCGCAGTACCAAATCTGCTGGTGAATGTATGGCCAACGATGGGTTGTTGGTTATGCATACTACTGTATCATGCAGCTTTCCAACATATCCAGTGGATTTATCGACTTAGGTAAACGTATGATCCAAGGACGTTTTGTTCAGATCTTTCTTTATATTTTGCTTGGGTCAAAACACAGGTGGCACCCGGATGCTGACCATTTTGGAACGTATATAGTATGGTCGTGGCATCGCTGACTGCTCAGGTTGTTGGTGTGATCGTCTGTCGCTGCGGTAGAATTCGTACCCAGATCTTGGTTCGTCTTGTCTGCAGTTTCCGTTTCATCTCATAGAACATAACAATAGATGCATCAAGCATATTCTTCAACAGAATGTGTGACAGAAACCCTTCCAGGGCTACATATACAATGGTCCAATTGACAGGATGCAACCAATCTGACCCACCAAGCTGCTCGTCCCAGACCAAATCCAAGAGACTCTGTGTTCACTGACATCATTTGATACCTAGTATTCTCTCCACCTTGTTTGTCTTCCAGGTTGACAAATCGTAATGGATCAAATGCCTCCGCCGGATTCTCATATACACTTCGTGGTCACGATGGCTCACCACCACCGTAGTTTCGCGACTCAACTCAGGTATTCGCTGGCTCTCGTCGGCTGTACACATACATGCCCAATGCTCTAGAAACACCTGTGCCTTTCTGAGTCCAGTACATCGCTGGTCGTATGCCCGATTCTTGTAGGTGTTACCTATCTCCATTATCTATGCTTAAAATGCAGCAAGCATGGAAACTGTGGACTATACTCACCCGGGGCCCTTCGCTACCGTTCCCGACAGGTGACTCAATGCTGGACCATCCAGTGCTCATTATCCCAACAATGAGTATCTCCTTCATACGACGAATACACAAAATAATCGGGGTAAGGGTCAAAAGCTTAGGTTCCACTATTGCAAAGAGTATTTCCAGGAAGCCCCGCTGTTGGGTTCCTTTTCCGCGAAACCAAAAATGAAAAGCATACAGAACTGATAGCCAGTCATCTTGCCTTCATGCTCATGGAAGGACTTCACTTTCTATGTTAAAGTGACCACACGCATGGAGACGGCGAATCAAGACATCTCCAAAAGCGGTCGCAGGCGTGAGTACGCCACCATGCCTCCCAAGGGGGGGGAAACCGTCTTTATCCAGAACAATAGCTAAAGCAGCCTCCGAAACGAGGACTGAAAGGACCAGTCAGTTAATATGTGGTGCCAACTCAACAAGCTACTCACTTGAAGTCAGAAGGTATAAAGGCTCGCCTTTACCTTTGAGAATGGTGCGTGCTGAGACTGTACGGCCATCGGAGTCCGGAGTAGAGGTCGTAATATTGGTAACACGAACGGACCCTGCCTCCAGTTGCCTAAACAAAGATATAGCTCATCCGTTAAAGAGTACGGTTAATCGACAAAGCTACCTACTCGTCGGTTGGACCTCTCCCGGGCTGTGGCATAAGCTTGCGTGCTATCCACCGGGCCTATCGGGATAGAAATTCAATGTTCGGAAATAAGAATGGACGAAAACAGTGCTAACGGGCGGAAAGAAAATAATTGCCAACGAAACTGAGATCAAGAACGTGAACGCTCGAAGTGCATGGAGCCTGCTGGGGAGGGCCAGGAACTCCTCGTACTTGAACGCAGTACCATAGGAATATCCTTGCGTGTCCACAGTTATGGACAGTTCAGGCGGAAATACCACCTTAGGATATCGTGTAGCAAGCTCAAACAGGCCCCAGCTACGTTGCACAACTTGGGTATTTGCAGACGAGTGAGTGGATAGCGTGCCTCGTATAGGGGGATCCAGAATAGGTAGAGTGTAAAACGCCCGACGACGCGGGCTGGATGTGCCTCGTACTAGGAAATAATGCGACACTTGAATATCATGCATGACACTGTACTTGACGGTAATTTACCTGGACTGAGCGCAAAGCCTACTACCGCTGCTTTCAATTTGTGCTTGGGGATATGCTCCAGAGCTGTAAGGAAGGTGGAAAAACTCCCACCAGACAACCCGAAGCTATCGAGTTCCCAAGCAGACGTTGACATGTCAATGCCGGTTGTGGGACCGGCAGATGCCTTTAGCGTTTTGTTTGCAACATATGTGATGAGGTCAGTGGGTACAGAGTCCAATCCTGCACAAGGCACGATCAAGGTGTTCGATTTGGCAGCGGCATGATCAAACCTGCAGAACGGAGCACACTTCGTATTGGCGGGCGGGAGGTATGAAATAGAAAATGCCACTTGCTTATGTATAATCTCCCGCACCCACGGAAACTCCCCTGAAATATCAACGTAGTGTCTCTTATGGCGAACACAAGCTTCCACGACGGGAGTACCCCACCGCCAAAATGGTCCAACCGCATTGATAATAACACGCGCTTCTTGGATGACCATCTCGACGTTATCCGGTTGTGTGACATCCACAATGAACGTCGCAACTTGAAAAACGGAATCGCCCAGCTCATCAGTAAGTGCTTTGAGCTTCTGTTGAGAACGCGCTGCAAGACCAAATGTGAACGTTGCGCGCTGCCGATGTGCAGCGAGATATCGTGAGATGAGGCGGCCAGTATAACCTGACCCATATTTGGCTGTGTCAAGCCTACATGTTCCGAAACTGGTAAATTTTCTTACCTGTTGCACCCAGGATGAGGATATCGAGCATGATGGAAGAGTGCACCGATGAATAGCTCGTAGGAGTCTAAGCTTTTCGACTCCCTCGAAGACTCCATATCTTATTATGTACATCATTAAAGGGTTCACCGTATCACGTCAAGTGAATGAATCGAACGATCCCTTATTAGTGGGAACCGAACAAGAACAGAAGGTAGCGTACATAAGTAGTGACCACTAACGGGCATTGTAATGCGTTTTCGACTATAGTATATCTTGCCAAACAATCGACTTTAGTACTCCCTCAAGGCTCACTCCTCACGTCCTTGGCTTTATGCTTTTGCTGAGAGTCCCAGCTCATGAGCGTCTAAGCGATGACTTACAGCATGTTTTACGTCGTGCGCGTGAATCGGACATGCCATGATGGATTTAGCAGAATCTTGTTTGCATTGATCCGAATACCTTCAAGGACTGGCCCGTCTGTGAGATAGTTGAGTGTCTACAGTTTTTTTCTGCAGTCATTTTTTCAGCGGGAGGGACTTGTAGCATACTTCGAGAGAAACGACCGAGAGTGTTGGTCATGTGACGATGGCGATCCCCGACTCATTATGATTGTCCACTAACTAGCCCGTTTCGGCGCATGGTTGGCAACTGATCCAGCATCCAGCTTGTGAGTTCAACTTATATGTTGATTTATGATACGTCGTAGTTGATTTGATTGTCTGTCTACTGGAAGAAGAAGAGCCCGACTCCAATGGATCTATTTGGAAAATGACGTAAGTGCCAAGCCATGGTGTAAGACACGTTTTTACCTGACTCAGTCTAACTTGAAATACACCCAGGCCCGCCATCTACGGTATCAGCCGTTGTGGCGACGTACGGGGTTTGAAATTTGGAGAGTGGTGCATCTTCTTTTTTTGAACTCCGTCAAACCACGATGGTTGGCACCGTGCATGATTGCAATCCGGTTCGGTTGGGTTGGCCCGGGAGTATTGTTGTGCATCATGATTACCTCCACTCAACGTCTAACCGCAATGGGCGTGCGAAATAGCTGAAACTTTGTTACTAGGTACATTTAGCGCTCTTGGAAATGTTGACGTTCCAAAAGGTTCAAAAGTGGATAACTGATACACCACTGACGTTTACTCATGCTTCTCCTCGTCGTTTCTAGGGTGCTTTTATTTGCCCTCGCTGTCCTCGGGCTCAAGTCACTGGTATGGAGGGCCGTCAGTTTTGCGGTCGTTGCGTGCTTGGTTATAGCGGATATACCTGGCAATCTACCTGGAAACGGGTATTGTGACTATGTCTGGGGGATCAGTGTGGGGGTCGTTGTGTTAGAAGCCATGCGTTACTTACTGCTGACACGACCGCTGGAGGAGTTTCGGCGTGAATCAGACAAAATCCCCGCATATCAGTTGCCATTTGTGCAACGATACTTCTGGCTCATAAACATCTCACACAGAGGAATCGGATGGACCTTCAAGGCGAGTACGAGCCATTTGACAGTGTTGTGCATTCCCTTACCCAACTTGGTCTTGGCATGACAGGATGATCGCCACATTCCTGTCGATCCACGCTATCACACCCGTGGAGCATTCATAGTCTCGCGGTTGCTTATGGCTCTCGCGTACTACTGCCTCTTCGACGTTGCACGTTTGTACACTCGTGCCAATCCCGTCTTTTCTACCGGAGCCTCTCTTGCTTCACAAGGCTATATTCTGCGATGCCTTAATATCATTGCATTCTCCTCCCATCCTTACGCACTTATCTATATTACACACTGCTTATGTGCTGTGATTGCGATAGCCATAAATCTTTACGAGCCACCGACTTGGCCGCATCCCTTTGGCCATTGGAAGGATGCATACACGATTCGGAGATTTTGGGGGTATGTTGATATTGAACACGTGATAATCGATAATTACTGATCCTGTTCACTAATTATTGTTCTACTAGACGTACATGGCACCAATTATGTCGATATGTGAGTATCAAGCTTCATCCCTATCCGTGGATGAGGAAATGCGATTGACTCTGCTCTGATACATCAGCTCCTCACTATCTTTGGTCCTCATCGACACAACCGTCGCCCATGGGATGAAAACCCCTCCGTAGACCCTTCAACCCGTGGCCCGAAAGAGCCATGGTCGAAGTCATATCTTAGACTCTGCATTGCCTTTGTGTGCTCTACCCTATTGCACGTCACTGGGGATGCTCCACTCCAGTTCAGGATATGGGAAAAGCCCTTACCTGCAGGGATACTTGCAACCGGGAAGGTGTATCACCCATTCGTGATCGGGGTTTCTGCACCCTTCTTTCTTTTCCAGCCTCTGGGAGTACTTGTAGAAGACGCTGTAATAGAAGTGGGTAAACGCATGGGCGTAAAGACAGGGACGAGGACAAAATTAATTGGGTATGTGTGGGTGTGGGTGTGGATGAGCATTTCCACGGTTTCCAGTTTGGATGGTTTAAAAGATGCCGTTCAAATTGCATCTCCTATGCCTGGGTGGGGAGGTGGCCCAACAATCATAGAATGTGTCGTTGGCAAGGTTCTTGGTGTTGACCTTCTATCATTGGTATCGTCATGGTTCGCCGGCTTGTGATGCTGTGGCTATCTGAGTAGTGCAGTGGTGACGGGAGTATTGAGGCACTGTACTTACAAGTACGCTAGAGTGATATTTGGAGATGTGTACCTCGATTACTGCAGGTTATTATCGGTCATCTACAGTCCCCTCCTATATAATCCTTCTCGAAGTACATTGCAAGAGTATAATCACTCTGCTTCCACTACAGTAGTGTATCAAAATAGATGCAACAGTGCATTTACAATCAGTGATATACATTTCATCGCTGGGATAGCCACGATGCTCCAGATTTGGATGCGAAGACGAAGGGGATCTGAACTTCTGAAGTAGCACCCGCAACCACTGCAGCAAACGCTGCTTGCCTGACAGGTCGAAATCTCATATATTTCACACCGAGTATAAGAGCTTCAGTCACAATAGATTAACATGCGTGGGCAAACCACCAATGATGAGAAAATCTATGGCCATTACACGATACCAACATACGTACTCAGCATCATCTATTGCGATACAGATGGAAGTACCGGATGAAGAAACGAACAAGATGGCAACGTAAATGGCAGGTCATATGGATGACACCATCCAGAACAAGCGCAACTAGTTTTGTCTCTTGCGGAACATGACCTTGGAAGAAGTGTTCGCTAGAATGACTGTACCGACGTATTGGCTCTTCGGGAGGGTAGCATTCTCCTCTAGCTTCACATCATATGACATAACGATATGCGCAAGCATGCTTTTCAACAGAATCGTGGCGAAAAACCTCCCAGGGCTACATATGCAACAGAGTATTGTATCAGTACAAGCCCAATTGATAGCATGTAACTCATGTGACCTACCAAGCTGCTCGTCCCAGACCAAATCCAAGAGACTCTGCGTTAACCGACACCATTTGATACCTAGTATTCCCTCCACCTTGCTTGTCTTCCAGGTTGACAAATCGTAATGGGTCAAATGCCTCCGGATTCTCATATACTTCGTAGTCGTGATGAACAGCGTGGCCAGGAACACAGACTATAGTACCCTTGGGGATGAGTGTGCCGTCCGTAAGGGTAACGTCCTTCATGGCTTTGCGCATAATTGGTACTAGTAATAATTGGTCCCGATGAAGAAAGATCTTTGAACAGTGGATACGTACCAATTGAAGTGCCATCGACACGTTGCGACTCTTTCAGAAAGCTGTCAATCCTCTGCATCTTGGAAATGGCCTCTTTCGTCCATCCATCCGTATGAACGACTGCTTCGACCTCTTCCCTAAGTAGCTCAGCATACTGTGGATTTGCTGCTAGGTGACAAAGGGCTTGGACGAAAATCTAATGAAAATGGCATCACGCCATGAAGCAGAGTAAACGCGGGGAGATCAACGCACGGTTGTAGAAGTCTGCACCATCATTCGTATCAATGTAGCAGTCAGAACATGTCATTCTCGGAGGACAGGCACCCACATGAACAGAAGTGAAGTTAAGGGTCAAGACACGCTGCGCGAGCTGTCTCACCGAAGTCTCCTTTCCTTCATCAATACACCATTGCAAAAAATCGTTCTACCGGATCCATGTAAGCTACCAAGATGTCAAGTAAGTCCGGAGATACCTACAGGCTTATCAGTCCATTCGCCGCTAATCCCATCCGCGCGTTTCCGGCGTTCCGAGATGATGGGGTCAAGGTATTTGGACATCGTCGATATTCTTCCGGGTAAATTGGTTACATATTTGGCCAATGCACTAGAAATTCGGTTCGATTGCAGTCCACAACATGACGGATGACAATAGAACCTACGGAATCGTGAACTTTGGAAGAAGCATCAAGAAAAATGCTTCCATGAAAATGTCGTTGACATATGCTATATTGAGCTTATTCCAACTGGGATCACGGCCTAATGACCGATGTAAAATAAGGTCACAAGCTGGATATACAGAGAGGTGAACGTACAAAGTGGAAGGCCGACAATGACCCGGTGACTCGTTCGACAAATAACCCTTTTCATAGCTGAAACTGCCGGGAGAGTCTTCCATTCTGTGGACCGAAGCTATTAGTGATCAATTAAAAATGTAAATACCGTAGCACAAGTACCATTGTCTTTCAGATCCAAGATTTCGCTGAATGACGCAACCAATTCATCTCTCATATCGGGGTACAAGCTGGCAAGGCTACGAGTAAGTTGTGACCGAATGACCGAAATATGATAAGGGTCATGGTGGATTTCTGGACCCAAAGTGTACACTGTATTCAAGCTCTATCTCGGTACCCCCAAAGTAGGAAGAACGTTAGAGTAGTTGAGACTCAGGAATACGACGTATGCCTACATCTAGCGTTGCTTCATGGAAAGACAAAACGTCTTCAGACGCTTTGACAACATCATCGGCATGATTACGATTCAGAACAACTATCCACGAAGTCAAAGTTGCGACCTTGAATGGACCGGTTTTGTACTGCCGTATTTGTGACCAATTTAGTTTGAGGTTTTCAGAAAGAAAACCATGACAGTCACCTTTGTATAACCTTCCCGCATTAGTGGGGAGCAATTGAAGCTGAATCTTATTCCAGACCAATACGTTCCCAATAGGTTTGTCGAGCCAACAGTTGGAATGTGATCGAGCTGTTTGCAGATAAGGAGTTAGTGGTCGCGAGAAAGACTCTAGATCCCACCTTCGGGGCCTTGGAAATCCTGAACATTGTAATCGCTACGAGAGCGACACAGACGCTAGCCAGAATGTAGACACCGTACGAGTCCTCCATGGTTCCACCAGCAATCAGTTGATTGGCGGTAAAGGACAGTAGCTCAGCCGGTAGACAGGAAGGTAATACGCGATGCTGAAGATGTATTTTGTTACGCAGGACGGTCCCACGGGTGGCGGAAATCGTCCTAACTATGTCAAACCGACGGAAGTAATCGCATCGGGCAGAACGATCTCCGGTTCGCTAGGCTTATTGTGGAATTATATAAATACGAGGGAACCGATGAATGTTGTGTACCAAATCCATGAGGCAGCAGCGGTTTGTTTATCAATGAGATAGGAAACTCGGTTTAGTGACCCGATCTGTCATATTATTTATGGCAAGTGGGCAAGCTGGATAAAACGGGCCACTTTACATACACTAACCCTCTTTGCTCGGGGTTCTAGTACCTGCTATCATTTGTACTGGGCTTATCCAAAGATAATCTGTAGTGATCAGCTTTAACTCCACTGCTGTACCCACCTGTTCTGGTGCCATTACGTACTAACAATGGTGACTGAGTTCCGAATAATGGCTCGCCTAAAACTCATCGTTCTCAAATGTCAACGGCAGGTCTCCCGTGGTTCCAAGCCCTATATCGACCTAACGTTTAACCCCGCTACGGCCAAACCGGCTTGAGGATTTTCACAATATCCAAATCGAAGAAGACTAATATACCGTTCATACTGACGAATTTTAGTATTTTCGTCATCCTGCCAAGGACATCACATTGTCTAAATGATAAAGAGATCAAACAAGTATACTACATACCCAGAGAGCATGGTGTTTTATTGGCGCAACCAGGGTGGTTTTCTGGGATCATGGTAGGTTGACTATTTGGTCGCTTGTAGACCTCCCGGGATTCTATCCGGGCTTGGTGTACAACATGTTGGTAGAGGGCGTAGTGTAGCAGACGACAGATGTGTATCTTTGATGTTTGATTCGTCTCAGGCTAAGCTGAAAAACTCAATTCAGACATATGTTACGTCATACAGTCTGCAAAGTAATGCTGGGCCTACTACCATCCGTTCAAGATTGTATGTACCTCCATCAGAAAAATTCATGGCTTGATGTCAATTCCATGAGTTGCGATTTAGCGTTATGACTGATACAGCCTTTCCGTATCAAAGCGCTGCGGGGCTAAGGCACTGATATCGTTGCCGTGCTTGGTTCCAAAAGTCAAAATTCACAATGTACTAGGTGGAGAAAGAGGATAGGAGAAGATCGGTTACAACGCATGATCGGAGATCAGGCCTTCAGGTACGTTCACAACGACTACACGGGGACCTGCATGTGCTGTTGCATCGTTGCCATCGCCGTTGCACTTCCGGTCACAGTGCCAGAACTGGTACCCACGACCAATCTCTCACAGATCGTACTCATCGGCAAGCAATAGCAGTGAATATATCGCCCGCCACACCCATCCAATAAAATTCTGAGCCCCTGTGCGGCAGATATATGTATGCTGGGTAGTAAGGTTTGATCCACATAGGCTAAAGGTAACTACTGCACGGGTTCGCTGTTCAAACATTCACAGCGGGACACTTGTGACGGAGTCATGCGTCAAACGGTCGGGTCTACTTGTTCGACTGCCAGCCTGGCTATCTGGCCATCTAAATATTTTTAATGGAGAAGGTTGCCACGATGTTGTGGATCAATGATCTGTAGGCGTAAGATATGCATTGGAGTGCATAGCAACTACATAGGCCGCTAGCGAGGTTTATATCACGTAGAATACATTTAGATGAAACTACCGTAGAGGCTGGATGAGCGTGAAGGACCAAAATATAATATTGCATTTGGTTATCTTGCTACAGCCTTAGGGGCCAATATTAGACGTATCATGTAAGCACCAAGTCTTCAATGACAACCCTTCGAAGGTGCTGACCACCTACGCCGGCTTAACACGATCCAAATCGATTGCACCAAAATGAGCCTCGGAAAACCATCCTATGCCTATGCCATGGCTAGCTTTCTTAGTAGCAGAACCTATCCTTGATCATACTACTGAAATCCATCAAGATATCTTATGCTCAGCTATTCGTCTAGGCATACTCCTGTATACATTCACTAAAATGAGTGTTACAGAAAATAACGGTCAAAGGTCTCAAGGGAACGCCATGGCTGGACGACCTTGACTTGGTCAAGCAAGGGTTCTGCCGACGGACTCGGTGGCATTTCGGGTCAACTAGTAAGTACAATTCCGTATATTATTTCTCTTTCTTGGAAAGTGGTGACATGCAAGCCTTGTCACTGTGGTTGTATGATGGTTCCTAGGATGATTCG
This sequence comes from Scleroderma citrinum, assembly GCA_029372045.1. Classification (NCBI taxonomy): domain Eukaryota; kingdom Fungi; phylum Basidiomycota; class Agaricomycetes; order Boletales; family Sclerodermataceae; genus Scleroderma; species Scleroderma citrinum. Next base: position 1,565,149 of record JARFMN010000010.1, read on the forward strand.
AGGTTAATCTCCATATCTGAGTTCCTAACCACTGCTTGAAAACTTGTTATTTGGTGGCGTTCTCCCGTGGTCAAAGTATAAATGGTGTCATATTCCCCCTCACTACATCTACTTTGTAGAGATACATCTAACACTCCATCCCTTTCGAATGTCAACGACTGCTCAGTTAAAGTACTCTCTTCCCCCTCCCGATGGTTCCAGGCCCTACACCGACGTGAAGTCCGGTATGACCACCGAGAAGCGGTCACAAAACTGGCTTGATGATATTCACGATGTCCAGATCAAAGACATTCGGGGGAAAGAGGACAAATACACCCTCGACACTGTCGGATTTCAGTATTATTGTCATCCTGCCAAGCACACCACATTTCTAAACGATAAAGAGATCAAAGAAGAATACTACCCCGAGAGCATGGAGCTCATCAAGAAACTTACTGGCGCAACCAAGGTAGTTGTCTTCGGCCACAGTGAGTTGAATATTTAACCACTTACAATAACCTATTTACGTATAACATCCTCCCAGTTGTCCGTCGCAGGCGTCCTGTCCTGGACAATGAACCGATGCAGTACCTTCAGCCTGCATCAAACGTCCATGTTGATCAAACTACCCCATTTGCTATTTCCATTGCCTACGCATGTTTGCCTGCCAGGGAAGCTTACACCCTCCTTCAGGGTCGCTTCCAAATCATTAACCTCTGGCGACCAATTTCGCACCCAGCCGTAGACTGGCCGCTGGCCCTCTGCGATTTTCGCAGTATAAATACAGAGAGGGATCTCATGCCAGTTACATTGTTGTTGCCTGACCGTGAGGGTGAGACCTACTGCATGAAATACGACCCTGGGCATCAGTGGATTTATAAAAGTGCCATGGACCCTGAAGATTTGGTCTTGTTCAAGTGGTTAGTTTTGGCATCAATGTATCTCAGCTCACACTGATCGGGTCTCAGCTTCGACTCTATTGAAGATGGTAGCGTTGCCAGGATGGCACCACGCACCGCTTTTGAGGACCCGAAGACGCCAGAAGGTGCTCCATTCCTAGAGTCTATTGAACTCAGGGCTCTTGTATTCTATGAGGAGGTTTGAGATATCGGGGTACGAATCAACCGCCTTTCCTTGACTGCTCCTATATAGAAAATACGCCGGCACAGGGTGATCACTACCACCGGAAATGCCAGGGTGTTGTAGGTTCTTGACTTTCGCGATTCTGTTATTTTTCATCTTTGATCCCCGTTGTTCTGTGTGTTTCTCCTGGTGTGGTTGTCGAGTCAATATTTTCTATGTACGATATCGCTGACGTTTACAGCCTTTCTTAGTACTTATACCTGTACAGTGTGTAGGTTATTGTTTACGGTGTGTATTCGATTAACTTGATATTGTCTGCCGCCAATTCCGCGTTTGGTTGCCAACCGTCTTTCTGTCACAAATATTCGCTTGGATGTTTGCCTTGTATGAGTGAGGTAACTGGTTTGTGAATGCGCGGTCTGAGATGCTACCAGACCTGTAATGACAGTGAATCAGATGGTGACCCCTATCGCGAGCATTTGTCGTGTCAAGTTCAATTGGTGTCTGTGTTTAGCAGAATTTCAAATTTCTGCACTCCTAGTGCCACCTCTGCAGGCTGCGTGTAGCAATGTAGCACGTAGAACATGTCCTAATCAACATGCTGCAGAGTAAAAAGGATTGGTATACTATACATTGAAATCATGAATCTGTCTGGTGATGATACATACGATCGATAGAGTAGAAAAACACGTGACAGACAAACGGAGGCTCACTTTTTCGGGTTTTAAGTTTTTAGCTTTGGGGGTCGAACCAACCACAAGTTATACGCACACACGAAAAAAGAAAAGGAGAGAAGGGAGAGACACAGATACTACACACCCTCCTCAAACACGTACAACCCGTCCAGTTCGCCACCTTCTACCAAACCCTTTACACGATGTACACCAAGCCCAGGCAGATCACCTTCGCCAATAGTACACATACTCACGTCGACGAGTCCCTGTGTCTGTGCCTGCGTGTGTATGGGCGTGCGCGAGAGGTGTTGCGGCTTGCCTATCTCGCCTTCACATGTGCCCCTGTGTGCTTTCACGGCGATGACATCCTTTTGCACCTCCACTACTTCCTCAGATGATGCACTTGCGCTCACAGCCGTAACTGATGATGGTGGAGACGTCGACAACGAGCGTGGCATACGCGCGTGTGCATGTATTCCCGATCGTGGCGTTTGCGCATGCGCGTGTATTCCTGATTGTGGTGTCTGTGGACCCAGACGCGGTGTTCCCGAACGAGGACATCGCGACGGTGACGGCGGCACCGGCAACGACACCCCTGCTGTTGTTCCCTCTATTCGCAGTCGCTTCTGCAGCCCGCGCTGATCATGTGCGGTGGTCGGTGCAGGGAGTTGTGTATCGAGCTCTTCTGAGGACCGTTTACGTTGCTTCGTCGTCGTTTCGCTTGGACTTATCGCGTCTGTGCTTGCATCGATATGTACCGGGTTGACTTTAGTCTTGGGAGAGTTGGCCGCGTTGACACTTATGTCGTCTGCAGTCGTGCGAGCCCGTTTTGGCGGAGTGCCTACACGCATCACACCGTCACGTGTGTTGCTGGGAGGAGGGTCGCGGCGGCTACGGGTATCGGCATCAGCATCGGCGTCAGCATCGAGATCGCCAGAGGAGCGTTTGCGCGGGGTGATCGCGTCGTTTAGGGTGTGATGTGCATCCGCGTGAGAGTGAGTGACAATGTGAGAACGAGTCATTTCTTCTTCCCCTTCGCCCTCTTCACTCTCTTCTTCTTCTTCCTCTTCATAAAGCTCCTCTTCCTCTTCCTCCTCCTCCTCTTGCTCGCCTTCTTCCTCCTCTTCTTCCTCCGTGTGCAGAACGACGCGTACTTCTTCAAGTGTAATCTGTGGTGGGTGGTGCGTTTGGGTTTGGGTTGGTATCACCCGGACAGGCTGTGAAGGTACCGTCGTCGTCTGATGTGTCAATTGTGCGCGTGTGTCTGGTGGTGGTTGGGGCTGCACCGGGACCTGCTGTATTGGTTGGGTGGTCGCCGTCGCAGTCACACTTCCAGTCCCAGCACGTACCATCGCCCTCTCACAGATCGTACATTGGCAGTAAAATAATGGTGCACACGCCTCTCGCCATACCTATCCGCGCGCTCATCAGTCGAACGAAGGGAAGGAGGGAGGACGACGTACCGATTTAAACGCTTCGAGGCTGAACTGGGCCATATGTGCAATGGTCACTGGAATGTACGGAATAGGATGGATAAGGCGTGTTTTATTTTTCTGCTCGAACATCTCCTTTGGTTCGCTTTCTTCCCCACGCTTACTCTTATTGATATTGTCGCCCCCGCCGGCACTCGCGCGGACAGGTGGCGGCGACGGAGTCGTTTGCAGAGTTGTGGTTGATAGAACGGGACTGGTGGTGTGAGAAGTATCGCTGCTACTTGCGTCTTCTTCGCGGTCCCGTTGGTGATCGGTACGGACATGGGCACGAGTCCAGTTGAATCCGTCGAACCACACGCCGGGATCCCTTAAACCGTCCAATACATCTGCCAGATCCATCCTTGCAATGCGTCTTGCTGCGTGGGCGTCTGCATCCACATGGGCGTGCATGTCGATATGCGGATCGATATCTGCACCGGCTTCGACGACGATCCTGCGGACAAGGTTGATCATGGCGGGCAAGAGGATTAGCTGGAGCTGTTTCTGGTATGCGCGGTGAGCTTGTTCGCAGAGGGTGAATGAGGGAGGTGCGTGAGTGCGGACTGTGGATAGGCGGGGGTGGGTGTCTGGGTCGCTGAGAAGTTCCTCGTCTGCGTCTTGTGCATCCCGTGGAATTGTCCACGGACACGGATGAACGGCACGTACACGCATGACTCTCCGAATGGCTGGTTGGGCATCATCAGCATCGGTATCATCGGGCTCGCTCTCAGTATCTGCGCCTGTATCCCTTACGCCGCCGCCTGCGGGCCATGCGTAACCGTACCACTGATCGGCAGGAGTACACCAGTGTCCGTCGAGGATACGAGCGCGTGCCCAGTCTAAGATGGCGAGGTCGCGTACGGTCGAGGATGTTTCTGAGAGAGAGAGAAGTTCGGGGTCGTCTTCTTCCTCTTCTTCCTCTTCCTCGTCTTCGTCCACTTCTTCGTCGGCGTCGTCTGGGTCGTCTTGGACGTGATCAAGGCGCTGGCGCTCGTCGACACGGTTATCCGGCGAGCATTGGGATGAACGAGGGGGGGATCGCGTCATCGGGAAGGAAGTGTCAGCAGTTCCTGACCATCTGGAAGCAGCGACAGCCTGTTCCATGATCTCTGACATCTTTGTATAGGACCTCAGCCAGAACTTTTCGCGTGCAATGGTGATGACTTCTGCGATGGATCCTTCGCCTAAGTCTATGAATGCATCTACGGTTTGGTGTGTTTCCCAGTCTGGGGAAGCGTATTTGGCTGGGGGGTAGCGGGATTGTGTAGAAAGGGCGGAGGAGGGAGGGACGAAACGCGGACCACCGACTGCTTCGCGGTCGCGTGAGCTTGTGGATATGCGCTGCCATAGGTATTCGTTTCGGCATGATCGACATGTCGTGTCTATTCCCGGCCAAGTATCGTCGTCTTCGTTTTCAGCACAGCATACCATAAGGGCTGGATTGAAGGGGAGATGGTTCTGGGGCGGGGCGTGTGGATAGCCTGTGAACATGAGCGTATTGGCGTGTATGTCCAGGGGGGGGTCGCATTCGGTGGGAGGGGCCTCACGCAAGCAGAGGCCGCAGAACATGGATTTGCGATGGTCCCTGCAGAGGGTGACAGATCCGAGGATGGGGACGGGGAGAGAGCGTTTTGCGGTAGCGAGGCCAGCGGAGGAGTAGGGGGCGTTGACGCGACAGACGATGCAGCTTCGAGAAGTCATCTGGCGGAAGTGGCGGTACGGCGAGATGCGGACGTGCTGGGTTGTGGTCGTGGCGGTTCCTGGGGTGGGGGGAGCGCGCACGAAGGCACAGTGAGTGAGGGTGTCGTGTGGATCGATGGTTGCGCAAGCCTTGGACCAAAAGAGATGGGTCTCGACTGGGCATGGATGAGATGATGTGGAGAGAAAAGGGGAAAGGACATACGAGCAGCGGCCCAGACGGGGGACACCTGCATGAGCCTCCCTAAGTCGAGGGCATCGCGCAGGGTTGTGTAGACGATGCGGGAATGCCAGAGTTCGGGGGTGTCCCATGAAAGAGGACAGTAGTTTGATAGCTGCACATCGAGGAGTAGGAGTGTGGCGACGTATCTGCGCCTGTGAGTCGAATGGAGACATCAGCTGTTTGGTGACACACCGAATGATTTCTGGTGGTAGGTTGTTCCAGGATCTGTGAGTTCTCTTTCCCTTGTAATTCGATGTCTCCGGTGTCATTATTTATCAACTGCACGAGTCGGTGTCTGATTTTCTTTCATCGGAGAGGAGTCACAGATGTTCCCACGCACAGACCCGACGTGCTGACTCAGCCCATCTCAAAAATGCTCCTCGCCGCGTCGCCGCCCCATGGACCCGCCAGATCACCGCCGCGTCAAGCGATTCAAGGTTCAGTTTTGTCGTTTCTCCGCAGCCACGTGTTCTCATTTGTGTCCAGTACCAGTCGTACGCCGACTCAATCAGGGAGGCGCATCTGCCCTCGGCCCTCGATTCGGCCCCGGTCGATGACGGATCATCCCACTTCTACGCGTCCCTCCAGCAATGGCGTCAGCTCAGCCTGTCCCCTGCATTCGTCCTCTTTGCAAACAGGGCCGACCCCCTGTCCGCATCGATGCCCCTTCTTCTCCACAACTGGACGGACATCGTCGACCTATGGCAACTCGCCCTTGACTCGGCCGACGACGAAGCACTCCGTCCCCTTCTCGAGTACGTATCGCTTGGCGTCCCGTGTCTCCGCTCACGCGTCGCAGTCTGCTCCAGAAACTGGCACACGACCTCCGCACGACCCTCTCACCCGTCTATGCAAGTCTCCTGCAATCTCTCCTCAACTTCCTGCCCCGTCCCATCGCCGCACCTGCACTCACGTCCCTGCTGGCCACCCTCTCCGCACTATTCAGGTATCTTCTTATTCCTTCCATACACTTAGATCTCTTGCAGCAGACATGGTCCTCTTTCCATTCGACCCTTCCTGACTGCAGTGCAGAGGTGCAGCGCGCCGCTGCAGAGGTATGGGCCTCCGTGCTCCGTCGTCTCAAGTCATCTGCACGCGAAAAAGCCGTTTTGCTCATGGCAATGAATCTAACAGGCGTCGAAGACGCCACCACATGGATGCTCATCTTTGCATGCAAGGTACACCTCCCTTCACATTTAATGATCGCATTGTTCACGGTGTGCAGTCGATCGCACAATCACTCCATACCACATCCGCATCGCTGGTCGCTCCTCTCATCGACGATTATCTGGCCAGCGACAGTCCAGACCCACTCTATACCCTCCTTAGACGGACGCTGACATCCTTGACACATCACTGCAATGGCCCAGAGGGATTTTCTACCGTGGCAGAGGCAATCACGTCTCGGTTTGGTTCGACTGTCACACGATCACCTCAAGATATCGAGCGTATCCGGCGTATGCTACTTCTTGTTTCCGTCATATGCAGTGTCCGTCGAGGCTCTCGTCTGTCAGGTACGTCCTCTCCTAGCATGGCACTTGTCGATGCGACCCAATTCGTACAGGCCCCCAGTTGTCCCAGCTAGCATCCACACTCGAATCCATACCCATACTCCCGTCCATCGAACCCGCACTACTGACATTCTCCAGCTCACTCCTCATAGCAGGAGACACACCCCTCGCTACAGGCCCTGGACGCACGTTCATCCTTCGCGCCCTTGACGTGGCACCAATGTTCGGTGTATCGTTGATCGGTGTACTTGCAGATCTTGGGTGGACAGGGTGGACAAGTATTGCTCAGCCTGCACTCCTCAGAGCAACATCGACCCTGCTCGACCATGCCCCGAAGCAGACACTTCACCTTCTTGCTAGACTCGTACGTATGGACAGACTTGCCCGGGGATCACGTGGGGTGGACGTGGTGTGGAGGCGCGTGGTAAGCGAGTGGGTATCAGTGCAGCTCACGGTCTGGCATCGCCATTTGGAGGGGTCAGATTTGGAAGCCAAGGTGGAGCAATTACATGGTCTCTTGGCGTTGTCGATACATGTCGAACGTATGCATGCCTTGTTGATCGACATCGTGGACCGTGTCATTGAAGGAGAACGATCATCGGAACGAGTCGAAGAATGGCGATCGTCTTATGCAAATCATGCATGGGTGCTAGGTGCTTGCATGCGTGCACTTCCTGCACACCTGGTGCGGTCCGGGGATGACCAGGTCAAGCTTGACGAACATCTGGTACGGTGGACAAAAGCCATTGTCGAACGGTGGTCATGGTCGGAGAATGCTCTCAGTGGACTCGCGGTGCTTTTACAACCGAGGTAAGTCAAACCACCGCTAGGATCTTCTACTTATTTACTTCGTACTAGTGCTCCAAGTCAGAATCATCGGGTTCCCTTTACAGAACTATACCCCTTTCTGCAGTCTGCAGTCCTCTCTCATTCTCGTGTACTACGACTCTCTGCACTGCAGATTCTATCTTCACGTCTTGTCAGTTCTTCAACGGGCGAACAGGATGTGCTGCGGCGGTGTCTACAGGGCGAGGAAGTGTCGCTGGATATGAGTGGTGCCCGGGATCGGGTTTTGCGGATTGGAAGGGTCGGAGTGGCCGTAAGAGATAGCGAGCCCGCAGCAGCAGATTTATGTGGACGTTGGTTGATAGGTAAGAACACCATTTCTTCGGGGAATAGTATGTTCACCAACCCCCCCCCCCTCCCAGCACAACTCAAAGTAAACTTGCGTCCTCTGTGGTCACCAGCCGCAGAGGCCTTATCGGCTCTCGCAAAGCGTCTCGGCGATCCGATTTGGATGTTGATGCTTGAGGAACTGCGATATGTCGCGTCGACACAGGACAAAGACCTAGTGCTTCTCCCTCCGTGGTTGAAGGAGAAAGAGGGACCAGTTCGAGATCAGGATACTTGGGAAGACGAACGGTCCTGGAGAGATGGCGCTGCACATAAAGTCCGCCAGGTTGTCGATGAATGGATGGATGATGCGCTCGAGCGCAACGCTATCATTCTCGTGAGTTCCCCCCCCTGTCCATATTGCGCTCATTGCAAACAATTTTACAGGAGCAAAAGCCATTGGACAGGTTTGATCCCTCATCGTACGAGATCCAACTGTTGGGTGCTCTCGGACAGTGTGCCTCCTTAGCCGAGAAACACAATCGCGAGATCGTACCGCTCTTTCTGACTCTGGCTGATGCTTCGTCTCATGACTCAATGTTACTTCCTCGTGCTATGCCCTATCCCATTCCACTGGCACGGCCTCAGCTTGCCACATGGTTAACACTTTTCGCTAAATTTGTTAACCCCCGCGCACTCTATGCTTCCGATACGCTTCTTTCCATATTCTGCGGTCTCCTTGCCCATCCAGATCGGTCCTTGCAGAGTGCAGCGCTCCGCTGTGTACTCACGTACAAATCCCCAGAACTCATACGCTACGAAGATGGCTTGTGGCGTCTGCTGGATAGTACGTTGTGGCGAGACGAACTTACCTCGATTGATTTTGCGACTGTCGAGCCGGATGTAGCAGATGTGGTGGTGAGGTTGTTGTATGGCGTGTTGAGGGAGCGCAAAGGGCGGTCCAGAGGTGGGGATGGGAGACGTGCTGCCGTTTTGGGTGCGCTTGGGGCGTGTAGACCTCAAGAACTTGCGTTGCTGGTCGATTTAATGCTCGCGCCTCTTGGACGGGATAGTCGTACTTGGACCACGGGTGATGTTTTCCGCATCGAGGTGGTTCACGTAGGAGTGAAACAGCAAATTGGGTTTTTGAATATGCTTGGAGATGTGTTGAAGACTTTGGGATCGAAGATGATGGAGTGCTGGCCGGCGTTGGTGGGGGTGACCCTGTCGATGGTTGCTACTGCACAGGTGCGGTCGACGACGAAGATTGAGATGGGGACGGCGGTATCTGATGATGGTCAGGTGGAGGCGGAACATGATGTGATCGATGGTGCGGAAGAACAAGAGGAAAACGATGACGATGGTGCAGAGGTGGATGTGGAAGATTCAAACGGGACCACCGCAGCAAGGTCGGTGCGGCCAATTCGTCAACTTGGTCTACGGAGACTGGCAGATTTCTTCCGTGCACCGATCGTGTTCGATTTTACACCGTTCTTACCAGCTACGTTCGACGCGATCATCGCGCCTCGGCTTGCTGTTCTAGACCAAGAAAACACTCAGGCGCCGTCTGCATTGCTGGAGATTTTTGCTTTGTGGACTACACGACCAGAGTACGTGCATTACCTCGTGCGGTTCGATTCTCGTGTGTTACGCAAGGTTTTGGACTGCATCGTCGCTCCTAATGTCAAGCCTGCTGTTGTTAATCTGGTACTGGACATGGTCGAGCGGCTGCTCGCACTCGGTGCTGAAGATGCAACAGTTTCAGAGACGCTTGTTGTGCCCCATCTCACGATGTTGCTTCACCATCTCACGGTCCTTGTCGAGCGTACTCAGGGCGACCAAGTGCTCGCGACTCCCCTTGCTCAGAGACAAATCGGATTGCTTGCCCAGGTGGCGCATTACGTTGTAGACGGTGCACAGGCAGAGACACTTGTTAATTTACTGGCGCCCCTATTGCGCAAACCGTTACGTGTCGTGCCGGAGCGTACCAAGGTGGATATGTTGCGCGTCCTCGGGACGTTATTCCCTCTCATACCGGGACTAGCAGATTCCTCTTCGGCAGGATTCACGAAACTCTACGAGGTGCTTTCTCGTCTGTATCTCACTTTCCGGACCAACATCGCGCGCACAGCAATTTCTACTGCCTTCAACCGGCTTGCCGCTACCAATGCTGACCTGTTGCTCGTCTCACCGCTTCTGGACTCGTTGAATGCGTGCTCGACGAAACGTATCAACGAGCCCGATTTTGATCGTCGACTTGCAGCATTCGCGACAATTAATGACCAACAATACGAGACCTTGACACGTCGTGATTGGCTGCCTGTGTTGTACAATGTATTGCACTTCGTGCAGGATCCTGAAGAACTCGCCATCCGCAGTAATGCGGCCTTTACTTTACGCCGTTTTATCGGTGTCGTTGTGGATGCGTCTATCCTGGACGCTCAAGTGCTTCTGTTACGAGTTGTGTTGCCTGCTCTCAAGGGCGCACTACGTGCTAAGAGTGAGCTCGTACGTGCCGAGGTGCTGGGTGTGCTCGCGCATGCAGTCTCTCAATGTACGAGTATCCCGTCGTTGCAAGAAATGACTCCCCTTTTAGCCGGCGGAGACGAAGAAGCCAGTTTCTTCACCAACATCTACCATATCCAAACCCATCGCCGGACGCGTGCACTCCGTCGCTTAGGCGAACATTGTGACTCGGGTGTTTTGAGCAGTCGAACGTTGATAGACGTGTTCGTGCCTGCAGTTGAATACTACGTTGCGCCTACGACCACTTTCGATCATTTGCTCGTTGCGGAAGCGATTAGTGCTCTCGGTCATATCGCGAGAAGACTCCGGTGGTCTGCATATTATTCTCTCGTGCACAAATACCTACGGGGCTCCAAGGACAAGGATGACACTGTCCGGGTACATGTTCGCGCTCTGGTTTCGATTCTAGAGAACTTCCACTTCTCCATGGATGATTCTTTGCAGCAAACAGAATCGGCTGAAGATGTGGAAGTAGAAGGAGAGGACTTGGCAGAGCAGCCTATTACTCCGCGCGAACGCGAGCAAGAACATGACGTCAAAAAGGTCTCCGACGCTGTTAATATGCGTCTTCTCCCTGCTCTCCTCGATTATCTTTCAAATCGGGATGAAAACGAAGACAGCCTCCGTATTCCCATCGCCCTCGGTATTGTCAAAATTGCGATGCATCTCCCAGCAGGTCCGAAAGAGACGCAAATCACTAGACTGCTCACGGTGCTGAGTCAAGCGTTGCGGAGTCGCTCCCAGGATACGAGAGACTTGGTGCGTGAGACGATGTGCCGAATCATTGCTACATTGGGTCCTTCGTATCTTCCGTATGCCGTGCGTGAATTACGGGCGGCACTTCTGCGTGGGCCGCAACTGCATGTCCTTGCCTACGTGGTCCACGCGATTATGACTTACGTGACGGCACCTGAACGGAAAGAGGGCGCATTCACGGATTTTGATGCCTGCGTGGACGACATTACCCACGTCGCCTCTGAAGTTATCTTTGGTGAATCTGGCAAGGACGTTCAGAGTGAGGACTTCAAAACGAAGATGCGAGAAGTTAAGGCGAGTGCGTCGAAAGGTTTGGACTCGTTTGCGCTTGCGGCCAAATATCTGTCTCCTGGTTGCATCAGCGCATTGCTGCGTCCCCTTCGTTCTGTTATGGAGGTGACTACCTCTGCAAAGCCGATGCAACAGGTGGATGAAGTCCTCCGTCGGATTGCTGGAGGCCTGAACTCCAATGCGCGCCTAGATCCCCCGGAACTCCTGGTGTTGTGTCATACATTGATCAGCCAGAATGCCAAGTTCTTGCGAGAGGCGCCTCCGAAATCCAAACCGAAGGGCACGGCCAAGAAAGACGACGCTATTGTACAAGTGAAACGCAAGAACGTTACTCAGGAGGACCAATATGCGCATAATTCCCATCGGTACGTTCGCTGACACTTTGGATCCGTGTCGCACCCGGCTCACAGTTGACCTAGTTTCGTTGTGTTCGGTCTCGAACTATTCAATACTGCTTTCCGCCGATCGCGATTCGATCTACACGATAACCAAATATTGGCTCGACTGGAGCCCTTTGTGGTCTTGATTGGGAATACGCTCTATGCGGAATCCGAGGCCGTCCTCATCGCAGCTTTGAAGGCGGCTCCTGCCATTCTTCGATGCCCAGTGAAGTCTGCGTCATCCTCAGCACCTCTGATCTCCAAACAAATTCTGGCCATCATTCGTTCCGTGGGATCCGCGGAGTCGGAGGTAGCACAGACAGCGTTCAAATCCTTGGCCACAATTCTGCGCGAATGTCCGACGTCCAACATAAAAGAGAACGACTTACTGTTCTTACTCGAGCTCTTGGCTCCCGATCTTGAAGATCCAAGTCGACAGGGCAGTGCCTTCACGCTACTACGTGCCATCGTGTCTCGTAAACTCGTGGTGCCTGAACTGTATGATCTGATGACCACAGTTTCGTCGATCCTGATCACCTCGCAGTCGGCACATACGCGCGAGTCGGCCCGCTCTCTTTTACTTCAGTTCCTATTGGACTACCCTCAAGGCTCAGCTCGCTTACAAACTACTCTGACCTTCTTTGCACGCAATCTATCGTTCGAACACGCTTCTGGACGGCTCAGCGTAATGGAACTGCTTCATGCTGTCATAACCAAATTTGATACAAACTTACTCGCGAAACACTCGGAAATGCTGTTTGTCGCACTTGTTTTGGCCATTGCTAATGACGATCAGAAGGCATGTCGGGAAGCTGCAGCCAACGTGGTGCAGGCGCTTGTGAAACGCCTGGCAGATGAACAGCAAAACGCCGTCGTCGGGCACTTACATGCTTGGGCTGTACAGACGGAGAAGATACGGCTGAGGGGTGTCGCCGTTCAAGTCTATGGTCTCTTCATCGAAGCCTTGCAACGTGGTGCTGCACCGCACGTTGACACGATTCTTGCGGACACACAGGCTGTCGCAGAGGCTGCTTGCACCGTTTTCGTGGACGATGAAGTCGAAGACATGGAGAATCCCTTGGATTGGCAAGCCGCTTACCATGCACTGCAGACGCTTGTCAAGGCGCTGCATATATATCCCGAATTGACAACGGACTATTCGAAGATGAAGTGGACGCACGTGTTTGCACTACTCCTGTTTCCTCACGCGTGGGTCCGTAGCGCGGCGTGTCGATTGCTGGGATCGTTGTTCGCAGCTCAATCATCTGTGCCCGCTGCAGACGGCAATCCGCTTACATATGCGACTATGCATGGCATTGCGGACAAGCTTTGTACGATGCTCAAGAGCCCAAACCTGGAAGCACCCGTGGCATTACAGATAGTCAAGAATCTATTCTTCGTGGGCAAATGGTTCATTGCACATCCTCAGGAATCCCACACGACTCGAACATCCGATGATGAGGATGGATCTGAGGGTAATGATAACGAGGCTGAGTTGGAAGATCGGGATGGCCAAGGCGGTGATCCACTTCCGTGGCTCTTCTCGAAGCTCTCGTTCCAGGCCCGATCTGCTCATATAGCGCGTCGTAATACAGCTACCGCAAGGGTAGGTTTTTTTTGGTTTGTTGTAGTGCGGGTGTACTGATGTAGCCTGAAGCAGGCGACCTGGTCGCTTGGTCCGTTGTCCGTCTTCCGATTCTTCGCGGCAATGGTCTCGCATATGGACGGCCAGCAACTTGGACAGTTTCTCCCCCACATTTTGACCCCTGTATACCGCGTCATAGAAGAGGACATGATTCGCGACACTGCCATAGGTGTGTTGGTTATTGCGAGTTGTCGAATTCTGATGCAATTTCGGCTAATGATGACAGATGAGCTCAAAACGACAGCGACGGAGTTGGTCGATTTAGTGCAAGCTAAAGTGGGCACAACGAATTTCGCAACAGCCTACAACCGGATTAGGCAAAGTGCCCTCAACGTTCGGCAGGAAAGGCGTGTTGCGCGTGTTACACGGGTCAGAACCGTGCCCCCCTAATACTCTCGACTCCATCAACTGATTTTTTGACAGGCTATTACCAACCCTGAAGCAGCCGCAAAGCGCAAGATTGCACGGAATGCTACGAAGAAGGAGAGCAGGAAGAGGAAGAACCGCGCGTTCGCGTAAGTGTTTCCGATCATACGATATGAAAAGATGACTAACCTTAATGACCAGAGATAGCCGGGGCCGACTCAAACGTCGAAGAGAAGAGTAAAAAATTGGGAGATGCTGCTGGCATTCTTCCATCTTGACGTGATGTCAAACGGGCTTGGCTTCCACTCATCATTTACTTATTGTATATCTCTCCGGCCTTGTACATAACAAGTGACATATTAATAGGGTCTGTACACTTCCGAGACGTCTGCGCCTCGGTATGATCGACTGGCAATCGAGGGCGTGTGTGCATCCTGCTGGCTGGTGTTTGCAGCGTGTTTGACCTTCTGAGAAACGAAGCACGGAAGGAACGGTGAAAGAGACGAGTCCATTTTCAGGCGCTGATGGTCAACACCCAGCTAGTTACGATACTACTACCACTGGCAAGTGCGATAAAATGAGCGAACCCAATACAGTGCGGATCTAAAGACAAAAGGTAGTAATATATGGCGCCAAAAAAAGTAAGAACTCTAGCTCCAAAATCTCGCTGGTTGCAGGGACGGACGAAGGTGAATGTGCAATGGCTTTGAACTTTATCCTGCGCAGTGTTTGGCAAATATATGGACCCGCGTAGGTCTGACCCTGACAGAGACATAGTCAGGTGATGAACCGAGTATGCAATCAGGGTAGATCTTTGGGCTCATACACAGTCCAGCGGGCGCTGTCTCGAGTGTATGCTGGAGGGGGAGGTTCAAGATCGAATGAACGGGGTGTTGCGGGAGAAGATGGTGTGGATTCATCCTTGGTCGAGTGGTAGGAAGGTGATGTTGGAGAAAGCAAGGGAGGAGGAATGTATTTGGCGGGGTGAGCCAGTTCTACCTTTTGGATAGGATCGGGGTCCGCAAAGTCCCAGCTTTCATCGTCATGCTGACGGTTGCTGTTGTTGACGAGACGCAGCGATTTCCGCTCTGATGGTTTGAGGATGAGCACTCAATGAGATGGAAATGGCAAGAGGTGGTGAGACTTACTGAATCCGAATCTGGACGAGGCTTCAGACGCAAACGAGGGTCTGAAGCGGGCTGTTACGGAGGAGAACCGTCGTGACTGGGGAGTGTCTGTGGAGTGGTCTTGGGGCTGACGACGCAAACGGAGGACGAGCCAAGTGATGAGTGCGAACATGCAGACGCCGACGATACCGACTGTGAGTGCTACGGCAACAGCATCGTCCTTGTCTGGTGGAGCGAAGCTGGGTGCCGCTGTTGGGGTGGATGTGCCAGCGTCAGGAGATGGACCGACGTAGTCTCCGTTGTAGGACATGCTGAGCCCGCGAGTGCACGACAGCCAATGGTCAGCGTCGTAGAGCAGGACAGAGAGAGGTGAAAGAGCAACACAAAGGAGTGTGGTACAGAAGATGTATACCAAGGTTTAGCATCTGGGAAGCACGACGAGTAAGTAAGCCAGTGTGCTGCAGCGAGGCGAATGTGACACATACACAAGAACTCGCTGGATTAGGAAGGTGCAGTATCACAAAAGCTGGCTCGTCGGACGAAAGAAAGTCAACGAGGATAAAATACAAGACACTCAGGAAGACACTCGACGCTTGTCTGCCCATCGCTCCATCTCCATTGCGGTTAGCGTGTCTCGCGTAACCGATACATACCATATTCACGTGATGCTCTTATGACTTAGATCCATCACTTTCAAAATGGATTCATGGAGGAGAGACGGGATCTTTGAAGATTGGCAGAATTCTATGCAGGCAGCTCACACAGTCCTCCTATCCAGCAGCACAAAACTACGATTACGATTTCTACAGGAAGAGTTGACATGGCTCATCAACGAAAGAGGTCAGTAGCATATCCGATTTCGAGTCGCTTATTCACCATCCGAGTCACACTAGCACTCAGTCTGAGCCAGACACTGGACGTATTCAAACTTTTAACCCAAACGTATCCTCGATATGTCGATACAGCATCTCGGGGCGCCGTAGAGGTTCTGGGAATGCGATTGATCGAACAGGATGAATCTCTCGGCGCTGATGCCAAGCTTGGCATTATGGAACAGGTAGTAGGCTGGCTTGCACACGAGATATCCAAGATATCAAAACCGGGCTCTTTTAGGTTTGCAGAGAATCCCTCCCTTTGCTCGAAAGCCCTGCTAAAGATCCCCGAGCTCGTATGCTCCAGCAGATATCTTTGTCTTGTTGAGCTGGACCTGTGGACTTTATACTGCCTGCTCAAAATCCCAACCATCCGATTCATGGCGCAAACTCATCAGCATCATGGCTGCGTTACTTGACTTCCAGCTCCATCCATCCACACACACCAAGCCAGCGATGCAAAAGGGTGCGCTTATTCGCACTCGTAGGGCTCTTCGTTCCGCACCTGAACACCTTCCGGTGTTTATGGCGACACTTGTTGCCCAAGCCAAGTCGAGTCAGACACCGCTTGTGCACATTCCCCTTCTTGGTACAGCCGTAGATGTGATCCTTAGATTGAAAAATGTAAAGGACGAATCCTTGAAACAGATATCGCCCTCCATCCAGGTAAAGTGAAACGGTCCTCCTTTCCCAATGGCCCCCACTGACTTCCTTCAGGAAGACATAGTTGCTTTGTACTGCTCTTGCGTCCTCATGTCCAAAGGTCCAGTACCACATCATTCATCTGTATGCTTTCTTTCCAACGACTCGGACCATAAACTGAACATGTTCTCAGATCGCACTTCATGATTTCATTCGTACGTGCATCGGTCCCGCCTCGTTGGCAACTTCGGTGCTTCCGACAATAGAGAAGGCATTACTTCGTTCTCCAGAACACTCTCTTAGTGGTAGGGCAAAATGCAGCTTGCATTCTTTGGCTTCTGATCACGAATTCTAGTCACGCGGGACTTCTTTTTGGCGTATTCACACCCCTTGGATCCTCCCGTCTTCAAGAAACTCCTTACGTCCTGTCTCAGCTCCGCTAAATCGAACAATCCCACAGTCCGCGCCAATGCGACAGCGCTGTTCAAAGTTCTTCTGAATACAATCCCTGAGGATTGTATTGAGTCGGTTGTACCCGAACTTCTAGTTCTTCCTCAAGCTAGCAAAACCACCGGACCAGACCATCGCGTCGCACTGTATACGATGCTTTCTATGGTTCAGGCCAGCATTACCGTGTCTTCGTCCATCGTCAAGGCTCTCCCTCCATTGATCTTGAAGGAAACAAACGATGCTGCTATCGCAACTCTGGCATCCACTCTACCACGTCATCTGACATACTTAATGAACGAGAACATCTGTATACCCCCCGAAATCTGTAATGCGATTGCCAAAGAGATGACCAATGTGAAGCCTGCTTTGCGTAGAGCATATGTGTCTTTGACTGGAACTGCGCTTTGGAACCTTGCTTCTTCTCTTGACACTGACTCATCTGTTGCGTTTACGAAAACCATCACGACTTCGCTCGAGGCCAACCTCAAAACTGTCTCAACAAATCCCCTTGGTGCGTCTGCTGGCCCACTCGAAGGATACATCGCTCTGTCGATTTTACTCGGTCCAATGGCCAAATCAGGAAAATTTGGTATGTATCCTCTCATAGCTCCATTGACCCTGTGTTGATGGTGTGGAAATCGTCCCGGTTTGATATACATATACAGTCGACGTAGTGACACGCAACACAACTGTGGAGTCGCTCGCGGGGACTGCGATAAAGCCTTCCTTTTTGATATGGGACAAGGTATACCAGAGAATTACGGATGCTGATGATGAAATGTGGTTGTTACGCGCGACTGACCTTGTGCTTCACCATCTCAGCCCTGAGCTGGCCAAGAACGAGAATTTGAGGTTAGCCCCATACTTGATCTGTCCATGCGCAGTTGATGATTCGTGGTTCATGACGTATGGTTAACACATACATGGCTTGGTTCCTTTCCACGCCTTCCAGGGTACACATTGGCTCCATCTTTATCCACCTCGCACTCCATTCACAGGTATCCGAGGTCCGTCGAAATGCCGTTCGTACGGTAGAAGCAGCAGTTGCTCGACATCCCAAGCTTGTCAATCTCATCGTTAGAGAATCTCTGATGGCCGTTTTGTCACGCGACTACTGTAAGCTTCTGCCAGCAAAACCGGCCGCTTTATTAGCCTCAGATGAACGCGAGATGCCTGTGGTTGATAAACAGAGGCGATATGCCGCACTATTGTTGTGCTGTGCGAGTTTTGGCAGTGAGAGAGGGATGGATGATGTCCTGCGTGATACACTTCTGGCCGATCTTGTGGTGCTATCGCATCACGTGATAATATGTACGTGGCAGCGTATCATGTATGAATTGGAAGCGCTGACGATGTGTGCCCCATAGCGGGACCCTCGAGGTCTTTGTGGATCGAGCTTTGCCAGAAAGCTGGGTCCGATCCACACGACCTGGTTAGCAGGAACATCGATTTGCTGATGAAGAATATCCTTGAAGCGTCGATGATGGGTGATACCAAGGTACGACCCACATTGTGAATAAATAGTGCTGAGGACGTACAACTATTACTAGGCTGGTTTTGCGGATGCTAGCTACCGCAGTATCAGTACACTTGCCTTTGTTTGTCCAGAGGTTGTTCTTCCCCGGGTCATGGACCAGCTTCGTGCGGACATCGATGTACAGGGTATTAATGGGTTGACGGAGACGGACTTTGGTATCTTTGAGACGCCAGACGGTACTGCATTCGTCGATGGTGAGCTTTTTTTGGGAGTAACCAAGAATACATATATAGGGTCTGAAATACATTCGATAGTATTATCTTTGCAGAAGCAGGAACCTGAAGGCCTCAAGAAAGGTAAAGGCGCGGACATTGCAAAATGGGAAAATGAACTACGTCAGTCTCTGGCAAACAAAAAGGGCGGAGCGCTGCCTGCCTTGTCGAAGCAAGCACAGACACTTCTACAGGCACAGCTGGACAAGGAAGCAGTTGTCCGACAGCGGGTGGCCTCCCTGAAGGCCAATCTGGAGCGGGCGCTTGCATTTATTCGGAGCGTGGTCCTTGTAAATGTACCAGAGTTGCGTGTGTACATCTCACCAATTGCAACGCTCTTACTACAAGGGGCACTTGGTCAAGGCTCAAGATTAGTGGACAGTGCAGCGTTCGACACGTTCATCGTTGGTATCTTTCTTATACCATGATTATTCCCGTCACGTTGACGATTCGTCCAACGCATAGGACCTGGCTCGGTGTTGCTCTGAGCGACTCGACACAGTTCGAAAATGGATCGGCGTTGCAATCGTGAGGGCTCTCGAGCTTCCGTGTGTACCAGAGGAGATGCAGGCGGAGCCATTGCATTGTAAGCTGTCACCATTTGTTACTAAGTTCTTCGGTGAATAATACGGCCCCCAGCGCTCATATTGCGGGTTCTATATCAGCTGCGATCGCTGTCTGAACAAGCGCCTTTTGACGCCGCCACTTTCTCGTATGCATTCCCACTCCTGGCGCGCGTGCTACGCCAAGGCGGCATCGGTGTCTCGGACGATGAGGAAGCACTTGAACACGTCGCGCTTGTTTTAGATATCCTTAAGTTTCATGGTAGCGAATGTATGGTTGACATGCATTATCCTGCTTATGACTGGCTCACAGAGGGACCATATTGCAGTCTCGGACACTAACTTCCCACGCAAAGCTACAATGGAACATGTCGTTCACGTCATCCGGCTTCAGCCACGGTTGAGTAAGGAAGCGTCGTCGGTTCTCGTTGATCTTGGCGAGACTGTACAAGCTACTGCCACACGCGATGAGATATCCGTACTGGTATGTGGGACACTCAGCCAGGAGACGCATGTAAGAAGCTCGTGTCTGCAAGCAATCCAGGTAAGGCAATAGCAGGCTGGAATGATTTTTCACTTTGGTGACCCTAAATATTTAATTTAGCCGTTTGATTTGACAGACTTGGATTGGTCGCCCGAACTCTGGATCGCATGCCATGATGAGGACGAACAGAATGCATGGTTAGCCAATCATGTCTGGGAGGACAATGGTCTGGATGTACCGGAGGATTTCCTTGGACATCTTCTTCCCTTCTTGGGTGCGTTGTATTACGATAGAGCGGAGTTGTACTTCTGATGCGGTCATACTAAGGGCATGAAAATGCATATGCAAGAACAGGCTCAGCCTCCGCTATCGCCGATGCCGTTGCACACGTACCTCAAACAAGCGAGAAGACTATCGCTGCTTTGCAAGATCTCTACCGGGAGAAGGTTGATTGTTCACTACATCTTGATGAACCGAGGACTAACCCTGTTGTCCAGGCCAGAATCCTCGTGCCCGAATATGACCAATACGTAAGTCCCATCTGTTTGGTGATTGCGCGTGCATCAGAATCAGAAATATTTTCAAGGGAATGGTGATCGCAGAAACCTTGGATCGTCCGGATCCCTGGCCAACTCGGGTGGCGATTGCATTGGCATTTGAACACCTGGCGCCCGTTTTTCCGGATACTCAAGTGGAAGCTTTCTTCACTTTTCTGATCAAGGATGAAGCGTTGGGCGACCGCTCGCCCGAGGTCCGTCGGAATATGCTGAAGGCTGGTGCTGCGATTGTAGATCGACATGGGGCTGCACGAATCACTGGATTACTAACGGTATTCGAGGGCCACCTGGCAGGCTCTAGCCCTGCAACTGAAACTGGCGATCAAATAAAAGAGGCGGTTGTAATCCTTTTTGGTAGAGCTGCTCGCCATCTTGATGCTTCTGATCGGCGCATTCCCAACATCGTAGACCGCTTGGTCGAAGCACTTAAAACTCCTGCCGAACAAGTGCAGGTGGCTGTCTCAGACTGCCTTGTGCCATTGGTTACATTCATGGGGAGTAGTCGGGTGGACGTATTCATCGACAACTTGTTTGAGGAGCTGCTCAATGCTCCAAAGTACGCCGCTCGCCGGGGCGCAGCTTATGGCTTAGCTGGTGCGATCAAAGGTCTCGGCATTGGCTCTATAAAGCGTTTCGATGTGATCAGTCGTCTGAAGATGGCTACTGAGGAAAAGAAGCGATTCGAGTTGCGTCAGGGGGCCATGTTCGCCTTTGAAACTCTGTCCAGCACTCTCGGCCGGTTGTTCGAACCATACATTACACTCATACTTCCTCTCCTTCTCACTACGTTTGGTGACGGGACTGCCGATGTACGTGAAGCAGCTCAAGAAGCCGCACGGGTCATCATGGGTAATATGTCTGGCTACGGTGTCAAGTTGATCTTGCCCTCTCTGCTATCTGGTCTGGATGAAAAGCAATGGAGGTCGAAAAAGGGATCCATCGAATTACTCGGAATGATGGCTTACTGCTCTCCGAGGCAACTATCACTGTCGCTCCCGATTGTCATTCCACGACTCACAAGTGCCCTGACCGACACCCACGCGCAAGTCAAGGCAACTGCCAACAAGAGTTTGAAGCAATTTGGCGAAGTCATTAGCAACCCTGAGATTCAAGCCCTGGTACCGACTCTGCTCAAAGCACTTGTAGACCCAGCGAAAACGACCAATGCGCTGTCTTCTCTGTTAAAAACCTCGTTTATTCACTACATCGATCACTCATCTCTCGCCTTGGTACGTTCAACAACTTTTGGGTTAAATGTACTATTTATCCTTCGTAGGTTATTCCTATCATTGAACGGGGTCTCCGTGAGCGAGGTGCCGAAGGAAAGAAGAAAGCTGCACAGATAGTAGGCAACTTGGCGTCTCTAACGGACTCTAAAGATTTCGTTCCCTACTTGTCTAGTCTCCTCCCAATGGTACACATGGTGCTCGTCGATCCCGTCCCGGAAGCGCGCGCAACAGCAGCGAAAACCCTCGGAGTCCTCGTTGAGCGCCTCGGAGAGGCTCACTTCCCGGATCTTGTCCCCGGTTTACTTAGAACGTTGAAAGCGGAGACATCTGGTGTTGATCGTCAGGGGGCTGCTCAAGGCTTGAGTGAAGTATTGTCTGGGCTCGGAATGGAGAGGTTAGAAGGACTCCTACCGGACATCATTGCAAACGCCCAATCACCACGCAGTACCATACGCGAGGGTTTCATGTCCTTGCTGGTCTATCTTCCCGCAACGTTTGGAACAAGATTCCAACCTCACCTACCCAAGATCATATCCCCGATTCTCAGTGGGCTTGCTGACAGCGAAGAGTACGTCCGTGACGCAGCAATGCGTGCTGGCAGGATGATCGTCGTGAATTATTCGACCAAGGCAATTGATCTGCTACTTCCAGAGTTAGAACAAGGCATATTCGATCCAGGGTGGCGTATTCGGGTAAGTTTCCCAGTTGATTTACATGCGTACATGCAGACAACGGTCTCGTTTAGCAATCATCGATCACTTTAGTGGGAGAACTCTTGTTCAAGGTGTCTGGCATCACTGGAAAAGCGGACCTTGGAGATGATGAAGAGGATGCAGAGCCAGCGGTCGCGGAAACCTCTCGACGTGCTCTTACAGAAGTCCTTGGAGAAGAACGTCGCGATCGGATACTTTCGGCTCTTTATGTTGCAAGGCAAGATGCAGTCAACGTCGTTCGTCAATCGTCAATACATATCTGGAAGGCTCTGGTACACAACACACCCCGGACAGGTGAGTTCCAAGCGAAAGGATTTGAGTTGGATAGTGATGGTTTTTTCAGTCCGCGAAATTCTCCGTGAATTGGTTCACCAACTTATTCAGCTGTATTCTGGAGGAGAGGAGGAACAACAAGAGGCACGCAGTTCCATGTCAAAACTAACTTCAAACTCATTTGTGCAAAATAGACTGCTGCGCGTACAACACTCGAACTCTGTCGTAAATTCGGGGAAAGACTTGTCGGCGAAACTGTGGCCATTCTGAAGAAGATGTCGTCATCACCAGACACACGTACTCGTGAAGGAGTCTGCCTCATGTTGTCGGATATTATGTGAGTCTCTGGCGGGGTCCACCACAGAATTCTCAACTCCTATTTAGGCAAAGCACAACCGACACCCAGCGAGAGGGCCATGAAAACGAGATCATTGGTGTGGTTCGCACCTCTTTGGTCGATGATGATGCCACCGTCCGTTCCGCAGCAGCCAAGGCGTTCGATACACTCCAAGAGCACATTGGCGGCAAAGCTATTGACCAGACTATCCCAACATTACTGGAAGCCCTACGTCAGCCAGGAGAGAGCTCTGGTACCGCCTTACAGGCTCTGCAAGAGGTCATGTCGGTACGTAGCTTCCCTTTGGAGTGCATGCTTGCCTTATAGTATCACAGGTCAGAGCATCCACTGTGTTCCCCGTGCTTATCCCTACATTGATCTCTACACCCATGACTGTCTTTAATGCCCGCGCCTTGGCATCCCTAGTAACGGTCGCCGGAAATGCTCTCAGCAGACGACTTAACGTGATCTTGAATGCACTTGTCAGGATATTTGAGGAGGACAAAGATGAGGAATTACTCGATGCGCTTGACGAAGCATTGCGAGCTTTGCTGGGATCAGTCGAAGATCTGGAAGGCTTGAATACCCTGATGTTACTCCTTCTTGGATGGCAAGTGTCGTGCAGCTGGTGTGAGAAGGGACTGACGTATAGTATAGGACCAGGAGCGATGCACCCAAACGACGAGCAAGTGCTTGTCTTTTCTTTGCCAAGTTCTGTGAGGAATCGGAGATGGATTCGTCCCTCTACCGTGTTGACTGGGTTCGACAATTGATAACGCTCTTCGACGACCCCGAGGTCCAAGTACATGCTGCAGCTTGGCAGGCTTTTGACACGTTTGTCAAATCCATTCCAAAAGATGAGTACGAGCCTCTTGTTGTCACTTTACGCCGTACAATCGAAAGTACCGGAGCCCTTGGAAGAACTGTACCGGGGTTCAGCTTGCCAAAGGGAGTTGCGCCCACAGTTCCAATCATCATCGCGGGTCTTACAACTGGAAACAACGAACAGCGCGAAAATGCAGCGTATGCCATCGGTGATTTAGTCGAGAGGACGGATGAGCTCGTTATGAAGGCATTCGTGGTGCCCTTTACCGGCCCGCTTATTCGTGTTGCAACTCAGGCAACGATATATCCTCCCGGCGTGAAGACCGCCATTCTTTCTGCGCTGGCGCACATGCTGGAGAGGATACCGAATCACGTCAAGCCTTTCTTCCCTCAGTTGCAACGGACGTTCATGAAATCAGTCGCCGACCCTGCGAGTATCGTCGTGCGCACCCGCGCTGCGGAGGCACTTGGCATTCTCATGCGTAGCCAACCCCGAGTTGATCCGGTCGTCACCGAACTCGTCAGTAATGCACGTAGTAGCGAAGAGGAAATTGCAGCCAGTTTTGTGTTAGCACTGTCACGCGTCCTGTGGAGCGCCAGTGTACATGGTGGAGTCGGAGACAAGGCAAGAGAATTATGCATCGAGCTTCTAGACAGTGCGTTCCGAGAAAGCCATGACGGTATAAGAAGATCATCTCTGCCCTCTGCAACTTCTGATCCTGTCTCTTCTAGATCGTTACACATTGGCGGCAGCGAGCCTTTTTGCAGCTCTATCTGCAAACCCGGAAGCTATGAAATCTATCGTGAGGTACTATATCACTCGAGTGTATTACTCTATCGTCACTAACTTATTTTTGCCCAACTAGCACGTATCTCGTCTCAGGAACTGCTCCATCGGCACTATCCTCTCATGCCATACTCACTGTTCTCGTTCCGGATGGAGAAGATGTGAACCACGTCGACCTAGGTGATACCGTATTTGCAAGATTAGGGGTTTTACGTAGCGTCGCACTCAAGGTGAAAGAGAGCGCTGCGAATGAGCGGCCTATTGTTTCGAGGCCTGCTCGAGAGGCGCGGGAAGTTCTCAAGGCGATGGCAATGCAGGGGGAGGAGAGCTTGGTTGGGATCTTTTAATAATCATGCCTCCTGCAAAGTGTGCAGTTTTCGAAGTCCTCCGCAAAGTCGAGTGCACAAGTAACAACGTGGATGCGACACCTATCCTGTGAATCTGGTGCCATTGCTGTAACTATCGGTTCTTTTGACCCATGAACAGCTCAGTCTCAAAATATTCCTCGATATGAAAGTGAAGTCAGTTATGAACAGTGATTCAATCCGCATTGCATATCAGTGGCATTTGAGGGAGTAAACATATATGAATATTGCGTCACTCAAACACATTCATGTGGTATTCTGCTAATATTCTTGGGTGGTGATTTGAATTTCGAGATACATCAGCCTAGTTATGGCGATATTTCCTTCTTCTGAACCTACTGCTACACTGCTGTCGATCGGGAACCCAAGCCACAATACTTCTGATGAGGGATGGATCGATGAGAACCATGAGAAGATCCTTGGCTCTGTGGGTATGGGGCCTGAGAGAGCAGCCTCGACTCCGTTAGTCATGCAAGTGTGCACAGGGCATACTCATTACTGCTGGAGTTTGTCCACACCTACCACCCTAGCATGAGTTCGCCAAGGACGTGCGCCACAATGTTGGATGTTACTCATTTGGGACTCCATCGGAAAATCTGTGACTTAGCTTAGTCAGCGGATCAGCGACCACACACTTTTAGCTAGCTCGGATGGAAATGACGTTGACGCGGAGCAGTGTTGGCGACGGCATACATACCCGGAGGCCCGATTAGTAGGCACGGTCGCGGTTGGTAGATTCATGTAGCAACAGACGAGTGACGGCAGTGGCTTGGCATTTCATGGTGGCCTACTATGTAGTTTCCCTAAACCGGTCCATCCATTCCGAAGATAAGCAAATAGTCGTTCCCAACATTCCGGTGCAGCCCGCAGGATCGCGAGTGTTACTGCAACTATGGTGCACGTCACTTAGTTACCACTTCTTTTGTACCAATGTTATAGCACACACAAATCTAGTCTCCTCGTGAAGCTACTCTAATTTATCATTAGAACAACTCCACTAACCAGATTTTTGATATTTAGAAAATAGCAAAGTGACAAATTCTTGGACCCACCAAAATGGGAGTGTAGCGTGGGAATAGTACGGTGAGCGAGAAGGTGACCTCTCTCAACTACTGTTTATGGTTTAATGCCCCTCCATTGCATTTGCAACTGTGTTAATGATACATTGATGCGACTTGGATTTCCTTAGCTACATAAATGCCTGACTCAGCCTGAAATTGGGCATCTCATACCCCCAACCCAGTCCTGTAAGCTTCCATCCACCATTTCATCCAATGTTCTCATCTCTGAATGGTGTGGACATCAACTAAAGCCAAAGCTTTTGGCATGTTTTCCTGGAGCATCAAGCCACCTCCCCTAAAGGAAGCCTGCAGGACATCAGGTTGGCAGTTAATAGATCCATCCCAGTCATATTCCATAGCTTCCTCATCATCAGTGACCCACCTGATGGACATCTTTGTTCTCTGGCCTGGAATCTATAAGCTTGACAATTGGATTGCTGACATTTTTCTTTGCATGCCTTTCCAGCATGAGGTGTTGCAGCTGCTTTCAGAAACTGTTTGCTGGGGTGAGGCATGAGGTTCTTGCAGTTGTCAAGCAAAGTTTTTGTTAACCTACTACCCTAGTACTGAAAATGTCAATGACCCTTCATTTAGTCTGTCCTGAGTCTACATGGCAAATAATATTGCTTATCAGCACCTGTTGAACCCCCACTCACCCCCCTGGTGGTACTTCCTGACCAAATTGGTATCTGTACAAAATTAGTGGTGACTATGTGATGTGCACCATACAAGACGAGGACGGCTTCCTGGGCAGCAAGGTCTACCATAACATGATTGAACGGATGACCACCATCAACTTCCAGGTTAGCCACCAGACAACAATGGCACGATGACTATGGGTGGCTGCCGCAGCGAAAGATGATAACGACGACCACTGATGAATCAACATGTGGGGTCAAGATTAACGCACTGCCCAGTTCGTTATTGAACTCTTGCGAACTCCTGCGCTTTCGAACCGAATCCCAACTTACTTCGAATTGAATTCAGCAGCAACACTACCCTAGGTAGATCAGACTTTAAGAAAGGCAATCACTCTTTCTCGACTTATCCGGGTCATCCCTGCTTTGATCCAGGCAAAATGCAAAGTTTAGGAGACAATGCGTTGACATGTCCAGCTATGGGCTGCACGACATGGATGACCGATCTGACCACGCGCGACAAATATCAATGAACTGATCTACCACCCGAGCACCGCACCTTACTGAGGATTAGGTATGGAAATCATTTGGGAACACAAGCAGAAGTCGTTGTTATCCATACGTGCTACATGCGCTCGTATACATACACCAGTGATCATGAAGAGTAAATGTACGACTAGTCATTGCGAAGATACTGCTCGATTATCTGTGGGACTCGCGGATCAATTTGTGAAAGGAGGCTGATAGTTTCGTCCTTTACGCCATAAAGGTGAGCAAACAGGGACGAGCAAACACAATAATCTTACCCATAGTTTCTTCGACAATTCCTGTCCCTCAGGTGTGAACACATATTCACTTTCCCTAGAGACACTGCAGGTTGCAAGATATCGGCCGTTGATCACATCAGCATCACCGCCAATCGCTCCATGCAGTAAAGTGCGACTGCCTTGTTCCGCTGACCGCGAAAACAAGGACATGAATCTGGCCTGGGAGTTCCAGAACATGTCGGTGCGACACAGTCCGGGATCGACAGAGCAAACCACGACAGGGGACGGTTTCGGAAGGCGAGCTTCAAGCTCGCGCAGAAACATCACACCAAACACTGAAATCAAAGTCATTTAATGCACACACTGATGACACGTCATACAAACTCACATTTCGACACACTGTAGCGACCCTCCCTGCAATGTCTATTAGCACTACGCAGAGAAAAGGAGTGTAGAATTACTCATTGGCAAACTTCTCGTCACTGACTGTTTCCAGAATGCGATCCCAAGTACCAGCATCCTTTAGGAGTCTACCACCAAAGTAATGTGCAAGACTTGAGACGAAAACCAGGCGCGATGGTGAGTCGGGTGTCGACGACTCAGCGAGATACGGCAGGAGTAGAATACTCAGAAGTACCGTGGAAATGTAGTTCACTTGAAGGCTGTGAACGATTTATGAGCTGCGTGTTTAACCATACGAATAGGCAAACCAACGTCAAATTCCAGCCATCCAGAGTACTGCTATAATCCTGACGGAGTACGGCAGCATTCGCGACAACCACGTTTAACTGTCTGTCTTCTTTGGCTGCCATATAATCTGCGACCGCGCGAACACTATCGAATTTGCTCAGATCAAGTGGACACGTTTCCACTTGCTGGCTTTCCTCGCCATCGGCGCTTGCCCGCTCCAAGATAACTGGGCTGTGTCAGTGGCGAACTTCCTTGAACAGCGGTTGACATTACCTTGCCGCGTCCGCTTACACTTGTCGGTATCTCTACAAGTGACGAGTAACGACTTGGGTTTCATGCACGCGATGTGAACAGAAGCCTCAAGACCGAGGCCGACATTTGATCCAACCACCATAAACACCCTGGAGGGGACATCATCGCCTGATGGAAGCGGCAACTGCTTCAACTGGTTCCAAAGAAACCCAATTGCTGAAAGAATTCCCATCGACGATGACCGCCTGCAAAGTTGAAGGTCGTTAACTTGTTGCTGGCTGTTATACCAGATTCCAGTCCTGTATTCATGCGATACGCCTTATGCCACAACAAGCGCAGGCTAGACCAATTTTAGACGTTATTTGTTATCTGGGTAGATGTTGTTTGAGCGGCCGTCGGATCGGGCGGACATCTTCTCCCAACGGATTTCTACACGCCCATTACTTATTCGGCAGCATAATTTTTAGTACTACGTACTAGTACCTATTACTAGTAGTAGGACACTGGTTATGTGATCCTACTCGGCTTGGTCAAATGAAACACTGTGACATGTCACTGCAGTGGCTGTCCAATATTGAGATTCTTATCAAATGGACTAATGGATTGAGTGCGGTGACAGCATTATGCCCGAGGCGGCAATCCACTTGCCCGAGTTATACGTATGAAATGATCCTGAACGCGTAGAAAATGGGCGTCAGATCCGAATAATATCGTGGTTGTGTGGGTCTTATAATGTCAGTATGATACTAGATCAGGATAGATCTTATCTACATTATCCGTTAGTCGGGCAGCGGAACACAGGGCCTAACTCTATTCCCAGCACCCGGATCGCAATCCGGTCCAATATCTAGGGCAATAGGACTAGCTGGATCTCGTGGACAGCCGGTCGTCACTGACCCTATGATGGACCATTCATAGGCTAACCTACCACTGATCTGTGAAAAGTAGTCACCGCTGTTCAACGGCTCTTTGCGATTGAGCGAGCCCTCCCATTGGCCTCCGAGCGTCTAAGCGATGCTCTTACAGCATACCAACCGAGACTGATCCCATTTCAGCGGTCAAATCTAGGATATATCCTCGGGCTGTCAGTTTAGAGTAGGTTGACAATGCATGCTTCATACACGGTTCTTATGCTGACGTAGCACGAGACTTATTATTGGATACAAATGAATATAATATTGCACTTTTCCCACGATTACCCTTCGGACAAACTTGATGTCGGGCAGCAAGTCCCTATTTAGTTTAGGCGCTGGCGCCTCCCGACGGTGCATCATGGTCCAAAGGGGATAAGCAGGGAACCTATTAGTCGGTTATGTTTAAATGCGCAGCTTGACTAAGACCACACTCTACTGGTTTCCACATGGTGAATACGCAGCTCCCGTTCGCTTCCCTCGCCGCCCTCGCGAGCGTCAACACTACGGTACTCACTGACCCCGGTCTGATCAACGCCACCTGCAAAGCAATTGCGGATGCCATCTCTCCAGAATCTGCAATTTACTACCTTGGTGAGACTATCATACTCTTCTTCAAGTAGAAACGTCGTGCTTAGTTTAATTTCTAGGGCCTCAGTATGACACTAGCGTGTACCATTGGGCTTCCTCAAGCTCAGAGCAGGCAATGTGTGCCTTTGAGCCCACAACTACGCATGACATTGCAGTGGCTGTAAGTGCCGTGCAGTCAGTTGTTGCAGAGTATCCGACTGAACTTTCATAGCTCCAGATCATTGGGGAGCACACGTGTCCGTTTGCGGTGGGTGCATATTTCTTTCGTTTACTGACCGATCACCAACTTGGCACTAGGTCAAGGGCGGAGGCCATGCAATGAACCCCGGCTTCTCGTCCACTATTGGTGTACATATTGGAATGTCAAAGTTCTCAGAAGTTGAATACAACTCCGAGGCACAGACCGTTACGATTGGAGCAGGCATGGTTTGGGATGACGTTTACGCCGCCCTTGAGCCCCACGGAGTGAACGTGGTGGGCGGTAGGATTTCTGGAATTGGTGTAGCAGGCTTTACTCTGGGCGGAGGTGCGCACAACTCCTTAAGCACTAACTCGTTTCATTTCCCTAATTCGTACTTTGAAGGGTACTCGTGGTTGACCAACCAACATGGTTTGACGATCGACACTGTGGAAGCATATGAACTAGTACTACCCAGTGGCACTGTTGTCAACGTCACACAGTCATCTTATCCAGATCTATTCTTTGCTCTTAAGGTGTGCTACAAATTCATACCTTATTCCTAAGAAGGTCAGCTTATTTTGTTATTATAGGGTGGCTACAACAACTTTGTGAGTTGTTTTCGTTCCCCAATAATTGATCTGACCCTGTGAAGGGCATTGTTTCGAGATTTACTCTGAAGACGTTCCCCCAAGGACAAGTTTGGGTGGGTCTAGTGGCAATCTTTGTGGCATCTTTGAGCTAATATATTGTCAGGGTGGCATGATTGTCTACGGCTGGCATGTTGTAGAACAAGTTACTGCCGCTACTGCCAGTTTCTCGGAAAATAATGCAGACCCCAAGGCCCAAATCATTACTACTTACAATTATATCGCTGGACAGGTGAGTTTTACAACGCATGGTAATTGTAGCATTATCTTTATTTTTCGGTCAGGGGCCCATGATAACGCAATCCCTCTTTTATGATGGCCCCACTCCACCCGCGGGTGTATTTGACCAATATCTAGCCATCCCACATTTCATGAAGGATGTTAGCACGCGGTCCTTCCTGTCGCTGATAAAAGCTTTCCCAATGGATACGATGCTACAATTTCGGTAAGTCGTCCGACTCTACCTTCGATGACCGATGTGGTTGGTATACTGAAATTGCCTATTAGTGGAGTTTTCAACACTATCTCTGTGACAGGATATCCTGAGAAGTTACTCCAAGCAGTCGCCGATGAAACCATTGTTAGTAATTCTCCCTTTCGTCAACGCCAAAAATAGATGAGAGTAATCCCCATTTTACAGGCCCAGGGCCAAGCGCTCGCACCCTCTTCCGCTGTGTATGTCACGTACAGCGTTTCGCCATTCCTCCCAAACATTTTTACTCACAACACCTCGCCGTCTGCTTACCCTGGCTCACGTGACCGTGCTGTGTTCCCTCTTAACCTGTACTTTGGATGGATGTCCCCATCTGCTGATGAGGTGATGCAAGATGCGACCCGCACAAGTGCTGAAAAGTTGTACAATGACGCGGTCGCACTTGGGCAGAGCATCTCAGATGCACCATTATACAACAATTATGCTATATTCGACACACCGTTGGAAAGCATCTATGGGGACAACTTACAACGCCTCAAGTCTATAAAGCAACAAGTCGACCCAAGCAATGTGATGGGTCTTGCTGGAGGCTTTAAGTTCTGATAGTACACAGCGTAGTAGAGCCTATTTTAATGGATCTCAGATTGTTGTTTATCAATCATTCAGTCAATTGACGCCTGGAGCATTCCCACATCCGTTCCCTTCGGATTATAACTCCGCGGCGCTGATGGTTTCTCAATCCGAGTTTTGGACATGACGCAATAGCACCGATATTAAGAATGTGCACCACCTTCTGGGCCTGCCTAGTCGAGCTTGTGCTCGGCGCAAAATCGATCAGCACTACAATAGCCTAGGAATTTGATTGACAGTACGTTTGATGGCTCGCTGATACTGCAGATGAAGTCTTAGCAGCGACCGGGCCTTGGCTAGAACCTCCTTTTACATCATAGGAATCCGATTATCGTGGCAGATGTCCGATCTTCTGCCCGGCTTGGCCAAATGAAGACGTGTGATACCAATCTGCAAAAGCTTCTAATTACACCATGCGCTTCTTTGAATGCTAAGTGCAGACTCTGATTGGACGAAGGAAAGGCTTGCTAAACCGAACAAAGACCAACTTGGGCACTTTTGCTTTGTGGACCTAGTACATATGTCACCGCCTTACAGCACTTCCGGACTTCGTATTTATCTGTAAAATTCAACCAATCAACAATGAACTATGTCGCATGTGGAGATGGTTTTACGATCAACGCGGTAATTAACTTGCGTATCATATCTCTGCCCACGTTCAACCTGACAAGATTGTGCGTTTGTTGGTAAAGCTTCCCACATACTAATCTCGAGAGCTTGGTACATTGTGATTATGCCTCGTGCAGGGTGACATATCGCCCCTTCCGTCAACCCATCAATGCAGAAGCCCCTGTGGGAAACGAAAGCCCAGAAATAGAAACTATGCTTCCTAGTTAGGAAGTCTGGAGGACCAGAGACCACACGAAATATGTCAAGCGATTGAATTTTCATGAGTCGTGTATGATGTTTGAGTGGGAACACATGTTATCTAGTGCTCCACCCTATGTTACACGTGTCTTTCTTTCTAAGGTATCGTCCATCTACACAGTAAGTAGGGACATTAGTATGAAGACCATAGATTAACGGGAGTGCGCATAGAATGGCCAATGCATAACATGATAATCTCATATATAAGCAGGCCCTGCTCCTCACACAGTCACGCTAGCTGCCCAGGTTGCTACGGGGACTGGCTACTCATTCTCCGTCATTGTGGCAAGGCTGGACGTCCAGGAATTCAGGGTGGGCATCTACCATGGTGGAAGCCACGCAGCCAAGACATCCATGTGGTCAACATTGCAGCGCTATTTGTCGTCTATAGCCTGTCATTGTCGACGTGGCGTTCGTTGTCCATGTTGTTGTCATCAACATGTGGCGGGGTTTGTCTGCACCGTCTTACCTCCTTCGTATGCCCTGTTGTCGCCCCCTGGTGGATGATCGATCTACCAGGGAAAGCCAGTTCATGGCACTGTAACCGGCCTTGCGTTAGCCGAGAAATCCGACCAGACCCGGGCTCCAGGGTAGGATTCTGCGTACTACATGCTCCAATTGAAATTTTATCAAACGCTACGAGGCACAGGCTTACTTTAATTGAATTTTTTTTAAAGCCAGTGGGTATCCTATAGAGCTTTCTACCAGCTACGTTACTGATAATCCACAAAACAGGTGAAATGAATGGCTGTTCTCCCTTTGGAGTGAGCTCTCTTATTGTCATACAGCCCAAAACGTGGTATCTTACGGCATATCTTACTCGAGTCACTTCCAAATGGAAGTGACATCTTGCGGTTTCTTCGTGTAGCGTTGCAGATAAGCCGCTTTCAAGGAACTGACAAGCCATAACCGAGGATGCATCCTAGGATTTGACCGCCGAAATAGGATAAGTGTTGTTTGGTATGTTGTAAGACATCGTTTAGATGCTCAGAGGCCAATGGGAGAGCTCACTCGATTGCAAAGCTGTTGAACAGCCGTTTCGCTTGGCTATTTGTCAGATTAGCAGGCTAGGTCACAACTTTCTGTTAACTCTTACAGCCCTGATCCTTATTATAGCTATGCAGATTGGCAACTAATAGTCCGTTCAGGGTTCAGCTATACCCTTTTCGTCCAGTCATCGGAAAGATCTTCCCAGTTACGTTTCGATGACGAAGTATACACTTTTTGAACATTCCATGAGCTCATTTATCGGGTCAACTACGTCAGCTAAGGGTGTGTATGGCATACTAATACAAAATAAGTTAGCTCAACATGAGGATGAAATCACCGCACGATAATCTCATGGCAGTTTCGTCCGGTTATTCCGTGGTTAGCCCCAAAAATATGGAACCGAGCAGGTTGCAGCTGCAATCTGTTCGGTTCCATGCTTGTGCAAATCATTGTCCCGCTCCATATAGGATCATCCTCGCCGCCTCAAAAGCCTTGGTTGTGGTCCCTCTATTAGAAGAGTTGAGTTTACCCTGATCCTCCCGTCCACAATGCTCGCCATTTTGCTGTCGGTCGCTCTCGCTGTGGTCCTCTATGCCACTTCGTCATGGGTCTCCAGTTCAAAGAGGTCCATGTCGTATCCTCCAACAGTGCCGACCCTCTTGCCATGGATTGGTGCTGCTATAAGCTATCTTTCTGATCCAAATGGTTTCCTCGCCGGTTGTCAGTAAGTACCCCTCCGCGTGAAACTCGACCAGATGCTGAACAATTCACCTCCAATAGCAAACGGTATGGATCAGTCTTCAAGATACTACTTGGAGGTCGAGACGTCGTCGTCGTTTCGTCTCCGGCCGCGATCTTTTCCATCTACGCATCGGACATTGCTGTGCCACATTTCACGCACAACCAGGTGTTTCGTGCGGTTATTGGACGCAATGAGAGGCGCACCAAATTTAACCTCGAACGAGACCTCTTCCCACATCTCGACCAAGCCCTCCCCAAACGCGCTCTAGGGGATGTGACCCGGCTCCTCGCGCAAATGATCTACGCTAGGATTGAGCCCTATACTCGAGCCAAGGAGACGAACGTATCACTTATGCCGGTGTTAGCGCAGCCGCTTTTCGATTCGCTCAACATCATCTTTTTCGGGAACAGATGGCCCACCGACACGTATTACGACGATTTCCACATTTTGGATCTTAGTATGCCCAAGCGCCTCTCTGGGGAGCCATTTTGGTTCTTCCCTTCCATGCAGGCGCGCAAGCGGCTACTCGCCCAGAATCTGAAGTTCGTCGACGGCTTTGACGCTTCTGAGCACAATGGTATACTTGGCGGTAATTTTATGAAAGCCTTCCTAGAAAATGACGTCTGTCGAAATGAGGCGGCTTGTCACATTCTCACATTCGTATGGGGATCACATGCCAACACACATGGCGTAGTGTTCTGGTTTTTCTTATTCCTGCTCAGTGACTCTGTTGCCCTCACTGCCGTACGTGAAGAGGTTGATAAAGCGATGAAGGATATTTTTGGAGATCTGCAAGGTTTCTTGGCAGATGCAAGCCCTGACAACCTGGACGGGCCACACTTTACGCTATTGACATCCGCCCTCCTCGAAGCAATGAGGCTTGTGGTGAAAGTTATGGGTCTGCGTGTCGCCACTCGCGATTTCGACTTGAAAGACGGTGACAAGGCAATACCAGTTCGAAAGGGAGAATTCCTTCTGGGGAACATTGATGCTGCCCATTCCGCGGAAGAGAGTTATCCTGATAACATGAAGTTCATATACGACCGGTTTGCTCACAGCAACCAGCGAGACGCCACTTTCCCAACCGAAGGGAAGCCTTGGTTTGCCTTGGGTTCTGGAAGACACGTGGTATGTTTTGTTTTCTCCTTTCCATGAATATATTTTGATGTATTCTACAGTGCAAGGGGAAGTATCTTGCTATATATGAGCTGAAAGTTGTAGCGATCTTATATCTCTACCTCTTCAATATTACCCCCGTTGGTGGGATCCCTGGACCTTGGTGGCCACTTCCTCCCCAGAGGCGTGTCATCGGTGTTCCACACGTGGAGAAAGTCATTGTTCAATTGCGTCCTAGGCACGCTACAACGTAGCGGGTTGTTGGATACGGATTCTTAGGCTACATACTTGCTCCGATATGATGTTGCAGATCACCTAGCATGCACTCGTTTACTTTTGTAGTTCTATAGATGACTTGTGGTTAGATTTCTCCCTCATGTCTAGCTTATTTTTGCGATGATGACAATGATGACAATCAGCATAGATCTGCAAACTATTTCCCAAAGAGTGATTGATTCGATGTTGTTTTGTGAAAGGTTCCCGGGTTACAAATCCCAACTTCAAACTGCAATATGCTTTGGTCACAACCTTGGCGAAACCAGTATGTAGTAGGACAGCCTCACTCGACTATCTCAATTTTGACATCTCTACGTTGAATGCTCTTTGTCTGTTTGATTAAAAACAAAAGCCCAGATCTAGCGTCCATAAGGCGTGTTATACGAAGATGCGCTTTGTTGTTCTGTAGAACCTTTGTTCAGCGTTCTACTGTCAAATTGATTATCAGAGTGGTTATGGACCTCATCTCGGTGGTGGAGAATCCGACGACGACTTGCCATCGTGACCGCCTCTAGGCACATCGCCCCCGCGGAACTCTTCCTACTTGCTCCCA
Source organism: Scleroderma citrinum (assembly GCA_029372045.1). Taxonomy (NCBI): domain Eukaryota; kingdom Fungi; phylum Basidiomycota; class Agaricomycetes; order Boletales; family Sclerodermataceae; genus Scleroderma; species Scleroderma citrinum. The sequence goes on from JARFMN010000010.1 coordinate 1,601,184, forward strand.
CAGCTGACACAGCTGAAAGTGTTCATAACAATTAGATATCAACCTTGGTGCGCCTTTGACTCTTAAGCTTTACTCATTTATAGCACGCAATCTGTAAGTTGCGTAGGTTCGATGGCGTGAGGGACAAGTCGAAGGTCTGTGCTCAGGAGGAGAGAGAAAGACAGTATAAGAAAAGACGCACGGTCAAAGAGTAAGGATTCGTCGAATGAATTTAACACCGTGAGTCTGCGATGATTGTCTGTGGCGAGGGTAAGAATATCCTGACATGTGTCGCGGCTGCTACGCTGTCAATGGCTTCGCTGGATGTGGCTATCAGTTCTAACAGATGATATTATCCTTGGTCACTTGAGGAGGAATCAAAGCGAGGTATGACACCATATCTGACACTATACTATGTGTGACATGTAAAGCTGCAGTAACGCAAAAATGCGAAGCATTAGTTAAGACAGGTTATGAAAAGATTGTGGAGAGATCATAGTTACCTTACGTGGGTTCACGGTGACCGCTTCGTCGGACGACCTGTGTAACTCAATATTATCACCTGCGTACCTGCTACGGAGAGCTATCATCAAAGGCATCATCCATGGCAGTGCAGGCAATATGGATCAATAAGCAAAGTATGCAGACGTTCAACGGCTTTGGAACCTCCCATAGCCTATCAGGAAAGCCATAAGTCATCCAGACTGCTCACGACCACTCAGCTACTGTCGACTACCCACCACCCAGCTCACTGATAGTAGTACTAGCGGGCATCGTTGTTGATCCCAACATCTCTCTTCTGGTCTCAGGTTGTCTGCGCATACTGTGCCGCAACTTACCCTGGGCAAGAATTCATAAAGAAATGCAGCCATGCCAGGACATACTGGCAGCTTGGTCCGGCAGACTGAGTCCAAACTCTGTAAATTCATCCCATGATATCGGAATCGTCAACTCAAATCGGAGCGTTGTGCTGTGTACCCACCCACTCGAAATCACCCATACCACCTCAACGGTGCATCACCCCCATGTCAGTTACATACCTATACTCAAGACTACGGGGGAGCTGGAAAGAAAAGCAGACATCTGCTGAGGCTTATGAGGCTGTTCGCATCACAACTCTCACAGCTTTTCGTCTGGTTGACAATAATTGGTTTGGATACAAACGAAAAGGTCATGATCGACAGTGCCAGCGTTCTTCTGGTCACTGACTCGAGGTCACGATTATTGTCCTTTACCAATGTTCATCTGAACATGAGTTACCACAGTCAAACTGTAGCTAGCCATTTTGAACACTGATCGACACGCACCAACATAACAATGAGATGTCATGGAAGCGTTGTGCTTCTTTAGAGAGCTAACGATTCGCTATATTTTAATTGACAAGGGTATCAGAAGAGAGTGTAATGCAACAATGACTAAGGGATCGCAGACATTCAACGATTGGTCTTCAGACTGCTGAAGAAAGGGTATCCACTACCACGGTTACTATATATATATAAGATATAAGTAGCGGAAACTACTCGACCGACTGTCCACAGCCTAGACATCTAAAGGTATACCATTTACTTCTTCAATAATTGGAGTTGGACATATTCGTAATAGTTTCCTCTTAATGCAAGGAGTTCGTCATGGGTACCAGCTTCGCTGACACGGCCTTCCTTGAGGAAATAACTGGGGATACGAATCAGTTAGTGGTACGAATAGAACACAACTTAGCACTTGCATGCAATCAGCATTTTGAATGGTGGATAGGCGGTGGGCGATGGCGATCGTCGTCCGACCTCTTGCAGCCTTGTCAAGTGCCTCTTGCACAATTTTCTCTGAACTTGAATCCAGAGCAGAAGTTGCTTCGTCCAAGAGGAGAACTTTAGGTTTACGAAGAAGAGCACGCGCAATAGCAATCCGCTCTATAGCGTCAAGCTATTTGTTAGCGATGTCAGGGGTTATGATAGTACTACTTACGCTTTTGACCCCCAGACAACTGGGACCCCTTACCGCCAACTTCCGTTTCAAAGCCACTAGAATTCCATTCAGTATGATAAGTCACGGCAGCAAGCCTGACCTTACTCCGGCAACGACTTGATAAAGTCGAGAATATTGGCATCCTGACATGCTGCTTCGATCTCCTCTTGTGTGACTTCAGATATTGGCTTAGTTGCACCAAGCAGAATGTTGAAGCGGATGGTGCCAGCATAAAGAGTCTGAAATTTGGAAATCAGCAATGCGCACGCATAACTACTGGCTAAGACGTACAGGTTCCTGAGAAACGAGTGCAATCTGCTTCCTATATTCTTGGACGTTGTACTCCTTGATAGGCTGGCCATCGAGTAAGACTTGGCCATCGAGGGGGTCATAGAAGCGCTCAATTAGTTGCAACCTGCAAATCAATCAGCATGAGATGTCGTCCTAGTCAATGAAGACTTACACAGTACTCTTCCCGCAACCACTGGCACCGACGAGAGCAGCATAAGTACCCCGTTCAATCGTAAGATTCAGACCACGGAGAACGCGAACGGTAGGTCTGGTGGGATAGCGGAATTGGACATTTTCTAGGCGAATTTGCCCCTCGACACCTATCTCCGAAAAAGTCTTCCCATCAGCAGAATCTGTCTCGATCTCTGAGACAGTGTCAAAAAGCTTTATCATAGCTACGCCTGCACCACGAGCCGACGACATGTCGGGTACGTACGAGAACACACTACCAGCATGCATGGTTCCGAAAGTGGTAGACTAGAGGAAATTAAGGTCAGCAAGGCTATCTGATCTTCATATGGAAAATATTACGGACGATGAGGGCAGTAAAGAAAGCCGTAGTAGAGATTTCTAACCTGGAAACGAGCGTGGATCCGTACCAGAAGACGAGAGCTATCGCCCAGAAAGACGTGGACTGAGAAAAAGCGAAAACAAGGTTAGACCAGAGGGAACTCCTGTTTGATCTTCTAAGTGGCTCATCCAAACTGTTAGAGTACTGTCTAAGACAGTCTGCCTCGCGAGTAAGCGAGGAGACAGTACGGATGGCGCCAGCGGCCTCGCATGCTAGCCTAGCAGAATCTGCATAAGCTGCCCTGTTTTGTTGGTCTTTTAAAACGACGATGCGCTGTAAACGTTAGAACAGTAGCTCACTTGGTAACACAAACTAACTCACTAGTCGGATGAGACCTGCTGAAAAGACAAGAGGGATAGAAGCTGAGAAATAGAAGTGGTAAGTATTGTGCTTTATGTTTACTGCGAGGAAAACAAACCAATGCCAACAAGGGCAGGCTTCCAAGCATAGGCTAAGGCAACCGCTGGATTGCCAATCAATGCTGCCAAGGCTTGAACAATACTACCGGCGAAATGAGTATCGGAAAGATGGTGAATTGAAGGCGATACGTACCCTCCAAGGGTAGCTCCCGCTAAGCCATTGACCTTCTGAGGGTTACCATTCACGTTCGCTGTAAGGGTACCCGTCTGATATGCTATTAGCAAAAATACTTTTGACAGAGGATGGACTTACGTTATTCTCTTCTTCATCGAAGAATTGTACTAAACCAATGTAGGTAGTCAGTTTACGATAATGACAAAAGGGAACTCACTGTCTTGTCTCAGAACCGTGCGGAAGCTGAGAATACGAAGTTCTGTCGTTAACCCGGTGGCAGAGAAGGTGAAAAAATGGTTTTGGACCGTCGTGGAGATGGCAGCAACAATGGATATGATGAAGAACCTAGTAATAACTATATTCAGCACAAAGGGAACATCTGGCCAGGTCGCACGATACTTGCCACAAAGCGTTCATGTTGCCGTCGTGGCGCCGCACAGCAGGGTCAGGTTCAGAAAACCCGGTAATTGCCTTTCCTGGAAAATATTAGATGCACAACTGTCAGGGGAGCAGGCTTTAACTCACCATAGACAATACTGATCCCCGGATAGACCATACCAGTTACTAATATAGGTTTAGTTATTGGGGTGAAGAACTGCTCTAGGAACTTACCTATTGCAGCAGCTGCACCAATTGCATACGTGGAGTACCATGGGCGGGCCAGACTGCCTATGCGCCTAAAAAGATAGAACAGGCTATAATCCCCTTCATCAGGTTCGTTCTTCCTCTCAGCGCTCTTTTTGTGCGCCATGTCCGAAGTAACCGAATGAAGGGTATCTTGGCGACCAAGAGGAGTCCCTTCCACAACAGCTTTCTCCGTATCATCATTTACGGTCGCTGTGCCTTCACGGAGTCTCTGAGCTTGCACAAGGCGTGCGTATGGACCTTCATTAGCGAGTAGTTCCTGGTGTGTCCCTTGTTCCAAAACAACACCCTCTCCCATCACGAAGATTTGGTCCACGTCCTTGATTGTGGAAAGTCGATGGGCAATCGAGATGGTTGTACGACCGGCAGATGCTTTATCAAGAGCATCCTGTACGATACCCTCAGACTGCGTGTCCAATGCACTGGTTGCCTCGTCAAGGAGCAAGATTCGAGGATCAGATACGATTGCACGCGCAATGGCCACACGCTGTTTCTGTCCACCAGATAGAAGGAATCCACGTTCGCCGACCATGGTATCATATCCTTGAGGTAACTTGGTGATGAAACCGTCTGCATTAGACTTGATGCACGCATCTTTTATGAGCTTGAACTTCTCCTCGTCAGATGCGTGCTCGTAAGGAGAACCAACCAGACCGTGAGCAACATTTTCCTTGATGGTCGTGGCAAAAAGTGTTGGCTCCTGAGATACGAGACCAATTTGAGATCGAAGCCATTTCAGATTGAGGTCAGGTAGAGCAACGCCATCGAGCTTGACGGAACCGCTGACAGGATCATAGAAACGCTCGACAAGGGAAACGATGGTCGACTTTCCGGACCCAGATGCACCGACAAGCGCTGCAGATTTTCCGGCTTCAAAAGTGATGCTAACGCCGTTGAGGATGGGAACATCTGGTCGGCTAGGGTAGTTGAATCGCACATCCTCCAGTCTGATTTCACCGACGACGTTCTCTGGCTTGAGTCCTTCAGGGCTGGCAGAGTCAATATCTGGAACGCGCTCAATAGTAGCAAACAGTTTTGCAGCTGCGCCACAGCCATAGGTAATGGCTATTGGTTCGTCAGATATTTGACTAGCTAAATCTGCAGTGAACCCACCTTGCATTTCGGGTGCCATCAAAGCCAGAGAGAAGGATCCGATGAGGACAGACATGAAGACGTTTATGACCTGACCAGCATCCGCTACATATGGAAAGTAAGTACCGCTCACAGAAGAGACGCGATGATGGAGCGTACCATAACCTTGGTTGATGAGAGTGGTGCCGTAATAGAATGCTACAAAAAATCTCAACACCAAGGCCGGAAGAGCACTGGTTCAACTCGTACCGAATGCATAAGCAGCGTAGAGTACGAAAGTGAAGACTGCTAGACTGAACCCAGTCCAAATCGCCGACTTTCCATCAGCGACACGGATCTTGTTGATTTTCTTGTCGAAAAGAGCTCCAAGCACCTTTTGCGAACCAAAAGCACGCGCCGTCCGGATCGTAGATATGACCTCTTCAGCGAGTGAGCCACTCTCGGCTATGTGCTGGAGTGATTGCCTGTGATTGGGTTCATCCAGGAGGTACACAAGATAAACAAAGTAGGTACTCACTGGGTATACTTGGAAACAAATATGTTCGTGACAGCACCGGCCATTGCTAAAATAGGAAGGATAGCCGACATCGCAAGAGCCAGTCGCCAACACCGAATGTAGGCAAGGACGAAACCAGTGATAAAAGCACTGATGTAGGAGATCACAAGGGCAACCTTCTCTGACATCCCCTGTTGGACAAGATCTAAATTGATTGAGTGGTGTGCACACAAAACTGCCAAACCATCGTAGCTTACGGGTATCTGTTTGAATACGTGTTGCCACTTCGCCAGCTCCGACTGCATCAAAATAAGCCATGTCTTGCCGAAGGATAGCTTCAAGGTATTTTTCTCGGATGCGTTTCGCGTTGACCTCCCCTGTGTATACCCACACACACATGTAGATATAAGTACACACGAATATGCCGACGCCTGGCACAAACATCAGATAATATGCATTTTATGACCGATCGATAAAATACCAATGTAAGTCAGATAAGAAGCATCCGAGGCGGCGCCACTGCGGAACTGGCTCGCTGCCGAATCAAGACTCTGCTGAGCAATAGATATCGCCGTAGCATTTCCAGACTGTTGTGCACCGTCATAAACCAAGACAGCATTACTGAACGTCACGAAGTCTTGGATCAACCTTCCGAATATCAAAGTCACGAGCGGCTACAAGCGAATCAGCCATTGAGTGGGGACACAAATGCAACAGGAGTACCTGACCAGCACCAGCTATTATAGCACAAAGAGAGCCAATAGCACCCAGTGATAACTCGAACCGAGTCGAATAACTTGCACATGTGAGGGGGTAAAGTTAAAAGACAAAGATGTGACTCACCGGAACAGCTGAGCAAAGCCAACAGGAGGAACAGAATCCTCTGCTAGAATGGCATCGACTTCGGTATCACTAGGCTTTTCCTGATCGCGTTTTTCGTTGTCCTTTTGGAAGGATTCCTTGGGCTTTGAGGGAGAAGGATTGGGATCTGTAGTGGACGTCACTTTCTCGGTGAGAACAGGGGCATCTTCGTGTGCCATGATGGGTCAAACGAGAATGCACTCTGCTGACCGCTGGGAGTGACTAGGGAAGTATGAAATGTAGCGCCGAAGTGGGGCGTGTTCGAGTTTTTCATAACCGCTTCAAGAGTATATAACTTGAACGTAAGTACTATCAACATTTGACCAACTTGGGTAAGTCTCCCATTGGCACAGGCACTTCGTAGCTTACATAAGTATATCCTCCCGTCGGACGATAAAATCCAATCATATGTGAGCACTTCATGAAATCGACCTTAGTGGACAAAAAACGTAGGGGCCAGCCCTTCTCCTCCATCTTGGACAAACTGCGGAGACTTCAAGACTGTAGAGATGCTTGCCCTCCGTTCGGAAATTTCATGCTGTAAGACGTCGCTTACTACTTTCCCGACGAATATATACACAAGTGTTGAGGTGCCAATCTTGCATGATTTCTCGGTTGCGCACCCGAAAGAAGTTGGACCCGTCGGGATTGTGACACAATTCGAAAGTTGTTGGCGGTACATATGCAGTGGATGGGCTTCGGTGTGCATACACAGAGTCACATACTCAACGTAGAGGTCAGCGCTGCGTTCTAAAAGTAATGGAAAGTGCTTCTTCGGCATCCTGCAGGAAGGCCGGACCCCCGAAATACTAATCTGCAAAACTACTGCAAAAACATGCTGTAAGACCCCCTTTGCGCTCACTCAGACCTTCATCAACCAATGAGAGGGCTCGTTCAAGTGTGGGAACAGCTATCCCGTTTGTTGTACAGATAGTACCTAGAATTAATCGTTAAATCTCATCTGGGACCAGGCTGCTACATGATAACACAGAGGAACCCCGCCCAATCACTGACATATGGACAGTACAAAGCACACTGAAAATCCTAGCTACATCCTACTTGAATCTACAGGGCTCACTAGCACCATCTTGACACGTCCTCGCTGTGTATTCTTATCCTTTTCGACGTCGATCCTGATCTTGACCTTATCAAAAACCGCTATAGTGATATCCCCCCCAGCTGCCAGGGGCGATGGGAGAGTAACGGTGTAGTTGTCTGCGTCAAACTGGATATCGCTCTTGAACATGACAAGACCTTCCAAACCCAACCTGACACGGACGAATAGTAATCGATAATCCACATCTCAAGGAGCAGCGAACACTCACCCAAATACAAACACCCCGAGACCGTTTCTGAATACACGTATCACGAATGCCTCTTCAATGACCCCCGAGGCCTTGCCGGTTCTGGCGATTGCCTCCCCACGCTCGCGCAATGCGAGACCGACATAGAACTCGACACTCGCTCGCCCTGCCATCTGTGCCATACGGTGGCGTCGGTTCAGGACGTCGACGATACGTTCCATATGTACTTTGGAATGTAGAGAGGGATGTAACGGTGTATGTGCAATGGCCGCTGCGAGCTGACGATGCGCAAGGACATCTGGAGAGCAGTAGAATGAGCATTAGAGGAACGCGGGATAAGGTCCCACGAGAAGACAGTGGGGCGATGAGTGACTCACCAGCATACCTCCGGATAGGGCTCGTAAAGTGAGTATATATAGGACTTGCAAGGCCATAGTGCCGGAAAGCATCCCTCGAAACACTACCAGCACTAAAGTACTCCGCAGAGGTCATGCAACGTGTAGCCATGATGCGCACGAGTGTGTTGAAAGCAGGAGTTTCAGGATCCTGGATTACATCAATAAATGCGTCGTAATGACATACTATTATAACAAATCGAATACGCACTACACACTTGTCCAGAGATGCAGCGAGTGCACCAGAAGTTGATACGTCCAGAGTGAAACCTTTCCGCTTCAGCAAGACATCTTGCAGTTTTTCAAAATTGGTCTTGGGAGGTTGTATGTGGCGTCTATTCCGATTCCCTGAGCTGAGGCGAAATTATGAAGATAGCGAATAGTTTACCTTAAGACCGCTGTTTGCGGGAACGACTCGTTGATCCGAGTAGCAACACTGCAATTAGCGAGGAGCATAAACTCTTCGACGAGACTATTCGTAGCGAGAAGGGCTTTTTGTATTACACCAATCGTCTCCCCTTCCTTGTTGGTTTTCACTGAACCAGAGGCCCCACTGGCACCATGAAGCGTCTCAGATGGAGTAACAAGCGGATCAGATGATTCTGGCGATTCAAGATGGATCCGTACTTCCGGGGACGCAAGGTCAAGCGCCCCAGCGGCCATTCGTTTTGCCTTCAATTTGCGCGCAAGAGAGTTGAGTAGACGAACAGAGACCGTGAGTGGATCTGTGAGAGTCCTATCAATAGAAATATCAGCATGACTACAAACAGTGATTAGCTGAACTCACATATCATCCATGCGCATCTGTGCTTCAGAATACTCGAAAGAGGCTTTAGAAGAAATAACAGATTTTGTGAACCGGACATTGACTATCTCTGCATCTTCCGTGAGTTCCTAAACATGAAATGCCAGTAAACCATACAAGCCAGAGAACCCGAAAACGGATGCACTCGCCACTTACCCATATCACACTGAACGCTAGTCTCTCCACCCCAGACCGCAGTGAACATAGGTTTGTCCCGAGTAGCGAGGGTAACATATCAACGCGTTTGTCAGCGAGATAAACGGTTGTCCCTCGGGAAGCAGCCTCAGCATCCATTGGCGTATCAGGATGCACAAAATGGGTTACATCAGCAATATCTGGATGTCACAGTACATGGGCAGACATAATGGAGGAAGAGAGCGGAGTGAATCAAGAGAGACGATTAGGCCAGGTGAACGTCAGCAAGACAAGGAGGGCACTTACGGACACCAGCCTCGATGTTCCCGTTTGGTAACCTACGTGCATGCAGAGCGTCGTCAATATCCTGACACCCTGACAACCTTTTGAGTACAACACTGATCACAGATGGAAGAGAAATTACCTGGTGGATCGATGCTGCACACAACAAGATCCCTCAAATCTTCTCTGTCGGTCCAAACCGGGCTCCCCTCGCTCCTCGGTGGAACTACCCACGAGTCACCCTCGGGGGGCAAGCAGTCGAGGATAGCTCGTCCAAATGGACGATACGGCACGTCAAACTCGAGTAGTAGACTTTCTTGCTCTGCTTCTTTGCTCTCTGCCTTGCCCAGCGTGCGTACGAAATGACCTTCAGGATATCGAGATGTCCGCTCCCAACGATCAGGGGCTACAAGAATTTTCTGACCCACTAGTGAGGGCGCTTGGCGTGTGCGTATCCGGATACGTGGGAGGAAGCGCGAGACGGGTGATGCAAAGACGGTTTGAGGGGCCAGGGAGGACGTCGATGTGGATGTGAGTGAGGAAGCGTCGATATGGCAGACAAATCTATGTATTGGGTATGGACAGTACCGAAAAGTAGATCAGTACAAGATACCCAAAGGAGACGAGAGAAGACGACATACGCGCGCCAATTGCGCTTGATGATTCCTACAATGCGGCCTGTGGGCTGCCTCTCTGTTGGAGTATGCCCTGCACGAATGGCGCGTTTCTCTCTCGCCTGAACAAGAGTATCATTCTCATCAGCTTCATCCCCAGACTCTTCAACATCGTCGTTCTTGAGTGTTGCTATAGCAGTAAAACATAACTTCATCACATGAAAAACCGAATTGGAAACATACATTCTTGATCGATGACCTCGTCACCTGGGGACTTCCACTCGCTCTCTGGAAATATTTCTACGGCGACGACATCCCCGTGTACAGCGCGGTTCATATTTTCACGACCAACAAGAAGTACGGGTTTGGTGAATGCTGGAACTGGAACACTTCCCTGGATGGGGAAAGCGTTAACAAAGAAAGACAAAAAAAAACATGACGAGTCGCACTTCCAGATAGTTATATTGGTTGGCATTGAAGTGGCCTTGATGCAGATGACCAGCCTTGACACCTGCAAGTAGAGTTGCAGTGGGTAGATACTAGTTCAACGTGTTAATCAACCTCTTTGAAAACTCGTCCTCAACCTACTTCTGCATATAATATAGCACGAGCCCCCGTGGCTCTCGTAGGCTCAAACTCTTCTGATCCACCAACAGCGAGCAGATCAAGGAACTTTGCTGCGTCTTTCATACCCTCCACATACTTGTGGACTGATGCCTACTTAGAAAACAAAGGTGGATATGGGTCTCAAATAACGCACTGGACACGCATGGGATTTCCTCCGCCAATGCTTTGTTGCGGTTTCCCGCATCTTGTGTCAGCAGAACAACGTGAGGAACGGTTGGTGGCTTATGACCACGTATTGGTGGCCGGGCGAGCCGAAGGTGAGTATTGTACCATTTGGCACCGTTCCGGATGCCTGAAGAGGTCAATTCGGTGGAAACAAGGTGGTTAATGGCCCGCTCACTTCTATCATTGCGATCGTTTGGAGTCTCCCCTTCTTCACGTACAATGGCCGTCTCTCTGAGCGATAACGTCGATGTTCATACGACGTGCTAACATACAAGGGAATATATACATACGATCTGAATTCGTTGTAGAATACCCATACGTTCTTGTCATCCGACTTGATCAGAGCCTTAAGCCGATTGTACAGAGGAAGAGAGCGATGGCGGACCTCCTCCATGACAGTTTGGAGGATGATAATCGGAGGAGAGAAGTGAGGTGATTCAAATAAGTCCATCTTCCATGTCGACGCGTGAGCTCGTGTGGAAAGGAGCATCGAAGTGCGTACCTGTGTCAAGAAAATATTGGTATCAGGGAGGATGTAATGTCCAAATGGGAAGTCCTTGTGGGTCGTGTCTCCAGAGGCAGGAAGTACCGTACCAGCTGCATCCGTACAGAGCCTGCAGCCAATGACCCCACAGTAAATGTCATCCCTAAGATACCGTTCGCGCAGAACTGCCTGATGATGAATACAATTGACACGAAGGTCCAAGGAGATCGCAACGCACCCTTGATGACTTTTCCTCGAGCAGTCTTCTTAAAGAATTTGCGTTGAGTGATGACAGCCTCTTCGCGCGATCTCTTTTGAATCGAAATGAGAACCATCCTCGCACTGCCAACGAGATGGGTGAAACCTGACTGCGCCTGATCATTCGCGATGACATAAGACACAAATACAATAGACAGCTTAGTTACGATCCCTCGTACGCCTTCCCTGCTCAATTTTCAGGCTGGTCCTTTTCTAATGGCGGTCGACGCTGGACGCAAGACCGAGAAATCAACCCAACACAGAACCGATACGCCTTCTTCAGGTCTTGACTTTCAAGATCGTGACCCCTTCGCTGATCCGAATCCTTTCATTGACCCACCGGACTACGATTATGCGGGGGCTTCTGTGCAACCTTCGCTTTACAGAAATAAATCAGAGCGAGAGAGGTTGCAGGGCATTCAGCAAAGTTGGGTAAAACCCGGAGTCACAAAGACCCAAGGTGTACCTCAATCACTCGGACAGAAATTCGACCTATGGATGATCAACGAAGGGGGGAAACGCCTCTTTTTCTTCACATGGATACTGTTCCATTGTCTCGTCATCGTGTTTGGTTTCCTCAATTACTACCTGAGTGATGACCTGATGACTGCACGGGCAACCTTTGGCATAACATATCGTGCGTCCATCCTTCTACTCCGTTCTCAAAGGAAAGAAAATGGTTCATCCCCTTCCCAGCAATCGCTCGTGCGGCTGCTCTTGTGCTGCATACAGATGTCATTTTCATCCTGTTGCCCGTCTGCCGCAACCTCATCTCGTTGCTTCGTCGGACACCTCTTAACCAGTTCATTCCTTTTGACAAGAACATCACATTCCACAAGGCTACTGCCTGGTCTATAATCGCATTCACAGTCATCCATATCGCTGCCCATATGCGCAATTTCCAAATACTTGCTTTTTCCGACCCTAACGCGACAACGACAGGTCAACGCATTCTCGTGTTTCTCGAAGCAAATTTTACTACCGGACCAGGCGTAACAGGCTGGATTATGACAGCTTGTCTTGCAGTCATCGTGTGGTTCGCTATGGAAAAGCGACGCCGTGCGAGCTATGAGAGGTTTTGGTATTCTCACCACCTATTCGTCATATTCTTCTTTGCATGGCAGCTACACGGAATGTGGTGTATGATAAAACCCGACAGAGAACCCTACTGCTCTTGGAACACGATCGGTGTCTTTTGGGTACGTGTTGCTATGGTAATCATTGTCTTTAGGATTATTCATACTACACCTCCAGCGCTATTGGCTTGTCGGTGGACTCATTTGGTCCTTTGAGCGCATCCTACGCGAAGTGAGATCCCGTCACAAGACCTATATATCCAAGGTTATCCAGCATCCTTCCAAGGTAGTCGAACTTCAGATCAAAAAAGAGAAAATATCAATTAGAGCAGGCCAATACATCTTCCTCTCTTGTCCTGCAATATCTTACTTCCAATGGCACCCTTTCACGCTCACCAGGTAACATGTCCTTCGGGTTGTCACCCATCCCGTTTACTCATCTAAATGTTAGTGCCCCCGAAGAGGATTATATCTCGGTGCACATTCGTGTCGTGGGCGATTTCACTACCGCACTTGCCAAGGCTGTCGGTTGTGAGTTTGATTCGGACAAAGCAAAGGAAGTCGATAAGACTGGCGGCAAGGTAGTTGGTACAAATATCAACCCACCACTCAACCGCGTGCTTCCTCGTATCATGGTCGATGGCCCATTTGGCAGTGCGTCCGAGGACTTCCTGAACTACGAAACGGTGTTACTTGTTGGGGCTGGTATTGGTGTTACACCCTTTGCCTCGTAGGTCCACTCGCTTTTCTAGCTGAATATAATTGTCATCTGCTGTAGGATCCTCAAGTCTATATGGTACCGGATGAATAACATCAACAATTCCAAGCCTACGCGCCTTTCAAAGGTTTATTTTACCTGGGTCATTCGTGATTTTGGCAGTGCAGAGTGGTTTCATTCACTCCTGAAAGCTATCGAGGAGCAAGATATACAAAATCGGATTGAAATTAACATCTATTTGACGGCAAGAGTCAAGGAAGATGATGTGACCAACATCATCGTATGTCTTTTTTATCATCACGTGTACTTTCACTGATCTCCGATGTGGATATCTAGGTTCAGGATGTTGGAGCAGAGAAAGATGCGATAACATCGCTGAAAGCACCTACTCACTATGGCAGACCGCAATGGGACAAAGTGTTCTTGTCGCTGGTCGACAAACACCCCGAAACTGACGTCGGCGTCGTGAGTCACTGGTGCATTTCGATGACAAAATCTGCGGTTCTGATCCCCGATTTAGTTCTTTTGTGGCCCGCCACCCCTTTCCAAACAATTGCACCGAATGTGTAATAAGTATTCCGATCCCAAAGGAACGAGGTTTTTCTACGGAAAAGGTGCGTATTCAGTGAAAATTTTGAGTATTTTTGCTGAAGAGGGCTTGGTAGAGAATTTCTAGGGCTAATTCACCCTCTTTCTGTCTGTAACTGCAATGCTGTGCGTTGAATTGTTGGGACGTAGTGGGGGTTCGACAACTATATTGAAATTAATTATCCTGTAACTTTGTCCGATTGCTCAGTGGATCTAGGATGTTGCTGTACGCTGGATCGAGAGCTAGATGTCATTTTGTATCTGTAGCATCACAGCAGGTGCTGCAATACATGGAAGTTAACCGCACCTCGAATCTGTTTACTACGATCTTGATAACGTCTGCTCACTCCCTGGTATGTCCAGGGAGATGTCATCAATGCGATAAATGCACAATGGACGCAATGCTACAACGGTGCAGTTGATGACAACCCCGGATGAGAGTGGGCGTGAAGCAATACAACAGTTCATAACGGCGACGCGCAGCAGCCGACACCACGCAGTATTGCCATTGAAACAGTAAATAGTGATCTTACATGTTGTAAAAGTGGCTCAGGATGCACTATGTAACATGTACGCGCTATCCATGGTATCTGGAGATCAGACGGTCATGCCATTCACATAGCCACATCGCCACGATATGATAAGCCAAGTATGCGGAATCGAAGAAAAGAGAGCCAAGCGTCGGGATCAGTGGGACAGATTCAGTCGTCCATCAAAGAAAACTCATTGACTGTATAATTCTTCAAAGGATCTTTTCTCAACGCCTCGGCTTCAGATAAAACTGCAGAGCCCCTGCCGTTTGCAATTTTGGGCTTCATAATGGTATCAGGAGGAGCTGGTGTCGTAGAGGTACTGGGGGTATCAGGCTAGGAATTTCAAACTGAGTAAGAAAAGATTATGCAGTCTTAAACCCTCACCTCGTCTCGGAAGGGCGTAAATCTAGGAGTTGATGGTTCCCCTGCTTTGGAACCAGGATCTTGGGGTGATAGGACAGTATTCATTCTCGCAGGGGTTTGAGGTTGTATCCTCGACGACGGAACCGGAGGAGGGGGCATCGCCTCTGATCCCACACTTTCTCCTGGGTCAGGATCCTTGTATGGAACAATTTTCGAAATACTCGATGAGCTAGTGGTAGACGCGATTCGACGCGAACGTCCAACATGTTTGAGTGTCGTCCCGGCTGCTTTTCGCACTTCAGGTACGTTCTCTTTGACTCGAGACTTGCGGGTCCCGATATCAGGGAATGCGGTCCTTGTCTCATCCTGTGGCTCACTACCCATTGGGTCCATGAAGATCTGGAGACGAGAATTTTGCGCAGGCCTCGAGGATTGGTTAGAACCAAATACGTCACCCTGGGTCGATGACACCGAAGAAGCAGTTAAACCAAGAGCTGCACGGCGAGGACCTGAGGTGGCTGGTTCTTGGGCCTGAGCAGGTAATGCGATGCCAGACATCATGCGTTTCTGGAATTCCGCATGCTTTCCTTGCAAATGCTCCAGGGGCTGTGCTTGCCGCGCGATACCCAGTAAAAACGTTGCGTCTGCTTCACCCCGACTGTAACAAAGAAATCCATACCATAGTCAACTCAGGACGCATAGTACAAAGAACAGAGACCATACCAGCCTGATCGCTCTAACACGGCTGCATATTCTTCGTACAGGATGGCGTGGTTTGTGCCAATGTCATTGGCAAGCAAGAATTTAAAGATCAGCGTTGGCTTCTCGACAAAACTGGCATAGAGGAGCCAGAGTTTCAAGTATTTGAGCTCTCCCTTCCAGATGCCACCACGGTCATCCTTCAAAACTCTAGTCGCCTCCTCTAGCAACTCAAGGAGTCCTGACTCTGAACTCTGTCCCTGTGGATAATTGTCAAGGATCCAATTGACGAAACGAACATATGCTTCTAGAGGGTCGTCGTCTTCGTCTTGCAAAGCGATTTCAACATTAACGCGATGACGCTTGCGAGTAGAAACGAGCTGGGCTTCACGCTGCGCATATGGAGTGGATAAGATAGCTGATAATGTTGTTACGCGACGCCCAGATGCAAGAGGTTGAATATTTTCTTTGGCAGCTTCCAATACCTCGATGTCAACGACGGGTGACTGCGTGAAAACATCCCCATCAACTTCCGGAGTGGATGTCATCGCTTTTATCACTCTGAGTCAAGGGAAAGGTAAGCGTTTTCATGTGTTCAAGTTCAAAAGGTTATGCATACAAGATCGGGTAGAAATATTATGTAAAAAAAAATAAATGGCTAATTGTCCATATGATGCCCCCATCTTGGTTCCCAAGAGATGCAGGAAAAAACACCTTCTCTACCCCTGCATCCACTGATTAGAGGTTTTTTCTGTATTGAGTTTCTACATGAGTGTTCAACATTTGCCAAATCCACCACTTTCACAGGAATGACTGGTGAGCAACCTTGGGAGCCCACATGCGGATGACATGTAATAGCACTTCTTATATCCCTGCATTTCACAACAACCACATGCCACGGAGCCTCGGAGGTTGCTTTGAGGTGCTCCAGTTCAACTCGAACTTTATCTTAGCCTCCCAAAGCCAAACCCTAAGAGAGGAAGACGAGTTTTCATCCCGACTTGCCTTAATTTTCGTTGTCATATATCTCCACCAGGTTTGTCTTACCCTCTGCGTCATTTTTGTGAAGTTGAGGGTCCAATTTTTTTCCGCGATCGCTTCCTTTCTGGTGCTAAGCATATATGTATGATATATTTCATTACTGTCTCTTGTTCGCAAGTAAGATCTAGTGTCCTGCTCGCTAACAGAAACTTCTTATGTGCAGCTGTTTCACTCATTCAGTCTCAGCTGACGCGTAACCTTGCTGGTCGCTTCCTCAATATAAGAGTCAAATTTATTGTGTCATTCAGCGAAATTTTGGGTTTAAAAGAGCTGAATCGCCATAACTTCTAACGTGAACGGGATTTCCGATGATATGTGATAGTACGTTGTGCAGCAGTTAGATTGGCTTACTCCAACGACGAGATGTGCCACACTGTTACGGATCAACCGCCTACACCGTCGACGGAAGACACCTGAACCCATCCACTTTAGAGCAAGGGAATTTCTCTGTGCAAAATATGCAGCAGGATATACACACAAGAACTGTGAATTGATGTTGAACGGAACTCAGCTTGGTATTAATCGTGTTGTGCATTTATAAGTACATCACAACGAACACACGTATCATGGGTATGTATGGAGGTATATAATCTTGGTTCTCTGCACACAGCGTAGCAGCAGCCGTGCCATGACTAGCACTGGTCCCCGCCCTCATCCTCCCTCTCCCACCTATTACTAAGCCCCAACTCTCGTACACTCGCAACAGCAATCAGCAGCGGGTGTTGTGCATCCAAGAGTCTCAATGTCTTCTCCATATCTTCGAGCGCAAACTCCTCCATCTCTTCTAACAGCGCGATTTCCTCTCGATCGTCCTCTGTGCTCTCGTCAGTCTGTCCGTGACCTTGCACGCGTGAACTCCGGATCTTTCGTCTCTCCGCAAGCGTTGTCAGTTGTGCCTTGGTAGCGTCCAGTAAACCGTCTGCCAAGTCAGGTGTCAAAAAACCCATTCCGACGACGCGTAACGAGTCTGCAGTGGAGCGGTACAGTGAGCCGACAAACGATGGGTCAGGTTCGGTGCGTAGGCGTTTGACGAGTTGGTGTAACGACGCGGTAATCATTTGGGCTGTAAGTGTGCCGCTGGTTTTGCCACATGATAGCAGGAGGGGAATTAATCTGTCCAATACCACATTCCGCACACCAGTCAGTGGTCGTTGTATGCGAGGGGGGAACAACAAGCCGCACGGGACCATAGACACATTTCAAGTCAGTCAACCCCCAAATAAAAATAAAAATGCAGATACGTACCTACACGCTGCCTCCCGCACACCCTCATGGAAATAGAACAACAAAGCCGGTAAGGCAAGTTCCAGACTCTGCGACAGGTACGGTCCAAATCTTGCACCGAGCGTATTACAATAGATGACAAGCGTATCGAACGCTTGACATTTTTCTTCAATCGTGGATGTTCGGATACCAACTATTTGGCCATCCATGGAGATGGTTTCCCAGCCCTCGCGGTCATGGTTCGGTTCGTCTTCGTCTGGATGATAGATATATGAACGTGAATGGGAGTGGGCACGCGAGAGTGAGGATCAACCCACCATAAATTGATACATCCGCTTTGGCGCTCGCAGCGTTCAGCAGCGGGGGCATTACCACCGGAAGATAAGGCTCGAATTCAGGACCTAGCGCTTGACATATTTTGGCCCATGTTGCGATCAAGTACGTTGCGAGCATCGTGTCTGAGGGATCGACGGGGGTATCTGTCGTGGATGTGCATGTTGATGAGTAGGAATGGGCACAGAGCTCAAGGACGTACTTTGAATACGGATTAGGGCATCTATGAGTGGCCGTGCGTCCGGTCTGAATATATCCCGGTGTACCGCAATCGCTTGTATATATGAGAGTCGTGTCTTGTACATCAACCAACGAACGAACCGTACCTATAAGTCCAGCACATTCCATGGCTTTTACACGAAGCTTCAAATGATCCGCACCATGCGCATTCTCGAGCACGCTTAGAAGAAGCGGCATGATGGACGCATAGTACTTTTCAAACGTCGACTCGCTCGCATCTGCGACCATGGCTAAACTTGTAATGGCCTGTTCTTGACAGTAGCACTTTTCGCGGGATGCGTCGAGCATTTTCAAGAGGCGTTCAATGATGGGGTCGAGATAGGGAACGAGAGTGTCGTGTTCGACGCCTTCGCAGAAGTTGATGAGCGCGGCTGCGGCGTGTGCGTGGACGCTGCCACACAGGGTCGTGTAGATAAGACGTGGATGAGTATAGGACAGTAGACGCACCGATGTTCGGGGGCTTCTAACGCTGGTATTAGTGCTGAGAATAGCTGCTGATGATGTTTCTCTTGAATGATCTCCTGTATCCATATGAGCGTCGTCTTAACTTGGCGTGTGACCAGGGGCGTTACCTCTAAATCGGTGCATAGCTGACCTCTGCGACGACGGTGGGCATATGGTTATGTGTGGAGAGAATGAACGTACAGACATTGAGATGCAGCGTATCGTACACGCGGATGAGCATCTTTGAACATTGGCGTGACGAGGCTACCTCGTTTAGAATTGGTCAGGTCAGGTCAGGGAAGGCGGGGAATCGACTTACGCGACCACCTTGCCAAGTTCGATCTGCATAATCTTGCTCGTCCCCTCTGCAATGGCAGCAATGGCCATCAAGCCTGCATGTCTCTGTCTCCAGTCATAGCTAGCGAGCATAGATGGTATGTGCTGGAATGCGGGAGGAAGCACTTCTTTGCCGCCCATTGCACAAGCGAATCTGTCGAGTGCGTGGTCGTAGATGAGGTGATAGGTGTCGTCTGTGGGGTCTTCTGAGGGCTAACACGAGTCAGCTCGAGGCAGCGGACGAACGAAAGGAAAGGGAGACATACGTCTGCATCTAGCCATATGTCAAGACCATCCTCGGGTAACTCAGCCATCCCTTCCAAGCAAGCACGTACGAGAGCTGCTGTCCATCCGTCTACTCGCTTAACCATACCTGGCGCTGCTTCACTCAGACTGACCATAAGCTCCAGAGCTGAGCGCCTGACTTGTTCTTTTTCCTCATCTGCTTCATCTGGATCTGGTTCGTCGGTCTGTTGCCCGTGTTGGGAGTGAGGGTGGGGAGGGAAAGAAAAGGTTGGTGTAGTGGCAGGAAATGGTTTGGCAACAGTAGGGGTGGGACCTGGGTCAACGGTGGGCATGATGAGTGCACGCAAGAACGACAGAAGTGCACCCAAGTGGGGTGCGAACAACTGTGGATGGGACGTGCACAGTGGTGTTAGCGAGCTCAAGAATGTTTTGAGGTGGGTGTTGGGCAGGGAGGGAAGGGTGTCGAGCATTGAGTAGAGGAGCGGGAGGGAGCGGGAAAGTTGTGCGATGTCGGACGAGGAGAGGTATGACACGCAAGCGCGGAGTGAAGCCAGTCGAACCTGTATCGGGAGGAGTGAGCGAATACAGGAGTCGAGTACGGACACGCACATCCACACTCTGAGTATCCTGCAAGCCCTTTTGAAACACGGAGAGAACGGCCTCGGTCTGAAGATCCATCACGAGATTAGGACATCCCGAAAACACTCTAAACGCGCATTCCCTGAATCCAGGAACGTCTGCCTGCGTCATATTGAATGCCTGTGCTTGGAGAGCATGCCATGGACGACCGCGGTTCATTGCGGTATTGGCGAGGTCGCAGACGGTATCTACGGTCTTTCTGCGCACGGAATCGGAGGGTTCGTGGGAGAGAGAGTGGAGGAGGAGACGTTCGAGGGTGGATAGGGAGTGGTTCGGCATGTGATCATAGAGAGTGAATCGAGGGTCTTTTTGGGTGGAATGGGGCGGGGAGCGGAAGAGAAGGCGGCGAAGGAGGACAAGCGAGAAAGAGCGCATCTGTGAGTGAGATGAGGGCATGTCGCTGGGTGGGGATGGGATACTCACCACTTCGGTGTCTGCTGCGATGGCAAACTGTGCGAGTGCGAGCAGATAAAGTTCTGGGGTGTGTGCGAGACGATCATTGACCGCCTTCTCAGCACTGGAAATGGGATTATCAGTGGTGGCCCGGTGGAGGGGGGAAACCAGGATCGCACTTTGAGCGTATTTCGTTGTCGCCGAGGACCAGATTGGCGAGGATCTGGGTCAGCTCAGCTGTGATCTCGAGTGGCACGACTGGTTCCATGCTGAGTCGATGCCTTCCGGATTCGGCTTTAGGAGACGCTTTAGGGGTTGCTTAGTCAACGACGGATTCCCTCCCGACATGGCCTCGCTTCCCCGCGCATCTCTGTCCGCACAGACAGTCACTCTTCCCTCAATACAACCCTGATTTCCTCGATGCACTCCTACCACCCCAGCATGTCCACCTCACCCCCCAACAAGATGATGGACGCCCTTCGCTCAGTCGCACATCTCAAACTCACCGAGAACTACTCTCCCGCATTCGGATCTACCCAATCGCCTACGCTCGATGCATTCATGGGCTTGCGACCGGGTATCGTTGGCCATGCCGTAGACCGCCTCTTGGGAAATGCATGGGCGCATGATCCAGCCCTCACTCTGCGCATTATATGGCACTGCCGCAGTATCCACGACGGCAAGGGTGAAAAAGAGCTGTTCTATCGGTATGTGCCCCTATCCTGTTACTTGCTGGTACTCATCTTAGCCAGCGCTTACGGATGGCTGTATGAGAACCATCCTCGTACTGCGATCCATAACCTACAATACCTCGTCACACCGCTATGTCCCCGTCCAAAGGACAAAAACGGCCGCAGCCATCGCATGCCACATGGATACTGGAAAGACCTCCTGAACATACTCGCATTGACGAACTCACACCTGAAACCACTCTGCCACCCCGCTCCAACTTCCTCCACACCCACCCCCTCCGCGGGTCCCAACCCTCGTTCAAGTCCAACGAGGAACAGCAATCGTGGGCACGCGCACAGCGTAACCAGCGGTTCGCCACTACATATAGCAGGCTCACGTGCAAACTAACCGAGAACCGCTATCGTGCGCTGTATATCGCCGTATCGAGACTGTTTGCAGATCAACTCATCAAGGACAGCAAGACATTGGATACGCTGGATGCCTTACCCACAGACAAGGTCAAGGAACGCAGGGACCTCGAGTTTGCGCTGTCACTTGCTCCGAAATGGGCACCCACTCCTGGAGGATCACATGATCGCATCACTAACATCGCATCCGCGATATGCATGCTCCTGAACCATGCCCACTTCGCGTGGTCCCTCCCCGCGCCTTTCTCTCCCCTGGCCGTGTCTGAGCACACCTCTGCCGACCTCCACATCCTCCGTGCGCTCTACCAAAAATCCATCCTCACTCGCGCACGACGCGTGCTGTCCATCCCCGAACCTCTCATGTCCTTGAATAACTGGTCATCCATCCTATACACACGTGTTCCCGCACTATGCATGAACGCGAACAAGACAAAGTTTTTCTTGCATGACAGAGTCAGATTTGTCAAGTTTCTCGTGGATGTGGAGCATGCAAAGCAGGGTATCAGTGGTGCCACGATGGCACCACATGTGTTGGTGATGCAGGCTGTACAATTGACTCACCAACTAGGATGCGGGAAGAAAGGGGAGGTGAGTATCAACAAAACGGTACGCGAAGCACAACGCGAGCTCATTGCGACGCAGTTACGCATCATCGATGCACAATGGGCTGCGCTCATCTCTCGGACTCGCGAAGCAGGGACACTGAACAACTGTATTGCAGTATGCGACGTATCGGGGTCTATGGGGTCCACTTTCGACGGGTTGCACATGGGAAGGAAGACGAACCATGTATCACCCATCTGGCCTGCAGTCGCACTCTCACTGCTCATCGCACGTCTAGCAAAACCACCCTTCTGCAATGCATTCATCACATTCTCCTCCCGCCCCTCTCTGGTCGTGCTCGATCCAGAGGAGGCACGTGTAGGCCTCGGAGAGACGGTGAACAGAATGACACGTGCAGACTGGGAAATGAACACCGACTTCGAAGCCGTATTTTTGAAGCTGATCCTTCCACTTGCCGTGGCGAATCATGTACCCCAGGAGGACATGATCAAGCGCGTATTCGTATTCACGGATATGCAGTTCGATGCATCCCAGTCCAGATGTTGCATGTACCCATATGAGAGTGAGAATACTGCTGCTGGATGGCAAACGAACCACGATGTGATCGAACAGGCATATAAAAGGGCAGGGTATGATATGCCTGAAATTGTTTACTGGGACTTGTCAAATGCGTCGGTGCACCCTGGTATTACTGTGCCTGTTACAGGAAACCGAGAGGGCGTGGTGATGTTATCAGGATACTCGGCTGCGCTGGTCAAGACATTCATGGATGTCGACGCCGAGGAGGAAGAGGGGTGGGAGGTTGTCGATGACAAGAAGGCAGTGATCACTCCAGAAGAATTCATGTTGAAGGCTGTTGGAAAAAGGAGCTTCGAGCCGCTCGTTGTTGTTTAGGTAGGACTGTTTGGTGGATCAGCGAGCAATATTGTAGCCAAAAGTCATGCTCAGATGAACAATCCCACTCTTCTTATCAGCGTGTGATACTAGAATAACCACTCAGCGACGTGGCATTACGCTGACGCGGACGAGTCGCGATTGTTAGCCTTAAATGAGTTGTCTCCAGCTGCTATCCCTTATTATCCTTGGACATAAATGAGGTCGGGTGCGAGTGAGAGGCAGTAATTGAATAGGAGACTATTGAGGGGTCGGGACTCTCTCCACCGCTTCGAGTTGATGCGCTGTCACTGCTGTCGTCTCCCTTCGCTGTTGGCCCCACGCCCAACGTCATTACTGTCAGCACTTCTGCCGCCACTCGCACGAAGACGATCTTTTGATTCGCGGCACCTCGAATGATGCGTTTCACCGTCGGTGTTTCCACCCCTTGGAGTGGGGGGGGGTCCCTTCCACCTAATTTCGGGCCTCAGGCAAGTATCCTTTCTTCTGCTTCTTGTGACGTGTTAGTTGTTTAATATGTTTGGCACACTCATGTGTCCATTCGGCCCAGTCCACAGGGGCCTCTGGCACCTTCCATGTGCTCATACGCCCACAGCACCATATTATAGCTACCCAACTCATTTTCATGAAGAATTTTCGCGCTCTGGAAACGCTCGACTTGTCTGTGTACATACTCCACACGTTTGCAAAGATCACTACGCCATCGACATCGCCTGTACTAGCACAGATCTCCAACGCATTCGCATGTAGTCATATTGCCATATGTAATGATCATCCAACGACGTCGACACGTAGCCAGGTAAGTTTAACACATCTATGTGCACGTTTGGTGCTGTTATGTGGATCACGATAGCGTTTGTGTGGCCCTCACGCTCACTAGTGTGACGCATCTGCTTGCGCTCACAGTGCCATCCCACTCCGTCTTGGCATTCACTGGCTCGGGCCTGTCAGCTCGTTCGACCTTCCAATGGTATTGTTCGAGTGTGCTCTAACTTCAAAGAGGGTACACTTCCTGTTGGCTTGTTGGGTGCACTTCATCTGCACAGAGAAATGATCAAATAGAGGTTCCCAGTAAAAGGTTGCCATCCTCGCAAGCTTCTCCTCAGTCCTCGCTACCATACCCTGATTCCTCACGTCCATTCACAGATTCTTGATCACGTTTTGGAGTCCCCTGTGCTCCACCTAGCTGCTGTTTTACTGTAGATCCTAGTTACTCTGTTCATACTACATTCAGAATCTACCTCAAGCAAGGGTTCTGCCAACGCAGACAACATTCGAGTATGCTCCTGTACTTTGTATGTTAATTTGACATAGAATTCGCTATCATCAAGAGTTCTGCAGGCACAAGATATTAGCGCTGGATCTCACGTTCACATCAGATACAAGAGCGTACAAATCCGGAGTTCACAGTGTAAGCATAGTATACATATCACTTCATAGCAGTCATCTTAAATGCACCTGTTATCCCCCCCGATCAACCCCCGCTGATCGTTTACCATCCAATGCAGCTTGGATCATCGAGATCGTGCTCTGCACGCTCCGTGACATGGTTGACGGGCTCGCCGAGAATACTTTACTTCTCCGCTCGACTACCAGTGGCGGCGGAGGTGGCGTTGGGGGAGAGCTGACACTGGATGCGCTCCCAGCAGGTGACGATGCCCGTTCCAGGAGTGGAGTCCCGGCTCGCTCATCGTCAGACGGTGTAGGAGATCTGATCTGCGGCAACGGTCCCGACGAGCGAGTAAGAAAGGTTCTGTCTTGACCCTTGTCAAATGTGGCCGGTGGTAATCGCTCATTCTCGATATCTGATCGTCGCCTACATGGAAGGTATTAAGTACATGGCCCCTACATGCGTCAACATGATATGTCACATACGCGTCCTCGAAGCTCAGGATGGCCTTTTTGATACCTTCTGCACCGAGGGCCAATGTACCGTAGGGCAATTTGCCAGTTGCAGATATACTTTTAAGTTCAGAGACATTTTCCGATTCCTCCCTTCAAAGTTTCAGGAATGAGTCAGCTAATATTGCCTCCGGAAACATGATACACACCGAAGAAGAGCAAATACCCGAGCCATGCGACCGACCGCAAGGATCTTATTCTTGATGACCCGTCTCCTGTCTTCCGAATGTGAAGGCGATGTCGTCGTCGAGGTAATACTCTCTTCTTCGAGCTCTTCTTTTGTGCAAGTGTTGAGGACAGCGACCAGCATATCCGTAACTGCATGGCATTGGACTGTTAGGATAATAAATTCTTGCATCAAAGAAACAACATACTTTTCTCGCCAACAAATGGTAAGCTCCACTCGAAGACGTCTTTGAAATTAGGAAGCCAGTAAGGATGTGGAGTGCAGTTGAATTGAGTTATATTCATTGTATTGTTCTCATATTTCAGCACCGCAGCCTTGTTGTTATAGACATCAAGGTAGTTTGGAGCAGAGAATATTGTGATGAGAGCCGGGAAACCAGTATTCTGGGCTTTCCTGTACATGCGGAAACTGGATGTTGCGAATGACTGAGCAATCGAATGGCATATCCGCGAATAAAAACCTACCCCGCATCCTGGGCCTCGTGGGCCCGCACTATGGACAATAGGCTATTCCGCTCAAGGAACTTGCATGTAGCAGCATAGCTATGAAAACTTCATTAAATATATCACATATAACCACGGAAAGTCCCACGTAAAAAAGTAAGAACAACCCCTAACATGGTTGTGCAGGAAGCCATCGTTCGTCTTCTCCGATCCGAAATCATCTGTAGGGTCTGACCATAGGATGTCACACATCAAACCATGAGTCGGCGGTTCCCGGAAACGGTCCACCTAGGTCACCATTAGAAAGTGGGGTCATTGTTCATTTCACTTGACCTACATTTCTAAGGTCATCAAGTGTGTGCAATTCCGGCGAAAGTCCGCCGTGTATACATAGAAATTGTTTATTCATGATGGCAGCAAGAGGGAGTGCACAGAATGATTCTATGCAAGCATCATATACTCGCTCGGAGTATTTGTGCTGGCCTGATGGTGTGTGAACATTATTGTCCGAACGTCAGAACGACCATCGCCTACACTCAACCTTAAACGTGAAATATTCAGTTAATCGTCGGCATTCATGGTTCCCACGAAGGAGGAATATCGCATTTGGATTGCATATCTTTAGCGCCCACAGATAGAGCACACACTACACAGGAGAGTGAGCGTTACGTATGGAGAGGGTATGAGAATCCGTACCTCGATGCTAAAGTAGCCTCGATCAACGTAATCGCCCAAGAAGAGATATCGCGTGGTTTCTGGACTGCCTCCTTTCTCGAAGAGCTTCATGAGGTCATACTACATTTGACATCAGCTGGGTGGCGCAGCATAATGGGAAGAGATAAAACACACGTATTGGCCATGAATGTCCCCGCATACTGAAGAATGACCGAAACAGATCGTGAATAACAATGTGCTAAAGGCCGCCCAGGCTAGCAGACAAGGAAACCTCACCTGTGATCGGAGCATCGACGTCAAGAACGTTCGGCTCCGCCCGAAGTAGAGCCGTCGCAGTTTCGATTATCCAGAGAGCATGTTCCTCTTTTATTCGACCCTCTCTGAAGAAGTGATTCTTAAGAAATGGCGTGTTTGGCTTAGTGCGATCCACTGGAGAAAAGAACTGAGCATCGGTGGGTATGTCAGCAGCTGGGGCGAGAACCTGTTTTGAGGGATCTGTTCAGCCTAGGATGGTAACAATCAAAAAGATGATGGAAGGCGTACATCATTTACGATGCGTTCTTGAGTACTGACAGTGCGACCGTTCTCGAGTCGTTGTCTGGAGTAGTCGATTGCAAGTGGTGTGCGGTTCCTGTGCTGGATCTCCTGGATAGCTCTGTGAACTTGCGCCTGAGAGGTATTAAGCATTGCGCCTGGAATATAGATGAATGATCGAAGAAAGACGCTCCAAGGAGCTCTTATGGTCGCAGCGGTGTGCACTGGCTGTAGCTCCTGTGTATGAGATACTCTGACGATGCTGTGCGCGTCGGAACGAACTACCCTACATGGAAACACACCCCTGAACAGCATCAATCGACGACCTTCTTGAATTTAACTAGTTACTACTAGAAAGCGGAAGGATTCTGCTTGTTGGCGGGTGGGAGAAGGAGAACATGGGGCCTGTATGCCTTTCCTCGCTCGGAATGACATGGTCATCATAATACTGAGAGGCAGATGGGTGTCAAACGGGGATCACAATTCACATTTCTCAGCGGTGCTCTTCACATAGACTCTTTCGGCGTTCATTTCCAGTACTCGCCGATTCCTCTCTGTTACACAGCATTTTCAATGAGTAAACAGGAATCCCTGCCCCGAAAGGACGTCTGGTGCCGCAGCGAAATAAACCACTGAACGTCTTTCAAATCGTAATGTAGATGAAGTCGTTCCACGGCGAACCTCTCAGCTTGGAGGGCCATTATCTGAAGCTTCCAGTAAAACGAGTGGTCTTGACTGTTTCCGATGTCGAGTATGAGCTTACGCCGGTCCCTCTATGCCAAACCATGCTGCTATCAAACTCCATATTAACCTAGTTCCAGTACTAGTAAATGATACACGTCAAATAGAGACCTTGCTCTCGACAGATAAAATCACCAAACCTTACAAACTGGTCGATCTTGATCATCTCGGGCCATCGAGATCCAACTCCTGTGGAATATCAGACGTTCGGTTCACTACATTCCGTGTATGGTATTGGTATTGAAAAGGTGCCAAAGGGTAAACACTTCGTATGTCGTCATCGGTGTGCCAGAGAAGGCATTCCTTCAAATAGGCCTAGAATCTGAAGCCTCAGTACGCTATGGTGCGTTCAGAATGCTTACATCCGGTATGCCGTATCGGAGTTGGATGTGGCATTGCCCAAGTATTCGGATATTTGGCACTTCCCAAGGAGACAGCGGTACTACTCGGTAGTTGTCAGGAAAGCAAAGATGAGATATTATAGTCAATACCTGCTCATCTTATCGTACAGACTGATGCAGCTAGCCCCCACAGTACATTCATGCCATTACTATTAGAAGGACTAGTGGCACTGAGGAGTGTGGCTACGACTCGCTATTCTCCCTACCCAGTGCTGCCGGCCACTGTCACTGCGTCTCACTTGTTGAAATTTTGGCTAGTCGCAGAGCGGCGAGTAATTGTGAGTTTGCGCTAGAAAGCCAGAAATTTCACTCTAGCATCCAAAGTCTCGTGGCTGACCATACGAAACGAGCTGGAAGACTCATGCATCATGTACGACAGTAGGGCCTGGCATAGGAAACTTACTATTGGCAAATGCAATCCACGGGAACGAGGATATATACGTGTAGCTTCGTATGCAGCTGTGGTAGTATACAGTTCAAGTTGGTTCACTTATACGTTCAATTAGTAGGCCAGTCGTCTCTATATAGGTGGCTGCTTTTACATATCGATCAGCCATCCTCCCTGCAACATTCTTCCAATCTTCACCTCATCTAAATTCCTTTTCCACCGTCATCGACGGGAAATCACCGACATCCGATATGTTGTTGCAGACTTTACCATACGATCTCTTATTTCATATCGCTCAATATCTCGACATCGACGATGTACACAATCTGCAAACCGTATGTTCTATCCACACACTCCCTTTCTAAATCCATCGCTTACCACCGAAATCTTACAGACATGCAAATCGTTAAGGACCTTCACTTTAACCCGCCCTGTTTACCGTTCATTGGCTTATACTCTACTCTCTCGTTCCCGACCGCTTCCTCTACCCGCCTTCCAACGCCTCGCTGATCTATCGACTCAAAGCCTTATCAGCGCCGTAAATAGAGCTAATAGATTCGAAAAAGCTTGGCGTATACGTGCGCCAAGACCTGCAATACCATCGTCCTTGTCTACTACGACTCAAGGTAGAGGTCGTTGGTACACCAAGATATCGGCGCCCCCAAATGAGGAGATAGACTGGCTATCGCCAATAACCTCGTCTTATACGCTCTGTGCAACTAAGAGTGGTCGTGTAGTGTGCTGGGACGTTGCACGAGATATTTGTCTCGCCGAGTGGGATCCACGTACTCTCACAACCCAATTTCCAGGGTTTCCGGTTTTCTCGCAGAACCGCAAGGGTAATGAGGACGACGGGGACAACGTGGAAACACGGAACGAGAAAAAATGGGAATTGTGGAAATGTCGCGTCGAATTTGATGAACGCGCAGTGTACTTCACAATGGCACGAGTGTTGAGAGGATCGTAAGCCGATCATCAGTATCTCGGCGGCACGTGCTGATGATGCATTAGTTACGACGATGACCGAGTTATGGAGTTCGTTTTGATGAAGTTGTCTTTCCCTCCCGAGACTCCGGAGCATGCGAGTCCAGATGTATCGCCCACTTGGAATTCGCCACCTATCCCCTGTGATGCTTCACGGCCGAAGACTCCACCGATATTACTACCGGCGTCAGAGGCACCATCTCTTCATGAATCAAACTGTCTCGCCGCAACTGGCCCCCCATCGACGACAACGAGTGCTTGTTGTTCCCCGGTGTCGTCAAGGGTTGCGCTCCCGACCGATTCCTATTACGCAGTTCGACAACAACACATGAACACTTATGGGCCAAGGGATGAATTTGCAAGCGAATGCTCATGTGCAATATCTCCTGCACATAGTGATGCCATGAGGAGGAACGCCCATACCTCTGAGCTACCCACCATTTCTCAGGAGTGTCCCCTAGAGCCTAGTTCTGAAACGGGACCTCTATTCTTCCCTCTGACCTCCTTCTACACGACTGGCGTCGTGATGAATGTTTTTCTCCTCGATCCCCCAAGGTGTCTTCTGAGTGCGTTCGTATGGGTTGCAAGTAGCAACACAATTGGTGGGTTTTGTAGTAATTGTTTTGTTGTCCCACTCACTCTGTTTTATAGGCTTATATGTTTTGCTGGACTGGACAAATGATGAATATGTTTTTGTGGACACTGGGGTTGGCTGTGTAAGTACCCATCACCTCTACTTTGGCTTATACTATGTCATTCTCCATTATGCATTTCCACCATCCACTGCAAATCCATATTTTCCCATTACCTCACGCTTAACAATGATCTTGCACACAGCTCATATCTTCGAATTGGTCATGTATTTTACATGAAGATCAAATAGTCATCCATTCGGAGGAAGCCGACGCAGCATACCAATATTTCTATCCCCTTAGCATCCTTCGCACGTTTACGCGATCGCGCAGAAAACCCCTCAGCTTCAACGGTCACAATAATACTGGGAATGTAATCAGTGCTGAAAACATGAACACAGATTCTCAGCCGCAAGTCCTCCCTCACGTTCCACGCCATGATCTCCCAGTAATCTCAACTCGGCTGCCTCCCGTGAAATCCCTTTCCAAGAAATTTGTGTTTCCCCGGCGCACACCCAGTTCGACACGAGATATGGAGCCGAATACTGTGGAGGCATTTTTTACGCTTCGTGGAATTGGCGTGAATCAAACTGCATCCAGTGATGATCCATTGGCGGAGACAATTACCGAACCTTCTTCCGCGGGACCGTCGGGTCATCGTAGCAACGATGTTGATAATACCTTCAGCGGAATGAGCACCGGCGAAACGGGTGCGGATACCAGCACTGCGGTCGCAGAGGGTAGCTCTAAAGGCAAAGGAAAGGCAAGGGCCGTTGAGGGGGACACTATTGCTGAAGACAAATCGTATTCTCCTGCACCAGAATCATCACGTCAAAAAGGAAAGGGAAGAATGAAAGAAGCCACTCCTGATATACAGGAGTGGCCTGAAGAGAGTGAAGTCCAGAGTCATCCTTCAACATCGAGTTTATCGTCTACGCCAGCAACACAAGATTCAATAGTAGTCCAACAGCCTACTGCACTTGTTCCGGTCTCTCAATCACCTGACAACCCATATCCATTCCCACCATGGTACCCCGAATCAGCGCATTTCGTAAGACAATGGTGGCCAACCCTTCCTGGCGTCCCTCGCTTGAGCTGCACCGTTGTTCTACTTGCTGCACATGATCCAAACACACACCGGACGCGTTTTGTGCTCGCTCAGCATTACTTCCGTGTTCCAATCGTACATGATCCTGTGCCTGACACTGGGAAATCGGGATCAATTTCAGAAGACGACGAGATGTTGCATCTATGGTATGTCTCAACTCCATTCGAGGTAGTATGCGTTCTCGACCCTCCGGCGGACAATGACGAGGAAGAGGATACTGGGGATAGGCCGCGACCACTAGTAGCGGTGGATTTTGGACATGCTGTTTGGGTCGAGTATGCTGCTGAGCCCGGTGGAGTCTACGGTGTCGATGCGTCGCGACTGGTTTCCAACTCAACTCCCAATAGAACCTCCACAGACAGTGACGAGGAGGATGGAAGTGAAGGAGGTGGTGCTAGTACTACGGAGGGGCTATTTGAGGGACTGTCAAACGGAACTATTTCTCACGAACTTGGTACGGACTCGCATGATGGTGATGGTACGATCCTTGATCCACGCCGTCACCGAGTACCCAAATGTCTACGCTTCGTCACCTTCCCACCCGTGTATACGGCATATGATAAGGCCGTCAAGCAGTCCAAGATGAGGGAGGAGGCTGTGGTTCGTACACTTGATATTCCACAGGAGTTGGATCTGGATGGAGTCGAGACGATCAATATTGATCAGAGCCAAGGCGCGGTGATATTATCTGTGAAGGAAGGCAACATCTTTATTCTGCGCTACGAGTGAAATCCCTCGCTCCTTGGTATGGTTAGCTGGTGCTTTCGGGTGATGCTGCATTTTGCGGCAGTAGCACAGTATGGTACATATATATACTAGCGGACTCTGTTGTAAATATGCATGTCGGTGAATTCGTCCAGGAGAAGTTGGTACACGATCGTTAGTCAAGATCTTTTGTAAATTCACCACCCTCCTGATACCTTAATATTAGCTGACAGCGACTTTGTGGTGCAGAACCTGGAGGACTTAGGTGACACGACATAAACTCAGGTCTGTGACAAGTGGAGTCGTCCAACGAGTCTCATGACCTTGGGTACTGATACAGACAATTGTCTGTATAAATATACCTGATAATTACACTCCGGCTCCTGGGTCAGTCCATGCGAAAGAGATCTTGTGCGTGCCGAATGGCATCACGCATTTTACGCGTCCCGAAAGTCCTCTAACTAGTCTCCTGGCCCGCGAGCCACGCGTCCACGAGGTCCAGTTGGGCATGTGTAGTATAAATACGGGCTGTTCCTGGAGTAGTAAGGATGCATGTTAGTGGCGTGTAAGTTACTATCGATATACTGACTCCTTGCTCACCATATCCTTCAACTACCACTGCACACAGATATATGCCCAATCTCGAACACTCTGTCACCTGATTCGGTGGCGCATAGATCATTCTGGACAAAGTGATGCACGATGTACTACCTTGGACGATCTACGTTGGTCCAAAAAGGGACATACACGCGCCAGTGGGCAGTGGGTCCACACTATTCGTTGTCTGTTATGCTGTCAACTTCTGTATCGATTCAGAACAGAGGTCAATATTCCGTTACAACTTGGCTAGGATGAGCCTAAGAGGACAAGCAAGAGCAGCACAAGTAATAACGCGGTAAGATATCAGCCACTGTACCACAGCCCCATAAAAAACCCTGTTTGGGCATGTGCACGAGTTAAGCACGAGCAAGCATGACGGCGTCTTGGGTTCGCAGCAGCTCTCGCAGAGGCCAATTGACTTATCTTACGACTTTACTATAACCACCCACTGTCAACTATGAGTAGCTACTTGCGTTGGCCCCTGGGGCGAACCTCGACGCCTGCAACGAAAACGAAACCCCTTTCCCCCAAGATCACTGATGACCATGCATTACCAACACCCCATCCAGACTGGGAGACCGTCAACGCCATTCCCATTTCTCCCTCATCCCCATCTGCATCTGCAGAGGACCATGATACGGAGTTCGTCAGCCTTCCCGAAGGTGGCATGGACGGTGGCCAGAGCCACCTTCACCTCCACAGTTCGCAGAAGGAGAACGTGTTACCTCAGCGTCGTGCCGATCCTCGTGGTGCACAGTACAAGGCAGGCATGGACAGGGACAATCGTCAAGGGAGAGCTTATGAGCAGAGCAGAGCTTTTGTTGCTATGGGTGGTCTGCAGGATGGATTCCTGGGGGATGTTGCTGCCCTCAAAGAGGAAAATGACCAACTGAAAGCCATCGTGCGTGGACACGTAAAACAGGTAGAAGAGACTGGCCGGCAGCATGCACAGTGCCAAAATGACCTCGAGCGGTTGAAGGCGGAGAAAACTGCTGCCGATCGTACGTCTAAAGCTGAGATCGAGAAGTTGAAGGCAACCCAGCAGCAGCAGGCCCGTCAAATGGATGCCATGTCATCAGAACGTGATAGAATGCGAAGAGACAGGGACGCAGCTGTGGTCAGCCTCACTGCTGAAAATGACCGATTGAAGGCGACGTTGGCGAAGCAATCCGAGGAATTTAGAGGTGCCATAGAGGAGATAAACCGCGACCGGGCTCAGGCACAATCCGAGCTGCAGAAAGCACGAAAAAGCTTGGAGAAATACGCTGCTGAGATGAATGCGAATGTTTCGCACATCAATGTGCTTCGACAGGAGAACAAGGATCTCCGCGCGAAAGGGGACCGGAGCTTAGATCTACAGCGGCGCTTTGACATCCAGGCAAAGGACTTAAAGGCTGCGAGGGATGAGTCCTCAGTGCTACGGAAGGAGTACTCCCAGATGGTGGCCTTATTGGATGACCGGACATCCGAACTGAAGGGAGCCCAGAGCTTCCTAACGACCGCAGACTCGTTTTCCGGCACAGAGGTCCTCAGCACACTGCAGAGGCTTAACGCAGAAGTACTTCAGAATACTGCGTTCATGGCTGAGTCCATGATCGAGATGTTCATATCTGAGAAGTCAAGCCCGAAGGCAGAGGAACAGACGGCCGGCGCGAGACGCGCTGCGGGCGTAATTGGACGCTCGATAGCACACTTCCTTGGGACGAAGAAACACCAGGACGATCCAGTCCTGGTACAGATCGCTTTTCAGGCGTACTTTGCCTACGTTCTTCAGTGGATCACTAGGGCTTGGATCATTGGCGGCGATGAAGTCCAAAACCGGTTCATTGATGGGATATATGAGAAGGTGCGCGACTCAGGTAAGCACCAGTACTACGAAGATCCATGAAGACGGTGCTGACTCGCGACTATAGAAGCCCAAGCTATATCTGGTCGCTGGCGGGCACTCACGCGTGCCAATATCCCCCAGGGCCAACGAGACGACCTTCAACTTTCCTCCCTCCTTACCTCTAAGATCCTGTCAGGTCTCGCTGACATCCTCCTAGCGGCAGGATGCAACGCAAGTCAATCTGAACTCGTCTCAGCTCTTTCTGTCAAGTTCGGTGACAAGGTCTCGTTCCTTGTCGCCCAGGCCATACGCGTCAACAAGATCATCGGCGAAGATGTTACCTCTGGCGATTTAGAAATTCTGACGATCCCACCTGCGACCGTCTTCGATAACCTGAGTATGGAGGACGTGTATAATGAAGGTGTTTTGACACATTCCGGGGGAGCAAGGGTACTGTGCACGACTGACCTTGGTTTACTGAAGAGGGTGAGAGTGGGAACGACTGGAGAGAAGGAAAGGCAGTGGGCAGTCACCACCTTGCTCAAGCCAAAGGTGGCTCTCGAGTCCGTTGTTGACATTATGGATGACTAATGAAGGTTACTATACATTGTACCACGAAACGGAATTCATGACTCCTCCAGCTTCACCCGCTTGTCGCCTTTTTCTGCTTTGAGGTTAACTGCATTTACTGTAATGAAATTATGATTTCTCACCTATAACTCTGTCGTCTGACTGCTCCCTTTTAAGGCCATTTGAAAGTGGTTGTATTGTCTGCACAATCATAGACTCATTCAGGGAGTTGAATGCAGTAAATAATTCCATGGAAGGTTGGTAATCTATATGGTTAGGAAGCATTAATTAATCACTGACATTATAATCAACCAACTCACCAGATGCCATAGTAGTTTTCTCCAATTTGATGATGTCATCAGAGTTGCTTTTGAAACATGTTTCTTCATCTCCTGGCTCACTTTTGAAAGAATGCACAAGCTGTTCAGCATCCCCTTCTAAACAAACAGTCAAATTATGGCTTCCAGGATCACAAGAAAATCAGTAACTTTCCAATCTCATATGGGTCAAGTTTTTTCAACATCTTTAATTGTTCAGATTGCTTGGGCCCTTGTGACTTGGTTGGGACCTGTACATATGAAGGATGATGAGATGGTGGAGAGTATTGTTTGAAAAGTGACTGCAGCTAGCATTGTGAAGTTAGTATGATCAATTTTCTAATCCAAATATGACTGACCTCAGAATTTGAAGGCCTCTCATCCATTTCAGTCTTTGAGCTGGTATGCTTAGTTACATCAACTCCTTTGTCCTCTTCTTTCAATGTGATCTGTGACCTTTGGAGCTTAGGATGCTGAGATGGTATGGGAAGATTGGGGATGGGGAGTACAAAGGATGTGAGAGTCACTGGAACTTTTACCCATGATGGAGGTGGATATGGTGATACAATTGGCACCGAGTCTAATGGAAAAATGTCTGGAAAAAATTCCTCCCAGTTATCTGTAAGCAGTGCTGAATAAGAGGTACAACCCATCCAAATAACTACTACTCACGATTAGCAGGATCACCATTATTCCTCCAGTTATATTCAGAAACTGAAGTGGCCTGTTGAGCACTTGGGGAGCCTTGCCACCCTTTCACAAAATCGGCCCAGTAGTGTTGACCAAGCAAGAACGAAATGCTGGTCCCCAAGGGGAGCTGAACAATCACCTCATCCCGCTTGAAACAGTCGGTTCAGCTTGATGGACAATAGAGAACAGGGATCTCACATACTGTTCTCATTCTATACACACATTCAGCAGTAGGGATAGGCTTATCGCTGTTTGCTGCCTCCGAAAGGACATAAACCACCCATGTGGCTATCCTATCGTAGTCCACTTGTTTTCTTGTCATCGGCGAGGATGCCACTGACCATGGTTTGACTACTACAATGTATGTTGCCAATGGGGGTTCAATGTATGCCGGTCCACCTGTTTTGGATTTTTTGGGCATCGACTACGAGATTCAAGTATTTACATATCAGAATACAATGAATGACCTGTGGCGCAGGTGTTCAAATACTAACCTTCGCTGGAGTGGGCTTGATAACACAAGCTTAAACACTTAGAGTAGTTCGACCAGAATGAGGGTTCTACACCCAAGATCGAACAGCGAGGCGGCATGATTGCCTAACTTGGAATCGTATTTGCAAATTGTAAGAGCGCATACAACCTGCATCCAACTACCAGGGAGCCTCAGGTTTTGATTGCTCAGTACTGTGAAGCTCGGCGGTTTCATCCAGCTAGTCGCACTGGCAATGTCAGGAGCATCACCAAGGTAAAAGCTCTATCTACATCTGTCTACCACTGCACGTCTAATTAACACTAGTCCTCTCCCTTCTTCAAACTGGCTTGCACTCAAAAAGGTGAGCACATGTTCATGCAATCCGCCATCTCTCTTGAAGTGTAAGTGTAAGTAGGACATCCAACCATCAAGGAGCAACTCTAAGCGCCGAACCTCGCAAAAACATCGGAAGATCGTCCATGAAGTCTCTCCTTCCCCGTCAATGTGCAAACCAACGGATGCCTACCGAGACATACCAGAGACACTGGTGCCACGCGGGAGGCTGGGCGGCATCGACGTCGATACCCTGGAAGTCAAGAACGGAGAATCCATAGCCGGCTTGCGGAAGATGGTGCTTGGAATCGCATCTTATGGACCTTCTGACACTGTGTATGTCAGTCCCCGCCTTCTTTGTTATTTATTTATATTCATGTCTTTTAGTCCTGGAAAATACATTGCTCTCGACTGTGAGATGGTCGGGATTGGATTGGAGGGGTCGGAATCGTCGTTAGCTCGTGTCAGCATAGTGGACTTTAAGGGCGCTGTCGTTCTTGATGCATTTGTTCGGCAACGAGAACGTGTTGTCGACTATCGAACACAGTGGAGTGGGGTGCGTAGAGCGGATCTGGGCAAGGAAGGCGAGTTATCTTATTGTAACGGGCGTACGTTGAACTAATAGTCGGTGCCAAAACTTTCCAATATATACAGCAATGTCATTTAACGAGATACAGAAAACTGTCGCAGCTCTGGTCAAGGATCGAATACTTGTCGGACATGCCGTTCACAATGATCTCAAGGTCTGCATATACTACCGTTCTATTCATTTATCCTGTCTTAACAGCACCCACTTGTGTATCCCCAGTCTCTATTGCTTTCCCACCCTGCACCGCAGCTTCGTGATACCCAGTCTCTAGCGTATAAACACAAATTAGTGAAGTCTCGTCGACCTGCTCTTCGAGTGCTCGTCCAGCAAGAGCTTGGAATCAGTATCCAACAAGGAGAACACGATAGTGTGAGTGTGATATCGACTAGTAGTCTCATTGATCGTTATCTTTTGCTCCTGTTGGTTTTGTTGATTCCCATCGTGCTAACTTGTGCATACTTATTATCTAGATTACAGATGCCCGCGCGACGATGGCCCTCTTTCGACTTTATAAGAAACAGTGGGAGAGCGGGTTTAGACCCTCGCACACCTTAATGAGGTCAAAGTTCAGAGCCAACCTTAGTCCCAAGGTTACATTGCCAGTCGCTACAAGCAGTTCTAGAGATGCCAGTCCCAGCATAGGCTCCACGAATGAGCGCAAACGGGCCCGTTCGGCATCGATGTCTCTTCAACCTTTACATCGAGGTCCTTCCCCGGGATGTTCGAACGCACATTGCCAAGCACCGACTTTGAGCTCGATTGCATCGGGGTCGAAGCGGCCGAAAACCATCGACGACGCAGAAAGCCGAGGACAGAAAGGGGTTTCATCAGGACTATCCACTGTTGTACGGAGGGTTGGCAGTATGAAAGAGGTGAAAGGGAAAGGTATGAAAGGGGAAAGAAAGCTTGTAGACACGTCAAACCCGAAGGAGGAGTGGTGGACAACCCTTGGTGGAGGTTCGGTCGGTTCACAGGGGAAAAACAGGTCGAAAGATAGGGAATAGCAATGTTTGTTGTAGACATGCCTACCTGAGCATCTATACTTGCATTTGACTTGCCACGTGTGAATTGCTTTGAATCACGTCAACGATGCGTTGAGTTCACTTCTTCCCCTCTAGAACAACGGTATATAAATTCTTTCTACCCCTCCTCTGGAACCGGTATTACAAGAATAATGTCGAAGCAGTACGTATCCACTGTGAACGAGCTCATTGCAGGTAGCGTCGGAGGTGCAGCACAGGTTTTGGTTGGCCAACCACTCGACACCATAAAAACGCGCGCTCAAATCGCTCCCAGTGCGTTATCTAGTCTTACTTCTTTGCCATCATGGGCTCATCTGAATGCACTGTGAGAAAAGAGAGGATGTTTGTAGGTCCTCAGCTGCCCTTCCATTCACAATTCGTTAGACATTCCCCTAGAAAGGTCCCATGGATATTCTCACCCAGACCATCCGAAGGGAGGGTTTTTTTGCGCTTTACAAAGGTATTTGGTGTCTTTACGTGCCCCTGAATCACTGAATTCCCGCAGGTATGGCCAGCCCGTTAATCGGTATCGCGGGCGTCAACTCCCTCCTTTTCGCATCGTACGCTGCCTCGAAGCGAATCGTCTCTCCCTTCCCACAGCTCAGTCTTCCCCAAATTTCATTAGCGGGTGCTATGGCAGGAGCGGCGAATGCTGTCCTCGCAAGTCCCGGTACGTCCTAATCTGCTTCATCCTCGTAGCGGTTCTCTTGGGGCTGTTCACGTCCTATTGCGAACTTTGATTCTAATCTGCGTCGTCCTGTTTAGTCGAGATGTTCAAAGTTCGTATGCAAGGACAATATGGCGCTGCCACTGATAAACGATTGCGTGATATCGCTCGGGAAATGTGGAAAGAGTGGGGATTTAAGCAGGGTATTATGCGTGGATATTGGGTACGTTCAACTGAGCCTTCAGGACCATTACTTTCTAGCAACATTTCTGACTCGAATATATTCATTTTATTTTTGATGAAAACCACACAGGTTACCGTAGCTAGAGAAGTTCCTGCCTACGCTGGGTATGCGATTTTTGTTGGTAATTCACACGATTTATCCTTCGAACATGCCATCATCAGGTTCTATACTGGTTTGACAGTGATTCCCTTCAGAGTGTAGCTGCTTTCTAACTGCAATCGATTGTTGTTGCTGCTGCAGCATTCGAATTCTCGAAGCGGCAGTTCCAATCACTTTATGGACAACAGGTGCCGGTCTGGGCACTCCTAGCAAGCGGGTCCACAGGAGGGGTGGGTTCCTTTCCTTCCCTCCTGAATTGATTTGTTTATACCTGATATGATATGCGGCTTGCTAGATTGCATATTGGCTGTCTTGTTACCCTCTTGGTTTGTTTATTGGCATATATCATGTACCAAAGTCACAGTTTCATTCCCCTTAGATGTGATAAAATCACGCATTCAACTCCACCCATCACCACCCATATCACGACCGTGGACATATATTAATTCGGAACTCCGGTCCATTGTCGCAGAAGCTGGGATGTGCGTGCATATTTCTTTTTGTACCACTCGAGTCTGAGCCGCGTTGCTCGTCGACTCATCCTGTACATGTACAACGCATAACTATTGTTGTCCCATTGCAATGATGCATATCCGACTAAATCAGTTTGGGTCTCTTCCGTGGACTCACCCCCTCACGTGGGTCCCAATTTTGACTTTTGAGTTAATCCTACTAATTCAAATTTATTAGTACTTCGGAGGTAGGTGACAAATATAGTCATTTTCTGTGCTGACTTGCAGTTATATAGCATACCAGCTGCAGCGAGCACATTTGCCGCATTCGAGTTGACACGTGGTGAGCCCGAGTTGTGTATCTTCCGGTGGACATTTGCTGATATCTTGTCCCCTTTGTTAGATTTCTTAAAGGAGCAGACGGGGATATAGGTACTCGCATTCGTCATAGGAAAGTGTAGATAATGACTTTGATGAGAATGGTGTCCAAGAACGCGGTCAATGGCTCACCTAAAGGGAGTGGTTACTTTCGTGTTCCTATTCGGGACTGTGAGGTTCTTATCTTGCGTTTTGAGACTCGATTCCAACGGTACACCGATCGCCCAAGACGGGTCGACTTGCTTGTAAGCTTAGGGAAGGAGACGTATATTGATAAGTACTGACGGTCTCAATATCTCCCACCTGTGGAATCTCGTGGTTGGGCAAAGACCAGCATTGTAGGAATCTCGCAAAGACCAGCATTATAGTCGATATCTGGCACTTGACAGCGGTACTTGAAGGGACAGGAGTGGCAGCAACTTGTTGCTCTGTCACATACTAACACAAGGTACGCTGGCAACTCTGACAGATGCCGGTTGTCTATATCATCAATGGAGCTTCGAAAACTTCGACTGCTATCGGTTTCATGTCGGTGTTACGTTACTGCGTCACGGACGTACCGACGGCGGAGCAGTTTTCCTATCCTTCTCGTCTGTGAGTCATGACGATTTTCAATACACTGACCATGTCGTTCATTGACTATTTGAACTCTTCCACGTTTCCTCGGAGAGAGGTGCACTCTTTAGGGTGCTTAGTACAAACTCTGCACATTTCTTATATAGCAGAAGGGTGGCCAGTTCAGCCCACCAGACTAGTACAGTCCATTCTTTTTATGAGGTCGCCCAGGAAGAACTGGTCAAGGTAATCTCTGTAAGATGTAGCTGGGGAAATACATCACCTTGCTTGGTAAGGTTTCTGTCGCACTCATAATTCGTCACCGGTTCACCCCTATATCACCGAGTAAACAGAGACAAATGTGTCAAAATAGGTGCTCACCAGTGCAACTAGTGAATCGAGCAGCGCACTTACTTACATAAACAGGCTGACTTGATGCCTTCTAGGAGCCACGTTCTCCTTATCCCGGGCCACAACCACTGTTTGCATTTTGTCAGAAGGCGATCTAGCCAAGTTTTTGCGGTATCCGGAGCTAATATGGTATAATCATCTTCGCTAGATGCGCACCATTCCTTGTTTGCTGACAATGTATCTGTCTTAATCCTGACATGTTACACGTCACTACAACTTGAATGAAGTTCAATTTGGTCAAGTATTCTAATCGCCAAATGTTAAATGCACGGCTACAGGTCTTCCTTTTTCGATCCAATCACGGTGTACACCCGTTTTCTGTCGTGGTAGCTGTATTACACAGTTGCGGGCTTGCACGGTATCTACCATGTATAACTACTTCTGGCGGTTGCTGGACTTGTATGGTGAGTAGGTGGTATGCTGTGGTGCCTACAAGTTCCTTTTGTCTGTTGTACATTCCCATTCATGTTTTTCCAACTGGACTCCGCCGGCTCCACCGTTCCTGTTAGACCCCAAGATGACGTGGAAAACTACGCATGGACAGGACAGCTCAGGTAGCATGCTAGCACCCTTATTATTACGGTTCGCTCACACTGAACCCTACTAGAGTTAGAGCGTCGTAGTGGTTAACATCGCTGAGCAATTTTATCCTACACGCTCTTTGCGAGCTTGTATAACAGGCGCTGTGAGCACCTAAACAAGTGACAGCTTTGTATGTGAGTGGGCTTTTGGCATCCTTTATGATTCGGGAACGTAACATTACTTCTTCTTTCAGCGTCTTTGACGAGTTCGTTCAGCGATCGCTACGGCCAGATAATTCTACAGCGGGGACCAAGGCCGGTATGTCTTGTTTCCCACTTCGCTTGATTCAGATCACCGATTAGCGAGCTTACCTAGTACCCTCGTTTCATGGAGCGGGGTTGATGCGAGTGGTCAGGGGGTCTGGATAAAAGGATGGTGTTCACCCCAAACGTCTCACCCCCAGCACTCCAGCCCCCATCCCCTGTGTACTCTCATCTTCATATTACTAGACGTTCACAATGGTCGTACCCCTGGCGGTATCTGTGGCAATCGCAATCTTTGCTGGCACCGTTTCAGCTGACACGTATTCACTGACGAGCAAGCTTGTTGGCCAAGGGTTCCTCAATGCATTCAATTGGCAAGCAATAGTCGACCCAACTCACGGACGGGTGTAGGTCCTCCCTTTTTAATCAAAATCCACTTATTGATCATCATAGTAGAAATTATGTAACACAGGCGACTGCACAAGCCGACGGGCTGATTTCTGTTTCGGGTAACCAAGTGACATTGCGAGCAGATAGCACTACCGTACTGAGCCCTTCGGGCCCCGGAAGGAACTCCTTCAGAATCCAGTCCAATGTGCAGTACACCACACACGTAGCCGTGTGAGCCTCTTCACTCTTCTATCCCTGTTTGAGCCATTAATTTCGTATTGCAGCTTTGACATCGCTCATATGCCACAGGGGTGTGGGACATGGCCTGCTGTTTGTGGGTAATCATTTATGTTACTACACCGTTTCCCTAGCTAACTGAGAGTAGGGTTTGTTTACCTTATGCATCTACACACTTACTGAAAGGAAGTGACTGGGTTATTTGACTAGGGTATGTTTAGCCCGCATCGACTCAAACAAGTGCTGATATATATCCTTTTAGGAGGTTGGCGCGAACTGGCCAAACCAAGTACGTATCAGATAGTACCGGGGGTCCTCATGATAACCCCGTACAGGGAGAAGTGGATATCGTTGAAGGTGTGAACGACCAAACACCTAATTTGTCCTCAATGCACACCGGTGCCAGTGCGTTCATTTACATCCCTAGTTATTACCTTGCTAATGAGTATAACAAGATTGTACAATGCCAACGTCGAGAATCATGACTGGGTAAGTGGCAAAGTACTACTTAGTACGACTGTAAACCTTCTATGGTAGAACGAGCGTTGGGACAAACTGCGACGTTTACGAAACAAACAATTCTGGGTGTGGTGTAGATATAAACGATAACAACAGTTTTGGGCCATCTTTTAATAGAATCGGTGGTGGATGGTGTTGACCAATCTGTCTTTTTTGGGATGCAGGATACTAAATTCGACAATAGGTATGCGATCGAACGGACGTCTAGCTTTGTCAAGATATTCTTTTGGGAGAGGGAGAGCTTGTCTGTGCCAACAGATGTCAGATACCCAACTTCGTTTGTGATCACTGATGGTTGGGTACGTTTCCACCCACTTGTACTCGAGGCTTGTCCTCATCTACGTGTTAGGGGACACCTGCTGCATACTTCCCCAACACAGACTGTGACTTTTCCACACACATGGGCCCTCACAATATCATTATTAATTTGACTTTCTGTAAGTCCCAAGGCTAAATTTACAGATCACTGTGGGACCTAATACGTTCGCAGGTGGCGACTGGGCTGGAAACGGTGGCGTTTATGCTGCCTCAGGGTGCCCTTCAGACTGCATCGGTGCGCCCAGTGTTTATGCTTCGTGTCATAGAAGAGCCCTCACC
Organism: Scleroderma citrinum; assembly: GCA_029372045.1. Lineage (NCBI taxonomy): Eukaryota > Fungi > Basidiomycota > Agaricomycetes > Boletales > Sclerodermataceae > Scleroderma > Scleroderma citrinum. The sequence goes on from JARFMN010000010.1 coordinate 1,644,570, forward strand.
AGAATCCGTACATTAGATTATGTGAATCAGAATCCGGGGGCATTTACCGATGCGTACTTCACATTCAATTCCCTCAACATATACGAGTAAAAGAGGCTTGATTTCCAACCCGTTTTGCACCTCTGTACACTCTTGACCGGTGGTGCCTGTTCATTTGTAAGTTCACAATTTCTTCCGACCCTTCTCCAACTTGTGCCTCGGTTTGGGGCTATAGCACTTCCACTTGAATGCAAATTGCTGAATGTTCGTGTAGATCTGGTGTGTCCAGCAAAAGGGGTTATCCGTGGTGACTTTGTTCCTTTATGCTATGTATGTTGGAGATGCCATATGCCATACACACTATCAAAGTTCTAACATGATGTTTCTCTGATTTTCTCACCTGGTATTTTGTGAATTAGACTTCATGGCTTACGTAGCAATTGAATGTATCGATGGGAGGAAGTTGCACTTTGGAAGCATTGTCGGCCAACAGGGTTGATATGCCCAGCAGACAAAAATACCAAACGACAAAGGGTATGCACTATTAGCTAAGTGGTGAGGAGAAAACAGCACTAGTCACGCGCCCCGGTGGTGATAAAGGAAGGGGAAGAGGCAGGAACTGCACATTTACCGGACAGGACAGGAATGTTAATCGGGATGTTTCAAGCCACACTATTTATTACGCTTCGTACGGTGTGAAGTGTCTCATGTATCGTGCCCTTGCTGGTGTATTATACTCACAAAATTTACTCGACCTTGGTCAAGCAAGCGCTCTCCCAATGTTGGCCCCATTTCGAGTGTACTAAGCATTTAACCCTGCATTGTTAAGTATGGCAAGCATATAAGGGGGATACTTCATCAATATCCTAAGTGTTTTCTCATCGGTCTCAGAAGATAATTATTACTTACTTCATTCGCTCTCTTTCCTTTAAGGTTGACGTCCTGTACTCACCATGTCTATTAGTTCTTGACGAAAAGTCGTGCTCCGTAAATCAATAATTGCCAGTAGGTTTGTTCACTTGAAAATTTTACAGAACCGTAGGCAAGAACAACGGTAAATCATCGCCAATCTGCACAAGCCACAAGCGGGTACTTTTGGACTTGAGCGAGCCCTCTCATTGGTCGATGATGGCTAAAGTGAGCTCAAAACGGGCTTTGCAGCATGACATACCCAAATCACTTCCAAACGGACGCTCAATGAATAATTCCTTGCGGTTTTCCGGGCCTTGGATAGTTTTGCAGATACTTGAGTTGCCCAATTCCGTTGATTTCCGCACTCTACGTGTCATGCCTGCCCAAGTGTCAACTGTTCTGGATTTCCCACGTTCCACATATAATAACTTGCGTTTCTCGACAGGAATATTCTTGCCCCACACTCTTGCCTCCTCTTGCACAAGAAAAAATCAACGAAACACGTCATGTTTGTTAACGCCAAGTCTCTCGTCGTCCTCATTGCTGCCCCTGTTCTCGTCGTCCAGGCACAGTCTGGCACTGAGACCTCCACTGCGGCCGCTGCCTCCACTTCCTTGAGTGCCTGTCTCCTTCAGTGTGTTACTACTGCTGCCCAGAGTGCGGGCTGCAGCAGCTTGTAGGTCACTCTTCCCCTCGCGTCCCACTTATCTGACTTACCACGACGAACAGTACCGACTTGGCTTGTGTCTGTACATCCAGCTCGTTCCAGACCGCGGCCAGCCAATGCTTGCAAGCCAATTGCACGGCTGCCGACCTCCAGACCGGTCTGACTCTCGCTCAGCAAGAGTGCGCAAGCTGTATGATATCTATTTCCGTTCTCTCTTGTCCCTACTTACACGTACGTCCGTTAGACACCGTATCTGGAACTCCCGAGTCGACCGTTGCTGCTACCACTACTCCTGCCTCAGCTGCTTCATCCGGTAGTTCTGCTTCATCCACCCACACCTCGCCTGCCCACACCACCACGTCGGGCACTACCACCAGCACGAGCACCAGCTCTTCGTCGAGTAACGCCGCAGTCGGCCTTGTTCCTTTCGCTCTTGAGGGTTTCTTTGGTACCCTTATCGCTTCGGCTGGTGCCCTCATTGGTGCTGCCTTCGTGCTTTGAGGAACGTGTACGGTATTGGGGTACTCTTGGCAGGCCCTGGCCTCGTTTCCATATCGTGCCATTTTCGTTGTCCCTTGCAACACTCACGTGAGCGTGGTGTCACCTGTTACCCCTGTTACCCCTTGGCCTGAACGCTTGTTGAAATTAGTTACGTGTTTAGGGTGCGGGCCATGAACAATATTCACCTATTGATCTGAGTAATATCAATGTTATTTGGTTTGGTTTCATTGGACTTAAAGAGCAGCGAGGTGAAACACTGGTACAAGCATGGCTAGTCGTTATCATATTTGACACCTTGCACTAGAAGAATTAAGCCGTACGTCCATTTAACTGCATACTTTGCTTTTATGTTCATTTACTGTGACAGGTCATCAAACACCTGAATAGTTTTCTGAGCTTTTGATTGTTGCGATGCAAGATTCTGCATGCCTTGGATCTACGTGCAATACAACATTGCCAGCTGAGTTAACTCTGCTAGGACTAGATTATTGGTTATTGCTTGGCGCGCACCGGAGCGCGGGAACGAAACCAGAGCTGCACATATGATGCATCAGTGAGCTGGGTGGTTGGTAGCTGATGGTAGCCGATGGTAGCCAAGTGGTCCTGAGCGGTCTGGATGACTTATGGGTTTCCTGATGCTGGTATGTATATACACGTCTTCGAAAATCCATTTCTTCTTCCTTTCAGAACGCACCGGAAAATGGAAACAGGTGGAATAGGTACACCTTGGACAACACGATTCGACAAGGAAAGGCATGCAGGTACGAGTATGACATCAGATGAAGAATAAATTAGGCTGATTAGTATACAGTGCTCCTTCGACGTGACTTCGTCAACACGTAACAGAAGATAATAAACTAAAACGGATGCTCGGGAAAAAATGCATTCTAAGAGAAAGAAACATGAAACGATGAGAAAGATACAGCCTGAAGACGACAAACATATTCACCTCAGATGTGGGCTGCAAGCCGGATTGCGTGAAAGTATTAAGAATGGGCCACGCGAACGCCGCGAGAAAGACAGATGACAATAATGGTACCAGGTTCTGTTGGTAGTAATAATAAGTACTATAGGCTCACTGGCAAGAGATCATCTCCACTTGGACTCGAGAACTTATCTTCCCTATCCTGAAAAATGTCTCCGGGACTGACATCAGGTGCACCCAAATGATACAGTGCAATACCCGGAGACCTATGAATTGGTCGTGTGGACTTAACCTTCAATGATATCCTCAAGCGTCTGGAATATGCCATCGAGGTTCCGAAGCTTGTATAAACTCTGGCAGACTTCTACATAAACCAGGCGACAATGTATCCTGTGATGGACCTTCATAGTAGTGGAAACATGCCTGAACATGAATGACTGTAATATGGCGGACATCCCACTCTAGACATGTCGACCAAGTCCAGACTGAGACACCGGGTGCCACCTGGAAGTAGTAGGAGGGGATAAATAATGTGGTAGTTGACGAGTGTCAACTTTGACGTCTGCTGCTTGACAAATAGTGAGGGAGTACTTCATATCTGCCTCTGCTGCCTTGATCCCCTTGCTAAGTCTGAGAAGATTTCTGCCCATATTAAGTTCATTGTCTTGTTTCCTATCCCAATCACTCCTTAACTATGACATGCTTAGTGGTGGGCTCCTCAAAGACAAGCATTCTCCTTCCTCTTAACGATTCGCATAGTTCGGTAGACAGAAATCGACCCATCCAGTGATTACCGTACGCGAATACAGAGAAATGTCATATTCTCAACAAGCACCCTGTGCATGGTCGGGTCCCACCCGAGTTCATGGCCCTCTGCAAAGGCAAACGAATAATACAAGCGGATCACCTGTTCGATCAACTATCCAAGTATTGAAGATGAGCGTGCAGATTAGAAGAAATGGTTCGCTGACAAGTGAACCTAATCTCATCTGGGTATTTTCGACCATCACTCCTGAAGTCGAACACAGACAGGAATTGCTACACATGATGTGATGGAGGCTCCAGAACTCATCACAGAGACAGTAAATAGATTGCCTTTGTTGAGATGTATCCGGGCGGATGAGCCATAGAAGGCAAGCCGCCGTCGTGACTACAGGTCAGCCGCGCTGAAGAATTGAATAGACTCACCTGCGCGGGAGGTGATATCACTTCCGCGGATGCAATATATATAAAGTAGTACAGAGTGAAAAATAATAACTCTGAGGACGTCCCGCCTCACACCCTATCTGCCTAAGTCCCTAAGCCTTGCCTAAGTCGCGCAATCTGAACCCGCGCCATCGGAATTCATCCTCCGGAACCATTCTACCTTATCCGTCCTGACAGCCTTTAGTGTTTCTGGAATTGCGATACAGGCGGATATCATCCCAATAGTCCCTAGAATGCTGTGCGTGCTTGTTGACGCTAACCTGTTTGGTTTGGGGATTCCCAGCCCACCCTCACAGCTCAGCCCCTCTGGCTTCGCCCAAACCCTACGTACTGCTTACCCTTGCATCTATATCTAAAAATGTCTCACAAACAATCACTTCACTTCCCTTTGTTGTATTCTCTCAGCCAATTTCATCACAAGGTGTAGAGGGTACACATGACTCCTGTAATACATGGACTGTTCGGATGTGAGCGATGACTCGGCCATCAGCACTATTAGGCTGTTTGTGGTTACCCCCTTCCACTGATTATTGGCCCAGAAGATATCTAGTAGCCCCTCGAAATGAAGCACGTTTGCGGCGGAGTGGAATTAGGTTTTGCTGAGCTTTGTAGGCCGCCCTTCTCCACCTTCCTGGTCCAGTTTGCGTTTTCCGGGTACAAATAGTTTCGCATATTTCGAAGCAGCAGTAGCATTCTCGAGTCCTTCAGCGAATATGGCCGTGAGTCCTTGCAGGACATCATGATATGTCGGTGGGAGCGATCGTTCACTCGCGAAGTATGCTTCAACGAGTTCACAACGTATCTGTTCAACTGCATATGCAGGTTTCCGAAAACCCTTTGGAAGTGCTCTGTAATTCAATGGAAGCCTCAGGGGATCAGTTCCCCTCAACAATCTCCCTGGGAATAACCTTTCATATGTGGCCATTTGTTCCACAGACCGCTCCCACCCATCTCGATCAACATAAAAATGGAGAACCCAGGCTTGAATCCACCACAGTGACTCCAAGTCATGGAGAGGGTTAAAAGTGAATGGGGTTTCTGGAGACAGTTCCAGGGAATTATTATGAGCTTCTTTGTCACTGGCTTCATCGCTGCTGCTTTCAGCTTCGTAGACGGGAAATGGCTGTCGCACCACACGCTGAAATAAGTATTGCTGAGCTTCGACTTCGCAAGCCATAAAATCAAGAGTTCCCTTTACACCTATGTTACTAAAAGACTCATCGATGCAGAAATACGCAACTCACTGTGCGGACTTCGTGGCTCTGATCAGAGCCCATTCGTTTGGCATATTCCAAATCAGCTATCTTTCCGAGGTTGCGTATCCGAAGAATGTTGCCGGGGCTGACATCACGGTGGACCCAGTTAATGCTATGCAATATACGAAGTCCTATAATTCAAGGTTTAATCAACAACGTAAACTCGAACAGCGTCACCAACAGACCTTCAAGCCCGTCTCCAAGTGTCTCGAAAACGTCCTCAAGGTTCCTCAGTTCGAATAGAGGCGTGCAAACTTCTTCGAAAACTATACGGCTATGCGTCCTGTGGTGGATCTTCCGAGGTATGGGGGCATGCCGGCGAGAGTTATAAGATGGCGGACATCCCACGCTAGACGTGTGCCGCGTCCGGCTCAAACCTGGACTGGGGGAAATACTGTACCAACCACAATCAGTTGGAAGAGGTAAATAATGTAGCAGCTGATCGGTGTCATCTTTCTTCCCGTCGACTGTTACGTCTGATGCTTGAAGAACAGTGAGGAAATACTTCATATCCGCCTCTGCGGCTTCGGTTCCCTTGGCTTTCTCTAAGTCGGAAAAGATCTCGGCGCGAATTTCATCTTCTCGTTTCCGGTCGCACTCCCTCCACGAATCCTTGATTACGACGCGCTTACTATTCTCTGTCGCGTTCCCTTCAGGATGTATCTTCAGGTAGGCCTCGAAGACGCGCGTCCCGCGTCCTCTTAATGCCTCGGCACCGAAATCCGAAATGATTCTCGTAGTTCGGTAAACAGATATTGACCCATCCGGTGATTGCAGAGAAATGTCATATTGAGTCTTACCCTCGACAAGCACTCTCTGGATGGTTGAGTCCCAACCAAGTTCGTGATCCTCGGCAAATGCCAACGAACAAAACAAGTGGATCACCTGCTTGGTCGACTGTCCAAGTATTGAAAATGAGTGTGTGGATCAGAAAAACACGTGATGACTGACCGTAACGAAATTAAACGATTCGCTGACAACAAGCACAGATCGGCAAGTGAACCATAATCTCATTTGCGTATTTTCGATCGTCACACCTAATGTCGACCGCCGACAAGGATCGCTGCGCATGACATGATGAAGACTCCAGATTAGCTTCTTTTCATTCTGTCAGGGTGTTAGTACATAAATCAAGGGGAGCATACGACTCACATCTGCACGCTCGCCTTCCGATTCACCATCACGTTTCTTAAATTCAAATGAGACTGCAATGTCGTCCCAGCAGTCCACAGAACGCTGTGCATGCCCACCGACGCTCTTTTTGTTAACCAAAAGCAGGTAGGCATCGGGGCGAGATGTGTTTGTTCGCTCAGAAGTCGGTGCTGTTGCAGGCTTCTGCGTAAAGTTGAGCTTAGCTGCAGTGCCAGTGGCATGCGCGGCCGCTTGCAATATTGCATCAAAAATGCCAGATAGACGACCAAAAACTACGTCTTCGTGACTAGAGTCGGCTTCAGGATCTACAGGAAATGCGGCCCATCGCTTTGTATCGAGAGACAACACGCCGGTGTCGTACAGCGAACTTTCGATGTCTGCAAGGTCAATCTGTGGATAAAGGGGTGGCAGGACAGCAGTGTTAAAATAATCAAGTGGCACGACAGCAATGTGGTTGAGGTCCTTGATAACAGCTGTTTTCCCGAGATTCAGATCGCCTGTTCTGTAGGATGGTTGGGAGGTGTTTCGTGCACGAGGAACAGTGTCTGGAGTGATAGAAGGTCGAGTGGAGGGTGGCGTTTGCGGTCCTTGCATGTCTTGGGTTTCTGGCAGAATCGACGAATAGAAAGTAGTTAGTAGCGATTAATATTAATTATTTGGCGTTCAGGAGTGACTATAGGCTATGGAATGCCAATGAAATTGGGACTCCGACCGTGTGCGGAAGTTCTGATCGTCGCTCAGGATTTAACTGAAAGCTGACTGGCACGAGAAATTTGCAGTGGCGGAGGGGGGAGCAAGGATGTAAGGGTGCTGGAGTGGGCCCTGCGGGATTGCACAACACGGGGGAGGCTCGGAAAGGGACAGTTCACCTCTACATCTATCTACCATTCTAGCTAGGGAATTTGGAAATGGGCTATTTTAGTGGAACGACTATCTTCCACTCTCTTAGGGTCTGCCTACGGGAGACTAGAAACGGGCCGCAAAGTGCTGTAAAGTGCGTAAGGTGACTTTATACTGCTAAATTTGCAGGGAAATTTGCAGATCTTTGCTGGCATCCTGACCTGTGCAAAACTTTGCAAACGCGCTTGCGCGCGTTACGTTGAGCACGAGGTCGCCTGACCGCAGTGCTCTTTCACGACGATTCCTTAACAGACAGGCCTAGCTATTTCATCCACCAATTAGATGCTCTCCTGTAGTTTAGTAGACAACAAATGAGGTGAATAGCAGTAAATATTAGGGACGACGTGCAATCCCAGACCATACTGCCCTCTTTCCGCTTAGTCAGCACCTGGGCGACAGCAGAACCAAATCAACAAGTGATGGAAATATAGGTGAGCCAGATTGGATTGGATTACTGAGTCAATATGCAAGAGAACATAGTGCAGCCAGAGAAGAATACTTTAGGAATATGCTAGATGGTAGGGAAGATATCATGCTAAAGAACGAGAGGAATATCCACACGAAGAGGGGGGAGATGTTGTTACATACACCAGCTACCAGGTGCCATCGCGCTAGGTGGCAATAACGATGGTAGGCACGGACCGATGGATAACATACCAGAAAATGAAAGACGATAAAAAAGGTATCAAAGGATCCCAGAATCCTTCAGTGCATTTCGTAAGATTGTCTCTTTCACTGCAGCAAATACAAGTCGGATATTTGACGTATCCGTCGCTTGGGTCAGACTGAAAATGTATCTCAGTCAGGGCATACACAGAAAAAGACACCATGGCGACTAACTGGGGGTACACGCTAAGTCTCGCACGATTTGCTTGCATAAATCGCCAAAGAATATACTTCGCTGCCTTGTTGATATCTGCTCCACCAGTGTACTCTGGGAAGTATTTCTCTAGTGGAACCTACAGGAACGTCAGAGGAAACGTAGCCCGCAATGTCAGAGAAAGAACATACCTTTGGGAGTTTAACTTTGAAAACGTCAATCTTGTTCAAGAACAAGATAATTGATGTTCGGAGGAACCACCTTGAATTAATGACCGACTCGAACAAGATTAGTGACTCTTCCATCCGGTTCTGATCAACGTACGTCAGTAATCACTTCCGAGTAAATAGACCAATAACAATACATACCTGTTCCTTGGCTTCGAGCAACACTTGGTCGTACTCGCTCAGAGCCGTACAAAAAATAATGCTGGTGACACTTTCGAAGCAGTGGATCCATTTTTTTCGTTCTGATCGCTGGCCACCAACATCAAACATATGTATTCTAAGAGCATTTAATCAGGAGAGTTTGGCATAGAAAAAGATGAAAAACGTACGACAGTTGGCCTATATTAAACCGCGTGTCTGTGATGCCGGTAGTCTTAGCACGCGCTCGTAGGACATCGTCCACCGTTGGAAGATAATTGTACGTTCCTATTCTCAGCACCTCGCCAAAAAAGCTGCGAAGTGAAAAGATTAAGTGACACGGGCAACTTATCTGGGATGGGCTCACTATGCAGCGCTGTCCATGAGGTAGAATTGACTGCTGTGGTCAAGGACGGTGGGGATGATCGGGTCTTGCCATAGTTCATGTATTGCTCGCGCGATCTCAGAAGAAAGGACGAAATGAGGGGAGGAATCTACTCTATAATCCAAAATCTTGTCCGCATTGTCCTTGGAGGGTAGCTTTCAGGACGAGGACAATAAGTACAAAGGGAAGCGAAACGAACTCTATTGAGCGGGTTGATACAATCAACGTTAATCTTGCGCATGGCTAGTACGATAGCTTGTGCACTATCCACCGTATTCCGATATATCGTAGGTCGGTAACTCATTAGTTCTTCGTTAGTGAAACCGTTCTGGTGGATTATCTTCATCTGCTTGACGATAGTTGACTTGCCCGACTCTCCTGCCCCTGTGACAAATGAGAGACCAATTAGTGACCCGGACGAGAAGGCATTTATACTGAGAGGTGGAAGTAGCGCAATTCGGGTAGAAGCGTATTGCTGCGTCGTCATACGGAGCCTGCGATGACCGGAAAGTGGAGGCGCCCAAGCACAGGACAACAGGAGGGATCGAATAAGCTCACCCAGTAACAATATTTTGCATTCTTTCTTTAATCTCTTAGATTCCTCATCGAGTTCACGGTCGATAGCGTCCGATCTGGCCTTGTCGGCTCTCTCTTGGGCGGAAGAAACGCAGTTGCCCATGGCTTCGGCAGAGTGTGGGAATGGCGTTAGTCGTCAACTTATCTTGACTAACCAATGACCTGTGAATGCGAGGGTGTTTGTGGTATAAGGAAGCGCGGATATCTCGAGTGTAGGGTATGAGTTCAATGTTGAGCTTACACTGACGGAGGCGCTCTTGGCTTTGTTCTGTGTAACATCGTGACTGTCACAAGGCGTCAGCCAAGATCACACAACTTTGGAACCAGTACTCGATCTGTCAAGATTCTCATTTGGACCAACTGTCTCCTCGACTCACATCACACACGTCTCCACCAGAGGCTCTGCTTGTCTTGTTCCAATACGAGCAGACCGTGGATCATCGTTCGAAAAGTTATATACGATACTACGTAACTTTTGACCTGCATTTGATGCACACGTCGACTTCAGTGACGAGGACATATGTTCCCACGACCAGCATCTGCGACGTCGCACGTCGATCAATGGCTGGCCAGTCGCCGACTCTTGTCTTCATCTGCATAAACCATGCACGCAGATAGGATCACTGACATCGATGGTAGTCCGACCAGTCATCGGCCTATCACTAGGCCTCAGCAACATCCATCCCATAAGTTAAGATACTCCCAGAAGGTATGATAGAACTTTGGTTCAGCAGCAGTGACGTACAATCATTGACACGCACCTAGGGCCATCCATGACAGCTAATTCTGCCAGGCGCACCTGGTTTAATGCTTGTTAAGGCAGCTGTGAGGGTAACGATACGTCATCCAACATCGATGATGATTGCGATGTCCGTTCGTGTTAGAGTTGTGAACGCTGAGCAGGAGCAATCCAAAACCCTTCTGATGAGCAGAACAGTTCTGCTACACACATCGATGATAATTGCACATACCAGAAGTCAAGCAGTGTGAGAAGCCGACATAGGGTAGTTATCATATACACAACTTTGGTAACAATGTTTATAGTTTGACTCCCAGCTAACAATTTCCACTTGGGACCATACCCGATCTTGTTTCATCGCCGGTATTCTATGCTGCTGTGTCACAGCAGCCTGATCTCATGCATATGTTCATGGTAAGTAAGATGGGGACATCTATGCAGCGCCTTGACTTGGCCCACAGCAATACATCAAGCTAGAACGTGTATTCGATGTATGAGGACACAGCATTTGTACTACTAGATGCATCGACGAATCCTGACATCGCAAGACACCTCGACACTGACTGGTTCAGAAGTATCCTGGAATCTGCCCAACCGGGACTACCAGCAGCAGAGCCAGAAATCAAGAGGGGCATTCGACGGCTAATATTGCTTACAAGACTGGAGAACATTTAAGGAGTCGTTGTCAAACCTACTAGATAGCGATTTTGCAAGTACAGCCTACGAAAGATGTTGGCTCAGAGGATACATATGGTTGAACTGCATGGCGACACATCAGGACCTCCTGTCCATCCAGAACGCCCCACCGTTGGAGCGGAATCTAATAATTCCGAGACCGAAGATAGGCTGTGGATTGTTCGCCCTTCAGAGATACTCGATAGGCTACTGGTATGTATATACCTATACCTGAGCCTCGATCGATAGCTTTTCACACTTTTATTGCCCAGGTCGAACTTCCGTGGAGCTGCGCAATGCAACGTAAGCATATATGAATACTGCCCAGTTGAGTTATCGCCTCAGACACAGCGGAAGTAACATAGCCAAACAGCACAAGTACTTCAGGTTAGCATAAGGACGTATTAATTTGTCGATGGATGGATGAACCTCCCTGGTGCATGGCTTCCATGGTAGTGCTTGAGAATTTCATCTCCCTATTCAGCTGGAACCCCCAACCAATGCTACAGATCAACTCAATGCTCAACAAGAATCGCATTGCGACATTACGCCACGCGGTATTCCTCTGAGGTCCTACGGGGTGTTCAGTACTGGGAATTGTACAATATCCGAGGTATGTGTCTATCACTAAGACTATGTAGTATAATGTTGACCATCACTCCGAAGGTGTCGAGTATCACTGGTCCTTTTTCTCACACGCCTTACCTCCTGCCGCAGAGTCGTCTCCCTCTGCAAAAACACTCGTTCCTATCGATCTCGATCTCAATCGTGCCAGTAAGTCTATGCTCTTCTTATGTATGTGCCCCCAGAGTATTTCACTAGGTTGTCCTGTATGGAACTCATGCAGAGAGTGGTGGGTGATGACCTCGGTGTATGTGACGTACCGTGGCATATAGACCACGGAGAGACTTTAACCCCTAGTGTGAAATGCAAGAAATGGAAAGGATTAGGGCGACGTGCCACAGAAATCCAGTACTGAAGATGAACATCGATCCCGGTTCCAGTTCTGGCATACCCATGAAGCACCTGATTGGTCATCTTACTATGTTTCGTGCATTCCTCCTGAGAATGGGTCGTTCCGTAGGACCACTGGATCATACAGTGAGTCAATCGAGTTCAATCGCCATCTTTATCGGCTCAGCGAATGTACACCCTTTGGACATCCCACGTGTATGTTGAGCACTTGTTCAACCCACCATCAAGTTTATCCTTCATGTCGGATACACTCACTCGTGTGACTGTCAACCTTGTCTTACTCCACCTAACGCACTTTGATAAGCTCTGTTGCACATATGAATACTCTTCCTCCAGTACCCTCCTCTGCACCAATGACTCCGAAGCTTCCACATCAGGAGCCAGCATGATAACTATTCTTGCCAACACTAATCCTTTCTCTCACCTCTCTCCCAAGGAGTCACTGAAGCATGTCCTTGCAGAGTCGGTTGTATTTCGGCCGATTGAGCGTTTGAGAGAAGGCTTTCTTCCGAACAGGTGCATTCAGTTTCATTCAAGGCAACTCAGAGTTACTGATACCTACCACAGCTTTTCGGAAGTGGTTCTCTCCCTCGTGAACAACCTGTAGGAACCCCTGTTGTCGGTTTTACTACATGCAGAGGACGTTGTATCCGATGCAGGACACCCTTCAAGCAGAAGTGCGAATCTCTGATCACACATGCTATCGCTCGCCCAGTCAATGGTATGTTCCATGGTCTCGTGTGCTACACATACATGCTCACTCTCTTTAGTGCAAGCTAACGTGACTCTCACGGGCATGGAATTGGCAGGTGCACGCATGCGGAGCGTATCAGCTAATGGTTCGTCAATCAAGGGTGCAAGTACAGAAATGTGTTCAAGTGTGCTCAGTCTTTTATTCCAGGAACTGCCGTGTATGCCAAGAATGTCCTGCACAATACAACTCGAGACAATGGCTGTTCTATACTCAGCATACGACAATGGGTTGGAGGGTATATACATGATTCATCTTATACTAATACATAGCCGAGAGTGATCGCCTCATCGAGATCGGCATTTGCACCGAGATTCCTGAACTTCTTCCACAGGTAACATGCAAGGTTGAAGAGAGTGATGGCATGATTTAGGTTGTCTGGGGGACGAAGCCCTAATGCGGCTTGACCGAAAGTGATGGCCTCTTCCAAATCAGGTATGGTAGCCTGTGCGTCGTACCGGTCGCTCAAGCAAAGTGCGAACATATGCAGTATCTGACGAATTGGAATCACCCACTGGACGAGGCTCCAATGCTGATTGCTGCTGCAGCGAAGTCGCCTCATCTAAATCCATGATATGACCGACCTCCTGATACTGTCACGCAGGGAGTATGCGAAGTTGTAAAGGAATGGAGTAGATTGGCTCATTATACTTTAGAGCTCAGGTACAAACTTCAGTGCGACATTACTTATGTAAGGCTCATATGTGCACTTCACTGTACAAGGAGGGCTGGCGCTAGCCGGCACTTCCCCGAGTGTCCTAGGAGGTTGGCTAATAGTCACAGAAGTACTAAGCCCCTGTGGCTCCTGTCTAGCCACTGCATACTGCATATTTTCAATTTCACACAAAACCAGTATCAGGCGGCCCAGTTCATGCTACTATCCACTTACCTTCCTTTGATCACCCAAAAACCAATCAGAGACACTCCAGTGGCAACATCGACCCTTTATATACAGGGAACCAATCGCTATTGCTAAGTCATATGAACACAGTCAGGATATCCGAAGCAATTAGGTGCAATACATATGCAAGTTCCACTGGGCATCTGTTTGAGCATGGCAGGCAGGTGCACAGGGCATGCAGTAAGTACCTGAGTGGCGCGAATGGCCAAGTTAGGCAATCTACTCCAGGAGCTCCGGAATGCGCTTCTTGAGCGGAACCCCAGTGTCAAGCTTGTCGAATATTTCTGAAGAAAGGAGACCATTATTGACCATAGCCTCAAGCAAGTCACGCATCCAGGTCTGGCAGTTGTTGACACGCGACTTCTTGTTGAACTCGACAGCCTTTGCAAGTGCTATAATCTGGTCGCGCTGCGCCCGAGTGTAGTCACCAAGAACATGAACTGTGTTTACATGCATGGATCGATCAGAGTGAATCTTGACCTGTGGTGTATGGAATTGGTAGTTTCCTGGTCCACCGGTGAGGTGAATAATCTGAGTGTAGCGTTTTCCCTCTAGATCTGTCCTATTTGTCCAGCGAAGAAGGACATGACGATCATTAGGGTTCTCCGCCACTAAGCCATCTGCCTGGAGCACAATCTCCTTTATGGTGCTGTCATCTGGGTACTGATCACCATACGGGTCAATAGCAAGACGGCGAGCTACGGTAGCCATGTTCTTGAGTGAGTGAGATCAGGGAATGTAGTGTGCAGCAAAAGGGCTTACTGAGGGGTAGAATAGAAGTGAGTTCAATGGGACAAGCGATATGAGAACTTGAGATGAGACGGTAGATGGAAAAAGTTCAAGATGCAGATGCGCATGGCAGACTTAAAGCTCTATTTATGCCGGGTACGGGGCTGTCGCTGATTTGGAACTGTCAAACCCTCCGTTCTGCGGGTGACTGCCTAATATAGGCAAAACGAGCATCTTGACCGCTCGACATAATTATGTAAGTAATGCGCAAGTTTCCGTTGTCAACGGTTGTCTTCCCGATATAGAACGCATAGTGACGAGCGCACCTCTGTCGTGGAACGATTGGATGACAATTGTTTCGAAGAACAACAGGTACGCTCTACCTTTTGTAGCTACGTGAAATACAACAAGTAACGGGTGAACGAGAAGGAGGAGAGAGGGTGAAAGTAAATGAGAGCGAAACACAGAGCGTAGAGAGCGAGATAAGTAATCTATGTTCCATGAGGTGTGTGGGGAAGGCCAGGGGTCGCACGCCGAACTCAGAGGGTGGGACGGGCGACCGAGTCGGGATGCCTGTGTGCACGTGACCTGGAGACGCGCCCGCTGAAAGATACTGCAGGCGGGGAGTGCGCGAGGGCGAGGAGAGAAGAGAAGACCGGCCTTCTGAGCGTGCAAAGGTCAGAGGAGTGAAAGCACGAAGAGGGGGAGGCCACTAAGAATGTGAAGAGGGAGGTGGGTGGGTCGAAAGAATACTTGGAGAGTACGAAAGTTAGAAACGCGTCGAGAGGTGAAGGAATACGAGAGAACGTGGGGGAAGAGAGACGGGGAGAGATAATCTGAAGTCTGCGACTGGATTATCTAAACGTCACGAGACCGCTACAAAGGCCCTGTCATCTCGCTGAGAGATCGCAAGCTCAACTCTGCACTAGCGGACGTCCAACTGGGTACAATCGACCTGTCCCGAAGAACTACCCTGATCCGATACTGCGGAATGAAGCTGAGTGATGAATGCGCTGGTCACCCATAGCTTGGGAGTCATTGCTACACCTCACGACTCACAATCAGTTCGAGCACCTCAGTCATTGAGAGTACTGTGGCAACATCACGCTGCGGTTGCATCATTGAGAGCCAAATTATCGAAGAGCCAAAAGACATTCAAACTCCGCTCGTCCTAATATGTAAATCAAACTAGTTTCGACTTTCGATTGCTCGCGCTACTTATTTCTCGAACTCAACTGCCGCGCCTCACCTACCGCTCATCTTCAGTTATGTCATCAGTGACCGTAAGCCCTTTAAAGTTCCTCAGTATTGTCATTCATTGTTGTTTATGTTTATTCAGCATGCTTCAGGTACCTCGAAGGTTGTTCTCCCTTCACCGGCTAGCACGAAGGAGCTTATGGCCCTAGAACGTGTCAATCCTGGTGGAGAAAAAGCCGTATCAAGGTTTGCACCTGGCATTCTGGTCAAGTTCGGCTGGGACCACGACGCAGAAGTCCGCGCTCTCCAGTTCGTCCACGGACGCCTTTCTGTCCCTACACCACGTGTGTTGCATCACGCCCCCCTCCCCAATGTTGTTGTTGAGCCCTGGAACTGGAAAACGAAGGGCGTGTGGTATTTTTTCATGGAAGAATGCCGTGGCGTGCCTCTCAATACTGTTATCGACAGCATGTCCACCTCCGAACTCAACCACATCGCTGATCAGCTGCTTGCCATTCTCAAAGAAATGCGCTCGTACACAAGCATGACGCTCGGGTCCATCACTGGTGGTCCCTACAACAACCGATTCATGCCCTATCCCTGGCACCCTCCGCACGCATTTTCGAGCATCCAGGAATACCTCGACTACTATCGCACCATATTCCTTGATTTCTGTGGACAAGAATTCGTGGATGAGCTGTTCAGCTGCTTGCCCACGGAGGCAAAGGTCTGCCTCACTCACGGCGACCTTCTCCCTCAGAACATTCTCATCGAAGGCTCCACGATTACAGGAATCATTGACTGGGAGACCGCTGGCTATTATCCTGAGTTCTGGGAATATTGCCGGATGTATGATCCGGGATTGATGACACCTGCATGGGCTCACGTCCTTGCCCGCATATTCCCAGGTCCGCGTCGGGAAAAGGAAATTGGAGCTGTATATCGAATCCTCCGTTATCTCCATTATAATGATATATGCTTTGTGTAGTGTAGTTTCCTGCCCCTCTGAGAGGAGACTCAATCTAATGCATATCTTGTACTATGTATATTGGTCTACAGTAGATACCCCTAGATGGCTCTGTTTCTTCCTATCCAAGTTGATGTTATGAGGCACTTTGCTGGGTCCCTAGGGTGGATTTAAACCCTAAAACTACAGTGGTGATCTCCTAATTGGGTGTTAGGGTTCTGTATATGGCAATAAGGCTGCCAAGAATGTGTATCAGTAATGACTGGAATGTCCATCCAGCAGCATGATGTATTGAGTGTATGGTGTATGTAGGTTACATAGATGATATGATTGACATGTCCATCCTGGATGGACACTATGTTGCAGAGTAGCATGAACATGAAACATGTCATAACAGAGTGTGGATGTCCATCTTGGACAGACACCTATCTATATGTTTCCAAGGGGGAGGGGGTATGCCCAGGACCATCCTGCATGAAGTTCTCATGGGGACACTACCATATCAGGAAGGTTCTCATGGGACATCTGTCCTTGGGGGCCTCCCCTGTGAAGGCTCTCATGGGACATGACTGTGTCCCATGTGAAGGGTTCACACGGGACTGTGGCCCATCCATGGACCCTTCTATAGGGCCCAGAAATGTATGGTCAAGGACTTGTCCATCTTCACCCTCCGTGAAGGCTGGAGCATACCCCCTACCCCCACCAAGACTCACCTATAGGATTGGATTGGATTGGATGCATGGTGACACACCACATTGAACTGTGTTGCTTTCCAGCTCCCCCCCCCCCCTTGTGGCCAATCCAACATAAGTTGATGCATTCCTCCAATCACCTGGGACTCCCCAAGGGGGCTCATTTAGCATTTCAGACAAGCTGAAATCATTTCTGAACACACCATTTCTCTTCCAGAGTCAGCAGGGAAGGCATATTCCATGACCCAGTCACCAATTGCCCAAAATTCACATCAAAACTCACATCAAGACTTGCATTGCCATGCCTTTGTAGTGGTGCCATGATCCAGTGACACCAAAAATGCAGTATTCTCTGGTGGAATGTGCAGAGAAGGTGTGCTTTGTGCTGCAGCCATCCCCCCC
The DNA here is from genome assembly GCA_029372045.1 of Scleroderma citrinum. Taxonomy (NCBI): domain Eukaryota; kingdom Fungi; phylum Basidiomycota; class Agaricomycetes; order Boletales; family Sclerodermataceae; genus Scleroderma; species Scleroderma citrinum. The sequence continues at coordinate 1,662,242 of JARFMN010000010.1, forward strand.
TGGTCCTGATACTGATCTCCCTCCCAAGAGACATGTCTATGGTTGCATTGGGGTGTCAGTCAGGAGTGCTACTGTCAGAGGAGCCTTGGAACATGGTTATGAGCATGCTGGGAGGACAGGAGGGGTTAGGTTAGGTTAGGTTAGGTTAGGTTAGGTTAGGTTAGGTTTAGGTTAGGTTTAGGGTTAGGTTAGGTTAGGTTAGGTTAGGTTAGGTTAGGTTAGGTTAAAG
>JARFMN010000014.1:0-2500 GCA_029372045.1 Scleroderma citrinum
GTGCAGGAAAGAGTCAGGATGGATATTTCTCAAATCAAAAGGCTATTTGCCATGCCAAAAAGGCAATGGCAATCTTGGAGAAATATTACCCACATAAAGACCATGTGTTCATCTTTGATAACACACCTACTCACATAAAATGAGCAAATGACTCCCTTTTTCCACAAAACATGTCTAAGGGTTGTAAGAAATGGGGAGTTGATGTGCTAATTCAAGACACAAATGGGAGGATCATCCTTGGTCCCACTAGAAAGGCTCTGATGATAAAGGCATGGATCTCAAATGGATTGTTTGAAGATGGGACCCCTCAGAAATTCTATTGCCTAGAGGGTCATGAACACACTGGAAAATTCAAGCAGATGGCCCAGATCTTGAGTGAACAAGGTATTGATCCCATGCACTTGAAAGCACAGTGCAAACATTGTGCACCTGGTGCAACTGTTTGCTGCTGCCACCAGATCCTGTTTAACCAGCTTGATTTTGTCAATGTTGAAACACTCCTGGAATCTGTGTATTGAGCAAGTGGTTTCCAAGTCATGTTCCTTTCAAAATTTCACTGCAAATTCAATTTTATTGAGCAGTGCTGGGGCTATGCCAAATGGATTTACTGTTATTCACTGTCATCAAAGGAATCAGTGTTGACATGATCACTATCCAGTGTCACAGTCATGCATTATCAGAATGCTGACACATACCAGTATGGCTATCTTTCAATTGCTGATTACCTTTATCATATGATTTCAACTATACAATACCCAGTTCTATTCACATGAGTCCATTACTTCAGTACTCTTATCTTCTTATTTACACATGTTCTCTCACAGCCACTCTATTAGGAAAGTATTCTTTCCATACATAGTAGTTGTAGATATGATGCTCCAGATTTACTCCATATGCATAGACCACCTGTACTTTGTATATAGGCTAGGTCTTAGAGGGCAGAGTCCCTCAGTTCAATTCACTCTAACAACTTGTTCACAACACTCAAAAATCTTTACCTTTGGTAATCTCAAGCTTCAACAAACTCCAGGTAAGCCATACAGTCAATAGTGTACCTGCCTCTGTTTGTTAGGTTATGAGCCCTGCCAGACTCTGATTAGCTGGCAATTGTGTTCTGTCCTTAGTGATGATCCTCCAATCCAACCAGCTGATTATCTATGGTGGATTTGTTTGAAGCTTTTATCACCAAGTTTCAGTACTATACTTTTGCATTTATGTTGGCCTTGTATTGGTGGACCATCTATGATGATTTCCCTTTTGGCTTCATTCCTCTCTGGACCCTCCAGGGTTACCTCTTCATTCAGTTCTTTCTTTATATTATCCAGGACATTCAATCTTCAAGGCACTTGCTGCCACCTCCTATCCTCCAGGTTCCAACAGGTGATCATCTCCTCCCCTTTATCTGAACACTCTCTGTTGATTGGGTTTGGATTGAATCCAACCCTGATCAGAAAAAGGACTTCCTCACCACTCCTGACTTCTTCACTATCTTACTACAACCTGATGGCTAGTACCTGGTTAGATATCACTATGATCCTAACTGGTCCTTATCATACTTCTTTGATAAGACCATTGATCAGCAGTTTCAGGATTATTGGTTGTATTATCCCATTGTTGAGTCTGATGCCCCTATTTTTGACCTGCATTCAACATCCTTTGAATGTTGTCTCACTCACTATTGTTTGTTGCAGAATGTACTCCACTACTTTGACAAACAACTTCAAGAAAATACAACACTAGCTGCGCACTTTTGGTAACCAACACCACACGACGCCTACCAACCAACACTGCACAACATTTGCTAATCAACACTACACGACGCCTACCAACCAACACTGCACAACATTTCCTAATCAAAACAACACGACATTTCCCAACCAACACTACACGACATTTCCTAATCAACTCTGCACAACTCTCGCTGATCAGCACAACACCACAACCACACCGCACTTTGGTAATCAACACTACAGAACCTTGCCTTGTGGGGTGTTGCTTTGATTGGGAGGAGTTGTGTATTGTTGATCAGGAAATGCTGTGGTGTTGATCAGGAAATGTTGTGGTGTTGATCAGGAAGTGTCGTGCAGTGTTTGTGGTGTAGTGTTGACTGGGGAGTGTTGTGTGGTGTTGATGGGCAAGTGTTGTGTGGTGTTGATTACCAAAAGTGCGCAGTAGTGTTGTGTGGTTTTGATTAGCAAGGGTTGTGCAGTGTTGATTGGGATGTGTTGTGCAGTGTCGATTGGTAGATGTTGTGTAGTGTAGTGTTGTTTTGATTAGCAAGGGTTCTGTAGTGTCTGCTTGCCAATCAACACTGCACAACACTTCCTAATCAACACCACACAACCCTTGCTAATCAAAACGACACAACACTACTGCGCACTTTTGGTAATCAACACTACACAACACCTGCCAACCAACACTGCACGACATTTGCTAATCAGAACAACACAACACTGGCTGCGCACTTTCGGCAGCCAACACTACACAACACCTGCCAACC